>OZ023212.1:6872403-7377082 GCA_963995525.1 Escarpia spicata
CACACACGCACACACACACACACACACACATTCCATAGTAGTTTTTTTTACAATAAAACCATTTCCTTCAAACAGTTGGTTAATTTAGTTTCCTTGTCTAATTATCTATTACTATCCTTTCGTAATATTGCTCCATGGAAAATTCATGAGTATCCAGAACGAGGCTAATTGTGACAGCCTCCCAGACAACGTGCGTCTGGACCTTCTTCGGACTATAATCCCAGTTACCTGTGTTGGGACATGTTTGTGTGCGTGTGCGTGTGCGTGTGCGTGTGCGTGTGCGTGTGCGGTTGTATGCGTGCGTGTGTGTGCGTGCGCGCGCATGCGGGTGAGCGTGTTTGGCCTACGGACTTCGATACCATAGTTAACTTGTCTTTCTTTTTCTGGGAGTATCCAAGCGTAAGACGGATACAAGTAGTATGAATAATGACACGATGTATTCATTGCCTTGTACGATGACTAACCTTCAACCGTCAGTTGACGGCTAGAACGACACCTTGCGACATCACCGTGACTGGCAATTCTCGTGACTAGAGTATGGTCTAAGCTAAGGCACACTAATTCGTTCGTAATTTAGCTTTCGCTGCCGCGTATCCGGCTTCCTGCATCACACTCCTTAGGATTGGCCTCATGTATTTAACATTATATAACCGACATTTTTCTTAGAACAACGTTCTTCGAGGCATGAATTAGTGAGCGAAGTTTCACTACATATAGGATATTCGAATTACTTTTAAAAGTTCACCACTTCAGTCATTGCTGCGATTATGCAGCCGCGATTGAACGATACCAATCAGTCTATTTGGTAAGATTAGGATAACCAGATACGCTGACGTTCTTGGTACACATTCGTTGGTTGTGACATTTCGATTTTTGAAGGCTAACATATTTAACTAGAACAGTTAGAAACACACGAGGGACGAGTATGTTACCTTTTCATGACATCATCACCGTCATGCCTATGAGAGAAACAGTCTCGTCGGTAAACGAGTGCACATGTTTAGCCCGTAATGTGTGGACGTGTTAAAAATCACAGAAATGTTGCAACCCTTTTATGGAATATTTATTACGACATCCGGTTTCTCTTAAACAATATTCTACTCATCTTATTTCTTACCAGTATCAGTTAAACTGATTATGCTAGAATATATAGAATTATAAAATTTTCCAACATCTGTATTGTTATTTATGCCGATTAGCCCAGCTGTATAACAAATACACTGCAATGTTTATTATGACATCGCCGTTTACGACAACCGAACCTCGTAGAAGATGCGTTTTATGGTAATACGGGATACAATGGCACATTCGTAGGTCGCTTATATGTATTTATTTACCATTGTAGTCGTATTTATATAAACAAATCATTGGTTGAGTGTCAGTGATTTTTTGTAATAAAATATCATTATATCTTCCAAAAATATTGTCCATAGGAAAATTTGACTGTTGTTTTTAATAATTGGTATGGATCAGTACTACACTCAAACCTAATATAACAGCCATATACATCGTGAAGATGTTGGTATTGTTTCCAACATCCTTCAAGATGCAGTGGTATGCACACCCATCAGAAAATACCCACTGAACATGTTGTAAGATAATTTGGTGATATATCGCCAAATGGAAGGAAGAGAATCGTTAGAGAATTAATTGTTGGTACCGGTGAAACAATGAAATATCCATATCCAAATGATAAATTTGCAACATTTTCCATTGTTTTCATAATTTGTTGCCAAAGAAATAGTCACTGTATTTATGTTTTGTATATACACCAGAGAAGATATCTGATCAACAATATGACTTTTTTCCATACTCTTTAAAGTGAATGATGTTTTTTTCTGCTTGTGTAAATCGTATAGTGCAGATAACAGGCCATCATTTTGAAAAAGTCTTTGTCATCAAGTAAGAACAACTGCCTTCTTATGTTTTGCTATGTCAAAGGTAATAGTACGGGAAGCAACCAGAAGCATTACAGCCTTTCCTTGTATGTACTTTCATACTCGAAGTAACAAAAAACAGCGTAATTTCTTATCAGTGGTGCTTGGTGTCGTAATAAACTTCACCAAAACAGATTTTTCGGCGCACACCACACAAAAATGGCAATGCCAGTATAGCCATCTATATAAACTCCATTCAGCGTTCAGCATCATTCTTTTTCTTACATTTCACACTATCAAGTGACCTGTAAATGCGGAGAAATCGTAAGAACTTTTGTGTTTTCTCCCGCGCCCGTCGAGTCCCAGTCCTCATTGTAAGCATAACTACAAGAAAATACACCCAAATCGGTTGAAGAAATATTAGCGATATGGCGTCAAATGGAAGGCAAAAACGTGTTTCGTAAAGATGTTGGCACTGTTGAAACACTAATTGTATTCGTGTTTGTTACAATATCCAATTGGAACGTTCTAAAACATAACCATTGTTTTCACAAATATTGACCAATGATATTGGCAGTGTATGTCTATCTTGCGTGTTTCTCAGATATCAGTTAAAAAGATAAAGTGAATGTTTGGTGTAGTTTGCGTAAAGTGTGAAAATGTGTAATGCAAAAGTCATGCTATCATTTGGAGTTGAGTATTGGTCGTCATTACCAATACTCAGCTCCAAATGATAGCATGACTTCTGCAAGAATAACCGCATTCGTTTGTATTATTTTTTTCTGAAGGTAGTAGCATTGATATGATTAAAATAACATTAGCAACTTTCGTTCTATGTATTTTTTATAGCAAAACAGTGTAACTGGTTACCAAATGTGGCGGGTGTCATAAGAGACATCACCAACAAATGCTAAGACAAATCGGCGCACGCCACACAAAAATAGTTGTTGTGCACACAAGTACGCTACGTTAATTCTAAAGGATTCAGTTCTGACACAACACTGTGTGAAACTAAAAGGTGTGTATGTTTGGAGAAACGAGTTACTGGGAAAGATATTTCTTTAAATCCATATATACAATTATGTTAACCGTCTTATAAATTAATATTAATCTAGAATTTAGACGGTGCTGTTCAAATGTGACACAATTTAGTTTGTTCAAAATATCAGTAAAACTGTACAAAGGCAGGAATTTCCAAAACAACTGAATTTAATATGAGTATGGTATAAATGTATTGAAAAACGTTGTGGCGGAAATTACCAAGTGGGAGGTTTTCAGCTATTTGGCCTAACATGTGGAATGATTGTTATGACGTAATTAAAAAGTAACAAACTCTTAATACTTGACGTGCGTCTACGTTAACTAGGCAACCTTTATAAACATGTGAATTTGTAACACACACAGTCATCCGTATAGTAAGTCACGCTAAATTTGTAACACTTCATAACGCTGGTCTATACTCCCCAAAAAGTACGTTCGTTTGAGAAATATCGCCCTGTCTATTGCTCCATGTTTAAACCAATGTACATTTAATAGGTGCAATGATTGATAGGGGGAAGGGCGGATGCGTTAGCTCCGCGGGTAGTCGCGTCGGGCTGTCGATCGGGTCTACTGCGGTTTCGAACCTTTGGCAATCTCGTTTACCCTACGTTGCCTGTTTCTTTCAGAAGAGACACTACATGTCGTGTTATTTCTGAAATAGGAAATAGAAAATGTCTACATATAAATGGGAACTCCCTACCATTGTTCTGATCATGAAGTCTGCCTTAGTAGTAATATAAGTTCAAATCAACGCAGGGCATGATTATGACTGAAGCAAAAGCAAATGTCCCATGTTAAAAGATATGGAGGAATTTGGTTTTGTTTCAATTATAATCCAATATAATCCAAAAATTTGTCGATTTAGTAGTAATTTAGGCCTTCCTCCCTAAAATGCCCATTCATGATCCAAAAATTTCCAATGTTAAAAGATAGGGAGCAAATCTCGTGGGAGATTGGTTTATGATTGAAGCAAAAGCAAAAAAGTAGTTTCGGTTTTCAATGTTAAGAGATAGGAAAATAGTTCCGGTTGCTTCACCAACGACTCAAACCCAAATGTCCTATGTTAAAAGATAGGAAATTCGGTGAATTTAGGCCTTCCTCCCTAAAATCCCCGTTCATGATAACAAAAATCGTATCTTTAAACTGGACCATTTCATTGTATCTTTTACACATTTTTTCATCCCATTTCAGTATTTGTCAGTACTTTTCAAGGGTAAATGACGTCTACCTTCGACATATTTGTTTCTAATACTAAGAACAGTTAATAAATATATGTTAATAAATGAGGAACTCCCATTGTACCTTTAAATTCATGTTCACATTTGGAATGTGTCTGTGTGAATTCTTCTGATGTTTCCTGTCGCACTATGTATCGTATAAGTCTTATAAAATGAATCCAATTTTATGGACATGTTTGCGGAATATTTTCTTATGGTTTTGGGGAGGAATCTGCAATAAACATTGAATTCCAAGAAAGCATTGTTTCCCTGTGTAGTAATTGTCATTGTTGGTGTACATGGATATTGTTCACTGTGCAAGTGTTATTGTTAGTGTAGAGGATACAATTCCCTGTGTGTCATTTTCGGTGTACAGGGACACTGTTCACTGTGTAAGCGTCATTGTTGGAGTACGGTGAAAATATTCATTTTGTAATGTCATCTTTGGATTACAGGATAATGTTCACTGTATAAGTAACATTGCTGGTGTACCGGGATACTGTTCACTGCGTAAATGTCATAGTTGGTGTACCGGGATACTGTTCATTGTGTAAGTGTCATTGTTAGTGTACGGCATCCTCGTAAGCCAGGGCTGTTTGCCATGCAAAACTAGCCCTGGCTGATCTCCTAAACGAAGTGCTCATGTTAGCTGAGTCAAACTAGTAATTGTCTTCGCCAGTCGCGACTGCGTCACCCGTGCGAACAGCGCAAATACCCGCCCCAGTTTGAAGCCGGATAAACGACTGGATGGGCCTGCAAAACAATATTGAATCACGTGATAACACGTGAAAGCCGCGTGCACCTCTTTCATTTGACGTGTGCAGCTTGCTGAAACGGCAAAGGATTGCTACCCCGGCCGCGGCTGGTACAAGAGCAACACGTCCCCTGTAGGCTTATGGAGCTAGTAGATAGCATTCATATCAGATGGCGCCAACCCAAGCGTACCACATCATAATATTCACTTGTCGCAGTCATCCTCGCAAGCCAGGGATGTTTGCGATGCAAAACTAGCCCTGACAGATCTCCTAAGCGAAGTGCGGAAGTTAGTTGAGTCAAACTAGTGATTGATTTCGCCAGTCGCGACTGCGTCACCAGTGAGAACAGCGCAAATACCCGCCCCAATTTTAAGACGGATAAACGACTTCTGGGAACCCCAATATATAATGACCCATTCGCCCATTAGCACAAACAGCTGAGCGGTATTGTGTATTCGAATAACTGCTTCTACTTCCTAAACATTGCATGTAACACGAGCCATGAATGGATTAAATTAGTTTTATTATGTCCACCTGACCTGCCGCCAAACACTGATCTGGTGAGCGATTTCACAGGCTGACCTTAAATTCAGAGTTTCGCAAAGCAGTCAGCCAGGGGGCACTGCTGACTGGCACGGACCAGAGCCATTGATATATAGAGTTTGGCCATTGAGGTTCCGATTTCTGATTGGTCGATGACTGTGGACGCCATTTTCGGTCCAACGCGTCCTCAGGCTCAGGGAGAACAGGATGCAGTGCCGTGTTGTTCTGCTTGGGGATGCTCTAATCGTAGCGAAACTGGTGTACGGTTATTCGGATTTCCTTTCGATAAAAGCAGGAGGAAGGTATGGGAAGCGAAATTGAAACGGGAAAGTTGGAGACCAAAGCCAGGGGGCTCAAAATTGTGCGAGGTAGGTGGCGATATTCAAGGTTAATCATGCAATAGTAGTGGTTCGCAATTTTGCCTTACGCAATAGGAAAAGCTCGTTTAAAGAAAAAGCGGTGGCAAACGTTTCCATGCGGTATTTATATTCTAGATCTCTACCGTACATTTAATACAATTTTTGCAAACAATTTGTACTTTGAAACTACTTTGAAATTGAGTGAAGTACCTACAATTTTACAACGACAAAACTACGTTACCACGAAAACACACTAGCGCCATTAGTTGCGTTATATATATATATATATATATAGTATACGATAATAATTTTGGTAGGTACGCAACGTTGTTTTTTATTTATGCCACTTATGATTATAATTGTCCATGTTGTATTGTTAAGCAGTTATGACTTATGCTATAGGCCTGTGGCTGTGCCCTGTTGTTTATTAACCTGATTATGGATAGATGAGTTTGGTAAAACAAGCAAGTTGTTTTTCGGCTTTGCTGTTTGATTCAATGCCAATGGCAATGGTAAACACAGGAGGCTAGCGCAAGATCCAGGAATATATATATTTTTTAATGCTGCGACTTTTAGCTTGTTTAACTACCTGTCTAAGGCTAAGCATGCCAGTCATACTCATAATATCACTCATGTTGTTAATATCGGTGTTTATCACTTCCTTTTAACTATTCAGCATTTATTTAAGCGTTTACTATAATCTAGTCAGTCAATCTGTATGTATGCATTGATAGACATGAAACAGAGAGATGGTTAAAATGCCGAAATACCCTGATCCCATAATGGTATTATTATAATTATGGCTTGAATGGGCTATGTCTATGCTTTTGCAGGTTGTGGCTATTTTTGCTATGGTTATGTAAATATGCAATTTTAGCAAAATTTGGAAGAACTTATTGCATATGAGATACACTTGCAGATTAATTAACTATTATGTAATCGGTTGATCAATTTAAGTGATTTACTAAAAGTAGATGAGTTTTTTTGAATGAGATATTTATGATGATTGACCACCACTGCAAGTAATTGCTATACATCATATTACATGGTTAGAAAACATCTTTTTGGCAAAGTCCAAATGCAATAAATGTGTAAACATCAAAGTACTTTCCTGGCATGATTATTACAAATAATCATTTATTTAATTTCAGGCTCATTTTGAACAGGACCAAATTGAAACACATCGTGTTGATGGAAAATGCAAACTGAAGCCAAAAGCAGTGCCAACAATCTTCAGTCATCAACCAGCACCAAAGAGGCGCAAACTCCCCAGATATTTGGTGGCAGCAGCAGCAGCATTCTGCTGCTGCTGCTGCTGCTGCTGCCACCAAATCTCCCTGTCTGTCTTCGTCAGATCATCCATAATATTATTGTGCAGGTCCTCAGACAACACCGTCAAAGGTGGATGACGAAAGTGAAAGTAACAGGGATGAGAAAATTCCGGTTTCTATACTGCTCCAAAGATCACTTTTGTGAATCATGTAAATCCGGGGAGAAAAAATGAATGTTGGGGGGGGGTAGGGCATTTACAATACTGGACAATTCACTGACGATCAATCTGCGGATTGAGTTAACCATCTATCCACCGAGTGTCGCCACATGTTAATGACGCTGCCTGGCGATTAGAGACAGAACCGACCCAACCGAACCCGTGAATCTGCGAAGTAAAACCCTTAGTTCTGTCGGCTGTTCGCTTCAGCGCTTTGGAAGTGCGTGCACAAAAGCAGTGGACCAATAGGAAACGACGATGTATTTTGTGGAGATGTCGATCATTTTCGAACACAATGGGTAATCGACGATTTGGTGTACAGCAAGACAAATGTTGCGTGAAGGACATTGACAAAATAATAAGTGGAATTGGGCGTGGCTGGAGAGATCAGCTGGAGACACTATGTTGAATATATTCATCAGTAAATTATCAGCACCAGGGAAAGCCTACTGTTTGTGGTGCGAGGCCGATGTCAACTATGCGGATAGGATCCTGCAGGCTACAGTCAGAGGGGAACCGAAGGCATTGAAGTACACACGCTGGCACTGCCCACGCTGGTCACCAATGTTCTATTAGAACCTGAACAGGGTGTATCACATGGAAGTTCGCCGATACCATGTAGACAGCACACTTCCACAAGCACCCACAAGTTCCAGATTGGACTCTTGGTGGGCTACAATATTCTCTACTGGCAAGTTCCCAGCCTTGTCAAAGCTGGTGGCTGCAATGATGAGCTGCTTTCATGGTCCTCAAGTGGAAGGGTGTTTTAGTCACATGTCTAGCATCATGAATACTGCCACTGCCAGAAAGAATGTTAGTACATTCAACACTATCCAGACAGTGAAGTACTCACTCATGGCAAGCAACAAGACTGCTATACAGGACTTCCACAAACAGGACTGGTCGCCTCGTTCACAACACGAGGGGTGCACACAAAATGTACTCCATCCATCTTGCTGAGGAAGGAAAGATGAAGGAGAAGAAAACTGAGCTGAACACGTCAAAGACGAAGGCAGCCACCAAGTACAAAGCTAAGGAAGCAGTTGAGCTGGCAACGAAGAAAGCTAGAATGGCCCATCAACGGGCTGTTTTGACAAAGCTGGCCAAGGAGAAAGCTGCCCGTCAGTCAACTCTTGTTAAGCCCAGACATTATCATTAACAAATGAGTTAGTACTATGACAATGTGTGCGTGAGTCCGTGTGCTTTTTATGCTATTGGAAATGTTAAGATTTTCTATTTCATATTGCTCAAAATACACCATATGTCGTCTACAATTAAAAAATATCTCTGAGGAGTCCCCCCCCCCTCCCGCCGATTAGATGAGACATTCCACTCGGGCTGAAATGTGGGCGACAGCTAAATTTCCGTTTTTTTCTCTGAATGTCACTCTCATCCCTGAAGTAAGTGGTTGCTGAGAATACATTGTCAGTTGTGCCAATAAGTCCTGCTCATGCTTGTCACAAAAAGTGAAAATAAGACATTGCAAAAAAATCAAATTCTCCATTATGATATGTTGGCACCACTAAAATGTTTGCCATTCATGTTAGACACACACGTGCACATGCGTGCGCGCGCACACACACACACATACGCAAAACCTCAATTTCTTCTGAGCTACCAAATAATTTTCATTATTCTTAGAGATATGACCCTGAAATATAGCACAACAACAAAGACTACAGCATTTTGTTCCTACCGCGCATAGTCAGAAGCCATTTCTCAAACATTACTTGAAATACAGAGTACTGATTCATTGATGTGATATATTAATTTGTTAACAATTCTTTGATGTGATGTAAAATCAAGTCTATTCAGATCATGTTTCAATAAGTACCTCGTTCAGAGATAATTAACAATCACTACTGGTATTGCATAACATTTTATTATATTGTAGGTGACACAAGTAGCGCTACTAGTGACAGTCCAAAACCCACTAGCAGCAAGACATGCCCTGATGACATATCGCCACCATCTGAAAGAAGCCATGAGCTGAAAGAAGCACAAAGGAAACTGCGCGCCATGCAGATAAGGGTGACATTGTTGCAAAAACAAATGAAGCGTGTGAAACGCGAGAAAAGGGAACTGATTAAGAATCACGCAAAGTGCATGGTTTCCTTACGCAAATTATTTACTGATAACCAGCTACGTGCACTAGGTAGAAAGAGCATGCGAGGTAGCAAATGGAGTGCTAATACTGTAAAGAAAGCCTTGCAGTTGCGTTTTGCATGTGGGTCAACTGGATATGAACAGTTGTTAGAGCAACAGTTTCCCCCGCCGTCATTGCGCACGCTGCGGAGACAAATGCAGGGTGTTGTGTTTGAACTCAGTGTTCTAGATGAAGTGTTTAGTTTATTACAGTTGAAAATACAACAATGGAAATCGCAAGAATGCGAGTGTTGTTTGACCTTAGATGAAATGGCAATTACCTCCAGTGTCGAATTTGACTAAAGTAGTGGTAAATTACTAGGTGACATTACCCTGCCAGGCCGTAACGGCAATGCTACTCATGGTCTCGTTGTTATGCTAGGTGGTGTAACAACTCGGTGGAAACAAATTGTTGGCTATCATTATACTGGGAACTCTATCAATGGGACTGCTCTTAAATATATGGCCATAGATACAATCAAGCATGCAGCAGCTATAGGATTACATGTAGTTGCTGTGACTAGTGACATGGGTTATGCAAACAGAAGCATGTGGAAGAATGTTGGTGTTATATGCGATAAACATAGTCGCACAGTTAATAAGGTACAACATCCGTGTGATCCATCCAGGGAGTTGTTCCTTATTGCTGACGTCCCGCATGTCATCAAAAACTTGAAAGCAGCCCTTGTCAGTGGTCAGACTATCACTCTTCCTGACTATGTTGTTGAAAACAACAACTTGTGCAGCTCAGAGGTGAGCATTGCTCCAGTTAAGGCTTTAGTACAAAGTCAGGAAGATCAGCAGCTGAAGATTGCCCCAAAACTAACAAGTGTTGCTCTCAACCCTTCCCACTTTGATCAAATGAAAGTGTCGCACGCCCTTAATATATTTAGTAAATCAGTGTCAGCAGGAATTCATTTTCTAGTAGAATCGAACCATGCAGGTACAAAGTCAGCTGATCTTGCAACTGCCTGGTTCATCGAACTGGTCAATAAATGGTTCGACCTTATGTGCAGTCGACACCCTACAATGGCTCTAAGCAAAATTAATCCCTCAGAGCATGCCAGTGCTAAATCATTTCTCAAATCTGTCATCCAAGTTTTTACTGGAATCAGGGATGAGAGTGAGATTCAGAAAAAAACCGGACATTTTGCTGTGGCCCACATTTCAGCCCGACAGGACTGTCTCATCTAATCGGGGGGAGGGAGGGGGATTCATCAGAGACATGTTTTAATTGTAGACAACGTATGGTGTATTTTGAGCAATATGAAATAGAAAATCTTAACATTTTCAATAGCAAAACAAGCACACGGACTCACGCACACATTGTCATAGTACTAACTCACTTGTTAATGCTATTTTCTGGGCTGAACCCGAGTTGGCTGACGGGCAGCTTTCTCCTTGGCCAGCTTTGTCAAAACAGCCCGTTGTTGGGCCATTCTAATAATAAATAATAATAACTTTATTTATACATCAAAATCCAAAGTAGAACTCTGTTCAGTAGTGTTGACAATAGTCGTTAGAAATTATAAGAAATAAATATAATAATAATACAAGTAAAACATATAAATACAAAACTGAACTAGAGAAATTAAATCAAAGATGATATTGATGTAAATTATATTATATATCATACGTAGTAAAAATAAGTATATATATAAATACATAACTATATAAAACAACTATATAGTAAATTGCGAGATATATATATTATAAATATATAGATATGAGTTAATTAATAAATAACTACAGTAATACATGATTAGTTTCAATTACAATGTCAGATAAAAAATAAATATGTGGTATGACGACTAAAGTATAAAATTATGACGGCTAAACATTAAAAGCGAGTTTAAAATAGTGTGTTTTAAGACGAGCTTTAAATGTGTCTATGCACTGAATCAGTCGTAAATCTTCCGGCAACGCATTCCAGAGGGTCGGT
The DNA here is from genome assembly GCA_963995525.1 of Escarpia spicata. NCBI lineage: Eukaryota > Metazoa > Annelida > Polychaeta > Sabellida > Siboglinidae > Escarpia > Escarpia spicata. Next base: position 6,883,772 of record OZ023212.1, read on the forward strand.
CCTGCGCACGAGAACGAGCGACGACCGTACCGCTCAAGATTGTGCCGCGGTACAGTTAATAGTCCACAGTCAGTTGATCGAAGTGCGCGGCGTGGCACGTATGGTGAAATCAATGACGCGATGTAGGCCGGCGTCTTGTCGTGAAGGGCGGTGAACACAAGCACGAGTAACTTGTACTGAATGCGCCACTTCACCGGCAACCAGTGCAGGCTATTCAGTGCTGCAGTGATGCTCTGTCGATCGCCCCGCCTAATACGTAATACGACTCTGGCCGCAGAGTGTTGAACCATCTCAAGGCGGTGGAGTAACCGGTCGGATATTCCGTACAACATAGTATTCTTGAAGTAACAAGAGCATGTACGAGACACTTGGTTGTTCCGGTCGTTAGTGTGTCGCGTATACGTGAGATTCGGTGCAGGTGGTAATATGCACTCCGGCACGCATTTGCTACTTGTGCCGCCATCGAGAGGTCGGCATCAATAGTAAAACCGAGATCTCTGACGACAGCAGATGTTGGCACTAGTTGACCGCAGACATCGACATGTGTTAGTGTTATTGGCGCGCAGAGGGTGGAGGATTTGACGACAATGGCCTGCGATTTAGACCGGTTGAGTATTAACCCATTGTCGCAGAGCCAGTCGTTGACATCTCGAAGACAGGCCTCCATACGCGCGAGTGTTTCTGCGTGATCGGTTGGTGGAAAGTCGACGTACAGTTGAGTGTCGTCAGCGTATAGATGATGTTGTGTACCATGTTGTTGGAGAATTTTCGCTAGTGGCGCAATGTAAACATTAAATAGTATCGGTCCATTCTAGCTTTCTTCGTTGCCAGCTCAACTGCTTCCTTAGCTTTGTACTTGGTGGCTGCCTTCGTCTTTGACGTGTTCAGCTCAGTTTTCTTCTCCTTCATCTTTCCTTCCTCGGCAAGATGGATGGAGTACATTTTGTGTGCACCCCTCGTGTTGTGAACGAGGCGACCAGTCCTGTTTGTGGAAGTCCTGTATAGCAGTCTTGTTGCTTGCCATGAGTGAGTACTTCACTGTCTATATAGTGTTGAATGTACTAACATTCTTTCTGGCAGTGGCAGTATTCATGATGCTAGACATGTGACTAAAACACCCTTCCACTTGAGGACCATGAAAGCAGCTTATCATTGCAGCCACCAGCTTTGACAAGGCTGGGAACTTGCCAGTAGAGAATATGGTAGCCCACCACGAGTCAAATTTGGAACTTGTGGGTGCTTGTGGAAGTGTGTTGTCTACATGGAATCGGCGAACTTCCATGTGATACGTCCTCTGTTCAGGTTCTAATAGAACATTTGTGACCAGCGTGGGCAGTGCCAGCGTGTGTACTTCAATGCCTTCGGTTCCCCTCTGACTGTAACCTGTAGGATCCAAACCGCATAGTTGACATCGGCCTCGCACAACAAACAGTAGGCTTTCCCTGGTACTAATAATTTACTGATGAATATATCCAACATAGTGTCTCCAGCCGATCTCTCCAGCCACGCCCAATTCCACTTATTTTTGACACTTTTGTCAATGTCCTTCACGCAACATTTGTCTTGCCGTACAACAAATCGTCGATTAGCCATTGTGTTCGAAAATGATCGACATCTCCACAAAATACATCGTCGTTTCCTATTGGTCCACTGCTTTTGTGCGCGCACTTCGAAAGCGCAGAAGCGCACAGCCGACAGAACCAAGGGTTTTACTTTGCAGATTCACGGGTTCGGTTGGGTAAATTCTGTCTCTAATCGCCAGGCAGCGTCATTAACACGTGGCGACACCCGGTGGATAGATGGTTAACTAAATCCGCAGATAGAGCGTCAGCGAATTGGCCAGCATTTTATATGCACGAATCACAAAAGTGATCTTTGGAGCGGTATAAAAACCGGAATTCCGGCAAAAACTGGAAATGTCTCATCCCTGTGGAATACAAATTGGTAATAAATGGAAACCTGCTCAAACAGGTGTTATTCTATCAACACAGTCTATCATAGACATTCAGAATGAGTTACTTGACAAGGGCCACAGTTATCTGTTAACAGCTAGATTTATCCAGGATTGAATAGAAAATCTGTTCAGCTGTGTACGCCTGAAAAACCCTGTTCCCTCTCCAGTCGAATTCAAATACGCATTGAAAATATTGACTTTTGCCAAGTTCCTGAAAACATCTACTACTGGAAATTATGAGGAGGGAGAGTTTCGGGCAGACTTTCTTGATCAGCAGCAGGTCTCACCTAAGCTAGCAGAGTCAGACTTACAGTTACAGCCAATGATCTTTTCTGAAGCGAAATCTGTGAAGGAACTTGGTAGTGCAGAAGAGAACAGCTTTTACTACCTAGCTGGATATTGTGTATCAACAATCCAGTAGCATGACGAAGTTTGTGACAATTGCATCTCAAGTGTTGTTAGTTCCACTGTTACATCTCTTGATGCTGCCAAACTAACTCAGTTTAAAGAGTATAAGGATGGCAGCCTTACCCATCCAACAAAACAAGCATTTCAGGTCTTGTTGGCATGTGAAATGGTGTTTCGTCAACAGGATGAAAAACTTCTTATGTCGCAAAGAAATGTAAAGGCATTCTTGGTAAATGTTTTTGAATTAGCAACTACGGAAGTCCAACTCCCACTTTGTCATACTATCAAACATAAGCTGATTGGGCGATATACTGTTGTTCGGCTGCATATATTTTCCAAGATGTTACGACTTGTAAGGAAGAATGCAAATTCAATGCATAAATCCGGTAGTGAACTCGGCAGTAAGAGTATGGCAATGAGACAGATGGTGAAACATATTAAATAGAAATGTGACACGTTGCATTTATTTGCCCTGTAAAGTTAATTTGTAGTTATAGTTGTTGTAGTGGTAGTTGTTGGCACCATGCTAAATGTCAACATTTCACCTTGTTAAATGTGTTAACTTTGTAAGTCAGTTAGATGTGAAGTTATGCAAGGTTGAATTGACTGATTGAACCTTCGGGGTACTAAATTAGCCGTGGTACGCATTGTATTTTCCAAGACGTTATAACAACAAGAAAGAAAGCAAATTCACTGCATAAATCTGGTAGTGAACTGGGCAGTAACAGTATGGCAATGGGACATATGACGAAGCATTAAATAGAAATGGGACATGTTGCACCTGTTAGCCCTGTAAGATTATTTTTTGTTATATGGCATTGTAGGCATCATGCTAAATGCCAACATGTTACTTCTCAAAAGTGTTACTTTGTAAGTCAATTACATATGAAGTTGTGAGTAGTTGAATTGACCGAGAGGTTTAATATTGCAATCAAGTCTCTGAAATATTCAGGGTACTATATTACCTGTTGTACGCATTGTATTCTCCAAGATGTTAAGAATTGCAAAAATGCCAATACACTGCATAAATCTGGTAATGAACGTGGCAGTAAGATTCGTGTTGGCATTATGGAGTTCAGACACATTGCTAAATGCCAACAGTTCACCTTGTTAAAAGTGTTACTTTGTAAGTCAATTACATGTGAAAATGTGTATGTGCAGCTTTGAGAATAAAGGTATTCGATTTTGCCAATATGTGTTAAATAGGTACATACTACAGTGCATTTTGGATATGTTGAACTTCCAGGGACCCGTGGCAATACTTCTAGTTATCAGAAACTCCACTAATCAAGATCTGTTTTATGGCCTTATATGACTGGGACTGAAGAGAAAGATCGACATCAGCAAAAGTCAACTAAAATGACAGTTCGAGTTATCTGAAACGCACTGTATATATTTAAACAGGGTCCCATAGAGACACAGTCATGCTGAGTGCTACTACTGTATATTAATATGTTGCCTACTGGTCTGTATAGTAATAACCAATACCATAACAATGTCCTAGGTTCATATTCGTTTAACAGAGGAGCAAACTTTCTCAATCTTTATGCAATGTTCACAAAGACACATCATCCCATTAACAAGCTGTAAGGCTTATACACCAACACTCCACCCCTTCAAAGTGATGCACAAAATATCTTTAAAATATTTAAACATATATTATATTGTTATATTAAGAAATATCTTTACTTATAATCTTAATGTATGACATGTAGACCCTTTTAATATGTGTATATATATATATATATATATATAATACACACTTTTATTTTCATGCATTGTGCGTATACAAATTATTAATTATACTCATGACTGGGAAATTTGTACCAAGTCAAAAACTGTATCCCTGAAATCTCACCATTCCTGACCCTCTTACCTTTTTTGTGATCAGATTTATTGTTAAAACGACCTAAAATATTAGGATGCACGATTTATGCTCCCACCACACCAGTATATAAATAAATACTCATTAAACTGCTATAATAGAGAATACGTATGAAAACATTTAATACAAGTAGGATAACTAATATTAATCAGTCATCCATACATAGACATGTGTGTAGTAATAATTAGACATAACATGTGACGTATATGTAACGTTATCAGCTGTGTACTGAGTCACTGTTGCTGCTGCTGCGCTGCAACTGGACCGAAAATGGCGCCCATGTTTTCAATTGGCCAAACTCTATATATCAAGGGTTCTGGCAATGACGTAATCAGCAGTAGCGACCCCTGGCGAGCGAGGTTGGTGTACGGGGATACTGCTCACTGTGTTAGTGCCATTGTTTGTGTACGGGGATACTGTTCACTGTGTGAGTGTCACTATTGGTGTACGGGAATAATGCTCACTGTGTTAGTGCCATTGTTGGTGTTACTGGATAATACTCACTGTGTAAGAGTCATTGTTGGTGTTCGGGGATACTGCTAACTGTGTTAGTGTCATTGTTGGTGTACAGGGATACTGCTCACAGTGTTAGTGTCATTGTTGGTGTAGAGGGATATAGCTCGCTGTGTTAGCGTCATTGTTGGTGTACAGGGATACAATTCATTGTGTTAGTGTCATTGTTTGTGTACAGGGATACTGTTCACTGTGTTATTGTCATTGTTGGTGTACAGGGATACTGCTCACTGTGTAAATGTCATTGTTGGTGTGCAGGGATACTGCTCAATGTGTTAGTGTCATTGTTGGTGTACAGGGATATTGTTCACTGTGTAAGAGTCACTGTTGGTGTGCAGGGATAGTGTTCACTGTGTAAATGTCATTGTTGGTGTACAGACATACTGTTCACTGTTTTAGTGTCATTGTTGGTGTACAGGGATACTGTTCACTGTGTTAGTGTCATTGTTGGTGTAAAGGGATGCCGCCCACTGTGTTATTGGCATTGTTGGTGTACAGGGATACTGTTCATTGTGATATTGTCATTGTTGGTGGACAGGGATGCCGCTCACTGTGTTAGTGTCATTGTTGGTGTACAGGGATATTGTTCACTGTGTTAGTGTCATTGTTGCTGTACAGGGATATTGTTCACTGTGTAAATGTCATTGTTGGTGTGCAGGGATACTGTTCACTGTTTTAATTGCATTGTTGGTGTGCATGTATACTGCTCACTGTGTTAATTTCATTGTTGGTGTACAGGGATACTGCTCACTCTGTTAATTTCATTGTTGGTGGGCAGGGATATTGTTCACTGTGTTAGTGTCATTGTTGGTGTACAGGGATACTGCTCATTGTGTATGTGTCATTGCTGGTGTACAGGAATACTGCTCACTGTGTAAGTGTCATTGTTGGTGTACAGGGATACTGCTCACTGTGTAAGTGTCATAGTTGGTGTGCAGGGATACTGTTCACTGTTTTATTGTCAATGTTGGTGTACAGGGATATAGCTCACTGTGTTAGTATCATTGTTGGTGTACAGGGATGCTGTCCACTGTGTTAGTGTCATTGTTTATGTACAGGGATACCGCTCACTGTGTAAGTGTCATTGTTGGTGTGCAGGGATACTGTTCACTGTTTTATTGTCAATGTTGCTGTACAGGGATATAGCTCACTGTGTTAGTATCATTGTTGGTGTACAGGGATACTGTTCACTGTGTTAGTGTCATTATTAGTGTTCTGGGATACTACTCATTGTGAGAGATTAATTTTTGGTGTACAGGGATGCTGCTCACTGTGTAAGTGTCATTGTTGGTGTACAGGGATACTGCTCACTGTGTAAGTGTCATAGTTGGTGTGCAGGGATACTGTTCACTGTTTTATTGTCAATGTTGGTGTACAGGGATATAGCTCACTGTGATAGTATCATTGTTGGTGTACAGGGATGCTGTCCACTGTGTTAGTGTCATTGTTTATGTACAGGGATACTGCTCACTGTGTAAGTGTCATTGTTGGTGTGCAGGGATACTGTTCACTGTTTTATTGTCAATGTTGCTGTACAGGGATATAGCTCACTGTGTTAGTATCATTGTTGGTGTACAGGGATACTGTTCACTGTTTTATTGTCAATGTTACTGTACAGGGATATAGCTCACTGTGTTAGTATCATTGTTGGTGTACAGGGATACTGTTCACTGTGTTAGTGTCATTATTAGTGTTCTGGGATACTACTCATTGTGAGAGAGTCATTTTTGGTGTACAGGGATGCTGCTCACGTAAAAACGTGTTTCATAAAGATGTTGGTACTGTTGAAACACTAATGTATTCGTGTTTGTTACAATATCCAAATGGAAGCTAAAAACGTGTTTCGTAAAGGTGTTAGCACTGTTGAAACACTAATGTATTCGTGTTTGTTACAATATCCAAATGGAAGGTAAAAACGTGTTTCGTAAAGGTATTGGTACTGTTGAAACACTAATGTATTCGTGTTTGTTACAATATCCAAATGGAAGGTAAAAACGTGTTTCGTAAAGATGTTGGTACTGTTGAAACACTAATGTATTCGTGTTTGTTACAATATCCAAATGGAAGGTAAAAACGTGTTTCGTAAAGATGTTGGTACTGTAGAAACACTAATGTATTCGTGTTTGTTACAATATCCAAATGGAAGGTAAAAACGTGTTTCATAAAGAAGTTGGTACTGTTGAAACACTCATGTATTCGTGTTTGTTACAATATCCAAATGGAAGGTAAAAACGTGTTTCGTAAAGGTATTGGTACTGTTGAAACACTAATGTATTCGTGTTTGTTACAATATCCAAATGGAAGGTAAAAACGTGTTTCGTAAAGGTATTGGTACTGTTGAAACACTTATGTATTCGTGTTTGTTTCAATATCCAAATGGAAGGTAAAAACGTGTTTCGTAAAGATGTTGGTACTGTTGAAACACTAATGTATTCGTGTTTGTTACAATATCCAAATGGAAGGTAAAAACGTGTTTCATAAAGAAGTTGGTACTGTTGAAACACTCATGTATTCGTGTTTGTTACAATATCCAAATGGAAGGTAAAAACGTGTTTCGTAAAGGTATTGGTACTGTTAAAACACTAATGTATTCGTGTTTGTTACAATATCCAAATGGAAGGTAAAAACGTGTTTCGTAAAGGTGTTGGCACTGTTGAAACACTAATGTATTCGTGTTTGTTACAATATCCAAGTGGAAGGTAAAAACGTGTTTCGTAAAGGTATTGGTACTGTTGAAACACTAATGTATTCGTGTTTGTTACAATATCCAAATGGAAGGTAAAAACGTGTTTCGTAAAGGTGTTGGCATTGTTAAAACACTAATGTATTCGTGTTTGTTACAATATCCAAATGGAAGGTAAAAACGTGTTTCGTAAAGGTATTGGTACTGTTGAAACACTAATGTATTCGTGTTTGTTACAATATCCAAATGGAAGGTAAAAACGTGTTTCGTAAAGATGTTGGTACTGTTGAAACACTAATGTATTCGTGTTTGTTACAATATCCAAATGGAAGGTAAAAACGTGTTTCGTAAAGGTGTTGGCACTGTTGAAACACTAATGTATTCGTGTTTGTTACAATATCCAAATGGAAGGTAAAAACGTGTTTCGTAAAGGTATTGGTACTGTTGAAACACTAATGTATTCGTGTTTGTTACAATATCCAAATGGAAGGTAAAAACGTGTTTCGTAAAGGTGTTGGCACTGTTGAAACACTAATGTATTCGTGTTTGTTACAATATCCAAATGGAAGGTAAAAACGTGTTTCGTAAAGGTGTTGGCACTGTTGAAACACTAATGTATTCGTGTTTGTTACAATATCCAAATGGAACTTTCTGAAACATAGCCATTGCTTTCACAAATATTGACCAATGATATTGGCAGTGTATGTCTGTCTTGCGTATGCACACAAAGAAAGATATATCGTAAGCAATAGTGTTCCTCAGATATCCCTTATAAAGATATAGTGAATTTTTTGTGTATTTTGCGTAAAGTGCGAAAATGTAATGCAGAAGTCATGCTATCATGTGGAATTGAGTATGGGTCGTGACAGCAAGAATAACCGCATTCGTTCGTATTATTGTTTCTGAAGGTAGTAGCATTGATATGATTCAAATAACATTAGCAACTTTCGTTTTATGTATTTTTATAGCAAAACAGTGTAACTGTTTACCAAATGTGGCGGGTGTCATTAGAAACATCACCAACAAATGCTAAGACAAATCGCATTTTTTGGCGCACGCCACACAAAAATAGTTGAACTAGTGCTCACCAGTACGCTACGTTAATTCTAAAGGATTCTGTTCTGATACAACACTGTGTGAAACTAAAGGGTGTGTCTGTTTGGAGAAACGCGTTACTGGGAAAGGTATTTCTTTAAATCCATATATACTATTTTGTTAACCGTCTTATGCATTAATATTAATCTAGAATTTAGACGGCGCTGTTCAAATGTGACACATTTTAGTTTGTTCAACATATCAGTAAAACTGTACAAAGGCAGGAATTTTCAAGAGACAAACAACTGAATTTCACATGTGTATGGTATAAATGTATTGAAAAACGTTGTAGCGGAAATTACCAAGTGGGAGGTTTTCAGCTATTTTGCACGCACGCACGCACGCACGCACCCCCTTCCCCATCTCAGCCCACCCCACCACACACGCGCACACACACATACACAGACGCACTCACAAACACACACACATACACACACACACACACACACACACAAACAAACAAAAACATCGCCGACGCAGTCATCAACTGAGCTGGCTCTAACTGTTCTTGAACAAATTAGCTTCGGTGAAAATCAAAAGGAGGTTCTCCCGGAATTTCCGGGATTCTAATTGAATGTTGGTGTATCTCCAGGTCTCCCGGAATACAGGAAAATCTTCTGGGTTTTCATTTCAAATCTCCAACAGCACCCCATCGTCATCATCAGAGACAGCGCGACGAGACAGCGCGACACGGGAAGCGTGGAGTGATAATGAATCTCCCAACTGCAAACGTACCCGCCATTTACCGCAGGGCTGGTGTTAGCTACATCCCCAGGTGATGACATTGTTAAACAAAAAGAAAAAAACATAAAAAGTATGTGATATAACCTAATATGGATTATTTAACTTATATGTTTATGGACAATGCGTTATTATGTACAGCAGGGACCGGTAATCTGTTTGATAGAAGGGCCAAATTTTAACTGAATTAGGTCAGCGGGCCACACATAATAATTGATTATAGATGATCGTTATAGCCTAATTGATGTGTTAACAGCTACATTATTTTATGTTGGGTATTTGAATATAGCCACTGTGACTTCTGGTAAACCGTAGTTTCCACCCATTGAAGCTTAACTGACATATTATTGCATGCATTGTTTATATGAATATGATTTGTAGTTATCGTCAAACGTCAACGTCTAATATCACTTTTAAAGCAGCACACATTATTCAAGGTGCATTTTCATTGCATACAACTGACAGCATCTTGACTAGTGTGACGCCTGGTACTGTTGCTGCGTCACCAAAACGTAGAGAAGAAAAGGCAAGCAACGAAGACCAGGCAGAGGCCGATATCACAAATGATGTGTTGTGTTGCAGAAGGTCCAAAATATGGGGGCCCAAAACATGGGGGCCCAAAACCTCCAATTTCGCAAAAAAAAACCACTGGCAGCCGTAATGGGTGGGCTGAGCCGGAGCTGACGTCGGAAGACGGAAAGGGATACTGTTGGAAATCTTTCGCGGCGACGTTCTTGATTTCGGAACGTCTGGGGGTACATAACGGGGACACATTCAAAAGGTCTAGTGGACACGCCACTCCAGCACAGGCACAGCGCGTCAACATTCCAAAGTTCTAGATGCGGAGACGTACCGTGCCCCCAGACTCCCTGCATCCGCCGTGTAGGGTCTGGAAAAGAACGCACAGCGGTTCGCAATGGTATGCGTGTCTTCTACGATTGTGTTTAGTGCTGTGTTATACATACAATACATCATCGTACGAACATTCGCACAGTTCGAACCATAGAAAGCTTCGTGAAACCAACCCCTGTATTCCTCGTTTCCTCCAGGGACCTCCTGCCGCCATTGACACTACTGTCTTTCCTCAGATCTGCAGATCGAGAATCGGGCCACCTCAGGACCCATGACCGGCCCTTGCATGCAGACGTCATCTTCTCTTCCAGAGACCGTCGACGATGAATCTGCCTTGCAGACTTCGTCCCAATTCATTATTATTATAATCTTCTTCCCCAGTACATCCTCCGTATACCGTAAATCGTAACCAATGTCGGTGTATGTGACGTCACTGCGTCTCGCTCCCGTTGTTGATTTCAAACGATAACTAATTAAATCGGTAACATAGTGTAAGCGCTGTTACGTGAATTAATGGTCACTGCTTTATCGACAAATGTCGGAACAAACATTTTATTTGAATTATTCAAGTGACTTGATCGGAAGTTTTTAATCAGTTGCTTTTCACATTTACAAAAGCTTTCGAATGTGTGAGCATCAATCGTTATCCGATATATAGGCCTATGAAAGAATCGTGTCACTATCAGACGCTTCAGCCATACAGCGAAATACTTTCAACATATTCATTGTAGTAGTAAGAATATTATATAAACGAATTAGGAACATACAAGATTGTAATATTTGAACATTAAACAGTTTTATTCGAGCAGATGTACATGTACAGTTTAACTTGTTGTGCTGTCTATAATTGGATTGTCGCGGGGGAAGAGAGCGGGGGGAGACGGAGAGACGGATGGAGGGAGAGTGAGAGAGGGAATGATATACGGAGATGGGGAGAGAGGGAGTAAGTGAGGGTTGGATAGAGTAGAACAGAACAGGCAGAGTAGAGTAGTGAAGAGAGAGAGAGGGGAGGGAGGGAGAGAGTGGTGTCGAGAGAGAAGAGAGAAAGAGGCATGGAGAGACGGAAGGGGAGAGAGAGAGGGAGGGAGAGAGAGAGAGAGGAGAGAGTGAGTGAGAGAGAGAGAGAGAGAGAGAGGGGGGGAGGGGGAAGGAGAGAGAGGAGGAGGAGGAGAGAGAGAGGAAAGACAGAGAGTGAGGTATAGAGAGAGGAGAGAGTGAGAGAGAGAGAGCGAGAGAGAGAGAGAGAGAGAGAGAGAGAGAGAGAGAGAGAGAGAGAGAGAGAGAGAGAGAGAGAGAGAGAGAGCGCGCGCGCGTGAAAGAGAGAGAGAAATGCAGGATGCAGACACACTTTCCTCAATGAAACAACCATACTTCACAACATACTTAACATGTTAAAATGGTCATGAGCGATACGGTAGTATAAGTTTCACATAGCAATAATGTAATCACTATACATTGTGCTGCAGGTTTCAAGCAAACTCCCGCTCCAACAACAGCGACGTCGACAACAACAAAACAACCAACAACAACTAGCGATGTAGCCACATATTTCTGGCGGTGCACATTTGAGGGCGCCACCGGGATAAGGAGCTTATGTGGCATGACGCAATCATCGTATGACAACTTTGATTGGACGCTCAGATCGGGCTCAACTCCATCGTCCGACACGGGTCCGAACTCAGGGTACGGTGGTTCCGGCTACTACATCTACATCGAGGCGAGCGAACCCCGACTAAAGAACGACACAGCCATGTAAGAAGTCGTTCATTGATGCGAGTTTGTATAGGTATAGTGTTCGGGTGTAACATAACCAGTTGCTGCCGAATTTATTATAATTTATAGAACTATTAGCCATTAATGTATGCTGATGGCATTGGTTAAATGTGACAGAGAGAGAGAGAGAGAGAGAGAGAGAGAGAGAGAGAGAGAGAGAGAGAGAGAGAGAGAGAGAGAGAGAGAGAGAGAGAGAGAGAGAGAGAGAGAGAGAGAGAGAGAGAGAGAGAGAGAGAGAGAGAGAGAGAGAGAGAGAGAGAGAGAGAGAGAGAGAGAGAGAGAGAGAGAGAGAGAGAGAGAGAGAGAGAGAGAGAGAGAGAGAGAGAGAGAGAGAGAGAGAGAGAGAGAGAGAGAGAGAGATTGGGAGGGCCGTTGGCAAGCGTTTGTTACCGGGCGAATCGGACGTATGTCGTCCGCTTTCTATGTCACCGCCGCGTTTCCACCTAGCATTTAAGAATAGGATTTCAGAAACTGCTTGAATAGGAATAGGGTTAACTGGCACTTGATAGACGACCACTGCTGGCGCAACATTCCGTGAGCACGGTTGAGCATCGTCAAAAAGTTGATAGAGAAAATGGCGACAGTTCGTGCGTTTATTGTCGACCACCCATACGTTGTCGGCTCTGTGGCGTTGGTCGGCGTCGTCGTTCTTGTGAGGCGAGTGTTCCGGAGGCCGGGACCCAACCCTTTCAGGAAGGATGCAAGTCGCCCGTCGTGTCCACTTGTCACTGACAAGGCGGCCAGAAACAAAGTTCTTAAACAGGGTGAGGTTGATATTGCTGTTGTAGCGATTCTGGTCAATATTCTCGAATAATTTCGACTGAAATACTTATGCCTGTTGTCATTATGTTTTCAATGACAGCGCGGAGACGGTAGTAAAATGGTCAGAGAATCGGAATGCCAGTCGAGAGTATAGGGGGTCGAATCCACATCCGGCAGTTTTGTAACTTTATAAGTTCATTTATTCCACTTTCCTCTGTCTGGAAACTGGAAAATGGGTCTCCTAGGCTCTATAACGTAACTTTAAAAAAAAGAAATGATGGCATGAACGCCATTGGGATATAACATCTAGTCATGAGCGAAATCGAGGTGTGTCCGGATTCTATTAACACAAGTACCGAAAGCCGTTCGTCCTTTCATTCACTGCTAGTGTTATGAATGTAGCATCAGCTGCTGTCAAGCTACAACTTTAGCACCTGCTAGAACCCCCTCGCTGTGTGTAAAGACACAGTCACGTGAATGCCACCAAGTCATCTATCACAACTCCCAAAAACAACTCAAAAGGTATTGCATGGCCACCAGAATGAATACACAATTGCTCGTTAAATCACTGATTAGACCATTTTAATATGCATGCACACAAAATCACCCAACTGAGACGGTCTATTTTGGGTGGTAATCGAGACCCTTGAACTAACTCCGCTTACTACACGATAAATCACTCAATTCTGCTCGGTCGTCTACAACCGGCTGTGTACAACGGGTTCTTTTGTATCCTCGTGTTTGCCAGGTATGAGTGGTTGTCGGCTACACGACTTCCAGCGAAACGTCGGTGATAGGCTTCATGCAGACGCTGGTGTCTATCTAAAAACCGGCGAGATCAGGGCCGTATAGCTCGCGGGGGTAGGGGGCAGTTGCCCCCAGAAAGAATACAAAAAGTGCCCTTTTAGTTGAAAAGTGCCTAGTTTGTCTCGTCTACATTACAGATGTCATTGCGGGTTTTTTGTGTGATTCGGCCGTCTTCTGGAAGATTCACAATTCATCATGTTTCTAGTGGTGGCCCAGAATGTGCTCAGTTTTCTTGGGTCAGTGACCAAGAACCTCCAAGCCAAACAGTGCAATCTGGGTGACGTATACGAGGACATTTCTTTGGTGAGTAAATGCATCCGGGACTGAAGACCATCCCTTCAGGGTGGGATGAAATATGGCGCCGTTTTGGGCTGGTTGCAGGTGTTGAGATTCGTTGTTATGCCATGAGTGCTGCCACCTAGTGAATATGCATGTAATTAAAAGGTATTAAACTACAAAAAAGTTTAATGTCGGTTTATTTTTTTGTGTTACATGTTTCAATATAAGTTTAGTGTTGAATAGATGTTATAGTATAGTATTATCTGACAAAAGTGTATCCTTATTTAATTTGTTATTTCATGGTTGGCCTGAGAGCCAATCATCATTTCTACCCGAATCTGGGGTAAAGCCCCCTACCGGTAACATTGGCTGGAACTGAATAATCCAGGCCGTTGTGATGGGACAATGCTGCCACCCCACGGCGCCTGGATAATCGAGGCTATGATATTCGTAAACCCAGAACGGCAGAGCTTCAGCTCCATCGCCACTGATGCTAGAGACATCAATCAATGGGTAAAGTATATTGATGCGATAGTAGTCAGCTGTTGATTGGTCACGTCCTTGACGTGTTGGCTGATCGACTTTCAAGTGACCCCCATGGACTCACTGCTGCTCAAGACCTCCTGCGGTCCAACCTACAGAAACTAGATGACACTACTAACTAATTACTACAGTATGTATTTCGGTTCAGCTGAACAAAACGAGCTTCCTGTGGAAGTCGCAAAGTGGCGAAAGACGTACGGTGACCCTCAAGTTCCACGACCGTCGTCTTCACATGAACTGACTTCGGCGTGTGGTCAAACATTTACCGTCATCAGCAAGATCTTCCTCAATACACCAGTCGGGTAACAGTTTGGCGGCTGAGAGATCACGAACTAGTTGTTTAATATTACTACTAATAATGTGACTTCTTTAGCGCCAGCCAATACCATCGGAAAATCCGAGTTTTGTATAGTTATACAGCTCCCTGGCGTCGGAACGAAATTAATATTGAGGGTTCCACACACCAGAAGACGGGAGGGGGTTGTTAAAGATTGATTTTGATTTTCGCAGCGATGTTCATATTTTGAGCTCACCAACAACCTCGATTGTCCACCCATCTTGAGGTTTGCCAAACTAATCACACATTGAGGCTCTCCAAAAATCTCGATGTGCACCACCTTGAGGCTCGCTAACATTTTTTAGGCTCTTCAAAAACTTCAATATGCACCCCTTCCCCCCATCCCCGAGGCTCGCCACAAAAACACCTTCAGGCTCACTAAGACATTAAATTACACTTAAAATGCTTCCCACATTTTGGTGGGCCAATCCTATCTCCAGCCCTCCACCAAAATAAAGACAGGGACTCCCTTACCTGGACTACATTAGCTTACAGGAATTGATAAGCGGAAACGAGTTTATAATGAATGAAAATTGTGTAAAGGTGATAACTTCTTTGATTTGTGTGTTGCTCCGTGAATAGCTGTAGGTAGTTAATATAATAATACTAATAGTATATGTTGTTATATCTATTCCGAGAACAGGATTTTCCAGCAGAGTTGTGCCGAGCGATCTGGATGCGATTGTAATTGGTAGCGGGCCTGGAGGTCTGACTGCTGCCGGTCTGCTCTCTAAGACCGGGAAGAATGTGCTTGTGTTGGTGCAACATGATCAGGCGGGAGGCGGTTGTCACACCTTCGAGGAGATGGGGTATGAGTTCGATCCAGGTGAGATGTTATGATCGTTTATAATATCTTATATTCTGTACACTTTTGTTGCAGTTTACTGACATTATAAAGCAATTGTGGTACTTGGGTATTAGACAAAAGGGCATGTATGCATTTAAGAGTTGATACAAAGTAACCATTTGAAATCGCAATGAAGAATGGTATGCCAGAGATCTCGGTTTTACTATTGATGCCGACCTCTCGATGGCGGCACAAGTAGCAAATGCGTGCCGGAGTGCATATTACCACCTGCACCGAATCTCACGTATACGCGACACATTAACGACCGGAACAACCAAGTGTCTCGTACATGCTCTTGTTACTTCAAGAATAGACTATTTTGTACGGAATATCCGACCGGTTACCCCACCGCCTTGAGGTGGTACAACACTCTGCGGCCAGAGTCGTATTACGTATTAGGCGGGGCGGTCGACAGAGCATCACGGCAGCACTGAATAGCCTGTACTGGCTGTCGGTGAAGTGGCGCATCCAGTATAAGTTACTCGTGCTTGTGTTCACCGCCCTTCACGACAAGACGCCGGCCTACCTCGCGTCATTGATTTCACCATACGTGCAGCGCCGCGCCGCGCCGCGCCGCGCGCTTCGATCAACTGATTGCGTACTATTAGCTGTACCGCGGCACAACCTTGAGCGGTACGGTCGTCGCTCGTTCTCGTGCGCAGGACTGACCATCTGGAATGCGTTGCCGGAAGATTAACGACTGATACAGTGCATGGACACATTTAAAGCTCGTCTTAAAACACACTATTTTAAACTCGCTTTTAATGTTTAGTCGTCATAATTGTATACTTTAGTCGTCATACCCCATATTTATTTTATTATTTGAAATTTTTAATTGAAACTAATAATGTATTACTGTAGTTATTTATTAACTAACTAATATATTTTTATAATATATTAATCTCGCAATTTAGTATAAATTAAATTTGTTGTTTTATATACTTATTTTTACTACTGAAGATATATTATATAATTTGTATCAATGTCATCTTTGATTTAATTTCTCTAGTTCAATTTTGTATTTATATGTTTCACTTGTATTATTATTATATTTATTTCTTATAATTTCCAACGACTGTTGTCAACACTACTGAACAGAGTTCTACTTTGGATTTTAGTGTGTAAATAAAGTTATTATTATTAATATTAAAAAAAATAAAAAAAATGGATAGATATATGATAAAGACGGATTACACATATTTGTCACTATTTTTTTTGACTGTCGATGAGCCTAAGGCTTCCTTGTCCACATGCCATTCGGAGCGTTTAGCTTTGTATGGCAAACTTGTTAAATATCTGATTCAGCGAAAGTTCTGGTAATAATTGCCACCCACCATGCTTGAGAGGATGATTCCGGGAAACGCAACTATTGGAGTCTCTTAACGTGGAACAGTGCAGTTGTGTGATATGAATTGTTTAATTACAGGCGTTCACTACCTCGGTAACATGGCCGCCAGACCCACGCTTGGTTGTCTCTTCAGCCAACTCACAGAGGGCCAGGTGGAAATGGCTTCACTCGAAAAAGAATTTGACATTGTACGTATTCATTATTGCCTGTTATAGATTTTCAATCAAAGCCAATCTGCGTGTAACGTGATCAGTTGAATAATAATAATTACTATTATTATTAAATTAGTGAGAATGTTCAGCAAGTTGAAGAATTACATTTTTTCTTTATAAAACAACTATGTTATATCATTATAATAAGACTAATTGATTTGAATGTTGTTTTTCTCATCCATGTATTGCTTGGCATTCTTCCAGTTGGCTCTTGGAGAGCCGGGGAAACAACGGTTCTTCCAATGCGACGGAGACAAAGAAAACTGGGAGACGTGGAAACAGGGAATATTAAAGAATTTTCCCGACGAAGAAGCCGCTTTGAACAAATACATAGAAACATTGCAGGTGACTATTGAACTTACTGCAATGTATATATGTTTAAGTTAAGTTAATAATTAGCCAAATGATCATAGAAAAGGCGCCGTAGAAAATGTAGTTGTGATTGCTAGACAGACTAAGAAATATATGTATCTGTGAACCAGGCCTATTAAATTATTATAATTATATTACAGCACATTCTTCTTGAATGTACGCGTTGCTTTTACCAAACTGTTGTGTACACCATCTTACCCGAGAAGATACAGGTAAGATGGGAATTTCATAGAAGAAGTCGGCGTGAAGAAACCTTTGATAAAAATAAAATAGTAGGGATCAGATTGAGATGGACAGGACATATGCACAGAATGAGTGAGGAAAGACTTGCACAGAGAACACGGAAAACAGGAGAAGGCGGAAGTAGAAGAGTAATACTAAAGCTAAGAAGGAAAGACAATATAAGCGATATATTGAAAGGGCAAGCACCCACAGCCGAGAATGGAAGACCACCGCAAAACACTGGGGAAGATGGAAAGCTGTAGTAAAAAAGGCAGGGGATGCCACCAACATATATGGACGCAAGGGAGCAAGGGGAATGTGAAGAGGGGGTTGTATCGTTCACAGGACAAGTGGGACTGAGTATCAAAAATGGCTGGCTGGTGTCAGTTAGTACAGCCCACGCCGCCAACAAGTAGAACAAAACATTCAACAAACAGAACACATGTTTTTAATTAGATGTACATTAATTTATATAAATATGTTGCAGATCTTCATGTGTTGTGATTCTTTAAAAACATATTTGTCATTTATCGTGTTCATGAACGTAACAATCATACATATCTCAATGCTGCAACACATAAACAGAAATCTTCGCTTTCAATGCACTTACCCGGAGTGAGTGCATAGCGCTTTGAGCAGTATTAAGGACTGATTATCGCGCGATGCAACAACTTAGATTTCCCTCACACCATCTTCTTTCTATGACGACACCGTGTAACACCATATCCAGTCAGAACATCATACATATACTATAATGCACACATAAATTGCAACTAAATGTGCACCATCAACCTATGGAACGATATTAGGGCCATAATTCCACAATGCTACATTGTTGATTTCTGACTTTCGATTATCCGTTTACGTTGAGATTGTCGAATTCTGACTTTCGATTATCCCTTTACGCCGTCATTGTGCAAAATTTTTGTCAAATAATTCACTAGAATGGCGTTTGGTCAAATATTTCACCCAAAGATTTTCTCCAAAATATTTTCTCAAAAAAATGTTCTCCAAAATATTTTCTCGAAACGAAGTTCTCGAAAAGATTATCTGGCACAAATTGGACTCAGTGACCTAAGGTAAGCTAAGCTGTGCTGCCCCCTAGTGAACTACACCAACTTGCAAATACTGAAGTATCCCTTGCAAGTCAGGCCAAAGCATTATTTATATAATTGCTTTGGTCAGGCCTTGCGCTGTCGTAGTGTACATGATACTTATATCGAGCATTTTTTACCCACGTTATGAGCTGTTTTATCAAAGTTGGAGTTTAAAAGAACTCAATTCAGTCTCAAAGTCGATGAACGGAAGAAATGAAGTGCCAAGCAGTCTGCCAGAAAACGCGAATTGTTTGTCAGGAAGGTTGGTACTGTGTCGTGTGAGCGATAATTCATGATGTTTCGAAAACTGTCAATAATAATATTTATTCGTACTATAACGTGTACAATTCAGTGAAAGCAACGTATACATCCATCTAATATGTATATAAAACGGTTAGTGCAGCCAGTCTCGTCTATGAAGCGTGAGCGTCTATGTCATGAATGGGGGAGGCTGTTTTTAAGTGAATATTATTAAACTTGGCAATGTTCTATTAACTGACTAGTCTGTATTATTGTGGTTACAATGTAATGGTCTTATGAGGTCTCATTCTTTATATGCTGGCACTGAGGGTGGTCACTACCAGGGTGCTTGTCGTCCTCAGTGGTTCTTTTACGTCCCAAATTGAGACGGGACCTACATTAATGTGATCACCGAGCCACGAGGGATACACCCCAATTTTGAGAGTCAGATTTTTACACCAAATATCATGCCTGCTCGGTCCAGGTTTCGAACTCAGAGCACTGGCATGCCAGGCGGATGTGCTAACCACTACATTAGCCGCACTCTCTGTATAATTTGTTTCTGCTGTTGGGAAAAAATAAAATGCATCCTTACATTACCTAAGATGGAAGGGTGTGTTTCTATATTTCATAAAAACCAGCACAAACCCTTGGAGTAACATACACTATCGAGAGGGAAGCGGGGGTACCAGCCCAGCCTGATCACAGTGCTTTCTTCTATATCATGAGCAGTCTTACTCCAAACCCAAAACAAATGTGTTAAATGTAAGAACAAACATTCAAAACCTAACAATAAATTATTCAGGACCAGTATTCAGGAATACCTTGCCTCATAAACTTAGAATACTCCTGACCATTAACTAGTTTAAAAGAAATCTTACAGCTCCTTACTCGTGAATTATTATTGATATTACATTATATACATGTCTGGGTAAATATGTATAGGTGAAGCACAAAACTGGGCCAAAAAAGAGGACTGGACAGCAAAAACAGTCTTAGATGGTAACCAAAATACATCTACACCTAAAATTAAAGAAGATAAGATATTTGTACTCACTGTTATGTGGCACAATGCCAAGTGAAGTTCACAATGAAAGTTACATGGTGTCTTTTAACAAAAATATGAGAATGTGAAACACTTCAGAAATCAAAATTTCCTTGACTGATGTATGCTAGTACCTCATCAGAATACAACCAAGACTTTTAAAATTTTAAGAATGATCAGAGCACTCTGGACGTGAAATGGTGGACACTGTAACTTACGTTATCCACCAAATTGTCCACAACCACAATTTTTTTAAACAACAATAAACAAGCAGGATGCCTTTTTGTGTCTCTTCTTTCTTCATGGGCCTAAGATACATCACAAATGTTATCAACAGGAACTGTCCAAAAAGAAGCTTGTTATGGAGTAAATATAGCATATTTTAATGTGCACATTTAAATATACATTTGTTTTCATACACATTTTAATAATAACATCTTGGACATGAAAAACTAGGTTAACTTCTGCACTTGTATATTATACCCAGCGTATCAACAAAG
The DNA here is from genome assembly GCA_963995525.1 of Escarpia spicata. Lineage (NCBI taxonomy): Eukaryota > Metazoa > Annelida > Polychaeta > Sabellida > Siboglinidae > Escarpia > Escarpia spicata. The sequence continues at coordinate 6,904,287 of OZ023212.1, forward strand.
ACATATTAATACACTTTTAAAAAGTATTTAGCATATGGCGATGACTCTAAAATAAATTTAAAAAATAAATGATTCATTCTTGAAGAAGGTAGACATACATATTATGAACCTTTGAATACTTGACGAGGAAAATACACTGTTAGAAAATACACATCATCTTGTCATTTCCAACATACACTTTGACCATTAAACCTCAGGCTTAAAATGTCAAACATGAATATGTGTAGTAGTTACACATGGCAGACAGTTACGTGAATTTATATACTGAAAACAAAACAAAAAAATATAAATGCACTTTATTGATTAGCAGAATTAAAATCAGTCTATAATTTTGACTAAGATCAAGCGTCACTGTAATGAAATTGAACAATTAAAAATTGCTGTAATGACAATAAACACCTAGTAAAGAAAAATAGTTAAAATTTTTCACCGTTTTGAAAAATAGCATAATCCAGTAATGTCTGCATGCTGTATCACCCACCCCCTTTCTCCACCCGGTAAACACTGACTGTTCCCAATAAGTAAGATATCAAGATGTACAGATGCAGCTGTAGTAGAACATTTCTTGCTGCCTTTTTTCTTGTGAAATGCTGCAGATCATACATGAAACATTATTTTATATTTACTGATTATGACAATGAACAACTCCATAATTATTTACTCCCAACGCTACTATGATGCATGTTTTTGTTTACTGAATATATGCTTTTCTTTACAGGAGATTGAACTAGTGTGCTTAGTACTACTAGCTCTCCAAGTTAATATGGCATACTGGGCAGTTGTATGTCCAGGATCTCAGACAAAATTCTACAGCCATGCAATACGTTGCATATTAACAGTTTGTCATGTGAATGTCCACCGAGTGATTCCAATTGTGTCGTGAGTTGCATCCATGACAGATTTCCCAGTGCCAAGGGGTGTACACTGGCTTCGAGATCAGTCAGTTAGCTTGACTGACTGGAGACCAATGTAGAATGCAGGTTGCTCGACATAAGAATGTAGTGACACCTGACTAGCTCTGCAATTGGTGATGGAACGGTGGGTGCCAGGGTCTGGCAGTTATGGCATTTTATCAAATAGTTTCAATAAAATGTTTGTACTTTACATTGTCTTTACTTTAATTCACATGCATTTTTAACAACAATATGCAATTTAACGAGGACACCCATTACTGCAAAATTCTCATGCAGACAAACAAAACATTCACATACAGGGGTGGATCCAGAAATTGAAACTTGCCGAACCAAATGGTGTAGTCTAAATTTTGGCGCTACCGAGCTGCCATAACTATAACTTCAGCCGCTTGGCTGGAGTGGTGATATGGGAAGACTGGGGGGGGGGGGGGGGTGCTAATGAAACATACTTGCACTGTATATACGAATTTATGTTTGCAACAGAAATATTCCAAATTAAATAAATAGACCATTAAGTTCTAAAATTGAACTGCAAATTAAATGTAGAATGCAATTGAAAGTTTCACAAAAGCCTTATCAACCAAAGATGGTGTAACTACCCTAAGATTGGTCAGAATAAAACATAATTGTTAAAACCAATCACATATGTTTGCATATCTTCCAATTATTATGCTATGATTTATATATATAACGTTTGCATAGCAACATCAATTAATACTTACATTTGTTCTAACTGTCCTGAGCTGCATCCAGCCTCAGGAAGTGACTGGACACCTGAGCTGTCTTTGCTACGAACACTGATGCTCGATAGAGCCACCACAGATCTTGTCATATGTGATGGCTGCAGTGGTGTTGAGGTAGTTCACGCCTTTGTGTTGAAGCTGTCAAACAGAGTCGTGAATTGGAATATGGAATGAGTAAGATTATTTGTGAAAATGAACATGGTTTGACAGCACTAATACCCGTCAATATATATATAATATTATACATGTGTGTGGTATGTAACTTGTAAACTTTTAAATTTCATTAACAGGTAAAAATATGTTGTCCAAAGGTCATTTGCCCAGCACTCACGAGTAAAAAGGTCATTTGCCCAGTTGTGAAACAATTACAATGATATGAGAGTGGCAAAGTTATTATTGTATATATATTGTAAAAGTGTAGTACATAACAAACAACTAGACAATTTACAAGTATCAACTTATAAACTAAGTACAGGTAGAACACAGATGGGCTGGAAAGAAGGTTACAGGAAATAAAGTCAAACTAATTTTACTCGGAAAAATAAAAAATAAATAAAACGTTTTGCAATTTTTCACTGATAGTTCAACAAAACAAAGTTTTAGGAATTCAATAGTAATCCATGCAAAATACCCAATGCCTTAGTTGTGGTCTCAATGTGTCATTCATCTAACATGCTAATTAATGAGGAGGACATTTGGCTGGCAGTGGGTGAACCCCTGGCAGTATCCACACAGTTCTACTGTTTACTCAGAGGGTGGATTACCACCTGTTACTGTCCAATGATCAATATCCCCTTTGTTCTTTAGCTGGACTGCAAGGTGCCACTGGAAGCTAGCTACACTTGTCTAAAGGCTGGCTGAGTCACTGTAAGTCTTTAGAAGAAGGTTCCAGCAGTTAGTCATGTCTCTTATGAGAGCAACAAAGGCATTTTATTATGGATTTCCTGGCTTGACTTAACAAACAAAAATGATTATGGCCTTTCAACTACTGGCAACTGTGGTTATTAACTAGAGGTTTCTGACTGGGAAAGTATGTTCCTTGAAGAGAAGCCTCTGTGGCTTCAGTGTCATCAACGTGCAAACAATTTGTAAACTGTCCTGTCAGAAACCTAGCTGCCAACCCTGACTGTATTTGAATTGAATCACGCAAAGTGAGATGAAGTGAATTAATTAAATGAAACGGAAATCAACATTTACAACATTTTTCTACAAAATGTATGAATGTAGAAGTATACATTACCAAATGCATGTTATTGATAAATTGAAAGACCAAAATAAGAAATAACTAAAAACAGAACTTCTATAATTTACATGTACAAGAGGATTTGTAACTTAACAAAACATGGGCTGCAATTCTTTGTATAGTAACGGTAATTCTCTGCTCTCTCACATAAATCAGTCGCAAGCTATCGATACATGTTACGAAGGCCTACATGTTATGGTTTTGTTAACATAATAAGCAACATAATATTATATTCATACGAATAAATATGCGTGGCTCAGGCTGACTACTTTGAAATTACTAACTTCTCTAGAAGAAGTTTTGCGAACACAGCATCTGTTCTTAGTCTTACTCCAGCTCTTTCTTTTGTGAGTTGTGTTGTTCCACAGATAAACCATCTGACGCGAATACTGACTGTCTGTCGTTGTCTGCGTAATTTGGCCCTTTTTTGCTGAGTCGGTGGCATATGTCCGGGAACATCCCATCGCCGGCGTAAATGCCATAAAATAAGAACATGTTGTATAAACACTTGCGAACACTGTACAATCAACTAAAACGGCTTGATCAAGGCACCAATCTTGAGGGTCAGAGGTCAGTCTTGCCCAAATTAGCGAACACAATATTATTATATGATGTTTCCACTTCCAGATGCATGTCCAAGTAAGTGTTGCTAGTTTTGACTCCTTCGACTCGAAACCAAATTCAAAATAGTTCGCAGTTTGTTTATTAATTTCAACAAAACGAAGTAGCACAAGTGCACCAACGAACTAGGATATTATAGTGGATACTTGATGGCATTGCTTTTTTGGGAAATTGGTCAGAAAAGCGAGGAGCATAAAAATCGAACTGATATTGCAGCTTTAAGCTATATAGTTGTATTATCACCAGTTAGTCTGATATTAATTGCAATACAACAAACCCCCTCTTTGTTTCAAGTTTTAACTTTGTTTTATTTTAGTTGGAAACGAAATGCTCAGAGCAGCATTGCACAATGGTTTGTAAGTTGGACTCTGTGCTGTGACGATGTAATGTTTATAAAAAGTAATCACTTATATAATAACGCAGTATCCAGTCCTGATGACTGCTCAAAGCACTTTACTCCCTAGCAGACTTGTTTGATCGAGCACCATCTCAACTTCTCTGGGAAGCATTCAGCCATGCCACACTTAATGCACAAAGGCTATTTGTACACAAATATCCACCACTGTCTATAGCCAGGTACTCATTCATATGGCTGAGTGAATTGGAGCAACGTAAAGTGAACGAACTTGCCCAAGGTTCAACACAGCAGCACTGAATTTGAACCCGGGTTCTCTTGATTGAGAGTCCAACTTTCTAGTCACTGAGCCACTCCGCTCTATTGTAACCGTGTGCATTGTTTCAATGGAGCACATTGTGTAAATACAGATGTATGTATGTATATTGAATTGAAAAGCATGGAAATAACTAACCATTTCATCTTTCAAGTACTGATCTTGTGGAGTTAACTAGCTGTGGTCGTTGGCAAGGGCATGTGGATTGGAAGGAGGGAACAGCTGCATCACTGGCATTGGTTGACTTTCCTGAAATATGTATATGTAGAGATATAAGCAACATTGTATTTTTTGCTTTATACATAAAACCAGAGACTGCACTAATGCCCATGTTTTGACAAGTAATTATTTTTCAATTGGTCTGTAAAAGGAATATAAGATTTGTTTAGTAAAATAGAGTGAATCTGTCTTGGAGTAGAGTTATTCTGCAGTTGCTCTGATCGAGGATCATATATAAGGTCGGCATTGTCCTTCCCACAAATTGCATGTAATCTGCTGGACTTGATAGGAGTTCCTTTAAAAGGTATAGCATGATGGAACGTCCGGAGGTCCTGCAGGTCAAGTCAAAGTGTACATTCAGCTACATATTTATGAATTTTATATACATTTTAACCCTTTCTTTTATTCATTGCTGCTGATATGTTGACAAGAGCGTGTCACATTCTTGAAACTACCCAGCTTATTTGTACAAAATTGGGATAAACTAACTGCCATTTTTTGTGCATTGACAATTGCCCCAATATTTGTACATAGTACATTGAATGCAGAAAATAAGTGGTTTTTTTAAACGTCTTTCTTGTGTACATGTCACTTCTGTCAAGATAGTTCCTGTCTGACAGTAGTGTCAGGCCGAACAGAACTGCTGCAACATGCTTGCAGTGAGCTGTAGGGCACAGCCCAGCACGACATTCTGCTTCTTGCACCACCGCATCATTGTTCATGGACACATCTACTTTATAAGAGGCGGACTTCCTCACCTCTGCCCACACAACAGCTGACACAAACCACTTTCCTTGTGTGCTGTCTGTGGTGGTACGCATATACCGCAATAACCTGAAGAAAACAATGTACAATATATATATAAAATTGTGGAGTCGCACAATACTGGGCCAAATTGGTGTCCTGTAACTTACGCTATATTTACTCCATAACCAGCTTCGCTTGCGGACAGTTCCTGTCGATAACATTTGTGCTGTATCTTAGGCCCATGAAGAAAGAAGAGACACAAAAAACGCATCCTGCCTGTTTATTGTTGTTTGAAAAAAATTGTGGTTGTGGACAATGTGGTGGATAACGTAAGTTAGTGTCCACCATTTCATGTCCAGAGTGCTCTGATCATTCTTAACATTTAAAAAAGTCTTGGTTGGATTCTGATGAGGTACTAGCATACATCAGTCAAGCAAATTTTGATTTCTGAAGTGTTTCACATTCTCATATTTTTGTTAAAAGACACCATGTAACTTACATCGTGAACTTCACTTGGCATTGCGCCACATAACAGTGAGTAAAAATATCTTATCTTCTTTAATTTTAGGTGTAGATGTATTTTGGTTACCATCTAAGATTGTTTTTGCTGTCCAGTCCTCTTTTTTTGCCCAGTATTGTACTTCACCTATATATATTTACCCAGACACGTATATTGTGACACACTGCAATTGTGCTATGTAGTATCATGACGCTATGCCTATTACGTTCTATCATGATTGTCGTTTTATTAACCAATGACGTTCCTCCTTGTATTCTCCCCGGGTAATAAAAGATGTCGAATTCATACAAAGCGTGATTGTGACATGGTGTCAGAAATATAAACAACTACGCCTACTCAAGTAAGTTGTACTTTTGCGCACAAATGGCGCACTAGTCTATAACTATGGAATCGCTACGAAGGCCCGATACTATGCGTTTTGACGCGGCCAATCTAGCGGTAACTTGGCGAAGATGAAAAGCAAATTTCAATGTGTACCGACAAGCTGCGGAACTGAGCGATAAAGCAGCCGTTACGCAAGTCGCAATTCTACTGCACAGCATGGGGTTCGACGCGGTTGAAATTCATGAAACGTTCACGTATGGTACAGATGAAGACAAAACTGACATTGAAGTTGTGTTACGAAAATTCGACGACTATTGCATTCCACGCGAGAATAGCGTCTACGAGCGATACAAATTCTGGAGCAGAGACCAGAAAGAGGGCGAGAGCATTGATCAGTGGATCACTGATTTGCGCACTCGTGCGTCGACTTGCAATTTTGGAGATCAACAGGAGCTGTTGCTTAGAGACAAAATGGTGTTCGGCGTGCGTGACGAACGCATAAAAGAACGATTACTCAGGGAAACTGACCTAACTCTTGGTAAGGCACTGTCCATATGCAGAGCTTCCGAAGTTAGCAAGGCACAGTTACAAACGATGTCAACGAGTGGCAACCCTGAAACAAGCACTGAAGTTCACGTCATCAAACGCCGACAAGCTGACAAATATAAAGCTAAAGAGAGCACCAAACTGATACGCGATTGCAAGTACTGTGGGCGAACGCACGAAGCAAAGAAATGTCCCGCGTTTGGAAAAGTCTGCAGTCAATGCCAGCGACGCAACCATTTCGCAGTCAAAAGTGGTGCGAGCAATAGACTGCGATGTTCGTGACGTCGAAAACGAACTGTTCATTGGTTCGTTGTTCATTGGTGACATCCCAGACAAGTGGCAGGCAGACGTATCATTTAATGATACACGCATTCGTTTCAAGCTTGACACCGGTGCTCAGGTAAACGTGCTGCCATATCAAGTGTACTCAAAGTTTGCGAGCAGCGTGCCAATGAAACCGACAAGCTGTGTTCTAACGGCATTTGGAAACTCCAAGGTACTGCCTATGGGTACAGTCGTGCTAACCCACACGAGCGGTGATGAACGACAGGCGGTTTCATTCTACATCGTCGACGATATCAAGTCAGCAATACTTGGACACGACGCATGCGAACGCTTGAAGCTGGTGTCCCGCCACAACATCGATGAATTGAAGACGAATGAGAAGGGCAAGCTCACCAAAGAAGATCTGCTAAGCGAATACCCAGCAGTGTTCAACGGCACAGGCATGTTTGCCAAAGAATATCACATCGAGACATCGAGTGAAGTCAGGCCGTGCATCCAGCCGCAACGCAGAATCCCATACACACGTCACGATAAATTGAAACAGACACTTGATGACTTGAAGCAGAGAGAAATTGTCGATGACGTCGATCGTCCTACGGATTGGGTCAGTAACCTCGTTATAACGGAGAAGAAAAACGGGTCGATGCGTGTGTGCTTAGATCCGAAGCCTCTCAATACAGCCATCAAGAGAGAGCATTATGAAATGCCAACAGTCGCTGACGTCCAGGCCAAACTGGCTAGGAAGAAGATATTCACTGTGCTTGACCTCAAGGATGGGTTTTGGCAAGTGCGTTTGAGTGACGAATCATCATATCTCACAGCGTTCAACACACCGTGGGGTAGAATGCGCTTCCTAAGAATACCGTTTGGCATATGCTCAGCCAGCGAAGTCATGCAGAAGCGGAACATGGAGACGTTTGGTGACATCCACAATGTGCATATTATCGGCGATGACATGATTATCGCAGCTGTCGACAACGAAGAGCACGACGCGATCATCCGACTTGTAATGGAACGTGCGCAGGCAAGTCACGTAACATTCAACAAATCGAAGATACAATACAAGGTAAACCAGGTGAAGTACATGGGTCACATCCAGACGCCAGATGGTTTCAAACCCGACATCGACAAAGTGAAAGCCATATTTGAGATGCCTCGACCTGAAGACAAGACTTCACTGAGACGGTTCCTTGGAATGGTGAAATTCCTGTCGAAATTCATCCGGAACGAGTCTGACATTACAGCGCCACTCCGATCGTTATTGGCAACGGACGTCGAGTGGGCGTGGCATCCGGAACATGACGCAGCCATCGAGAGACTCAAAACAATATTGACCAGTGAACCAGTGCTGCGATATTATGATGTCACGAAGCCCGTCAAAATACAGAGTGACGCATCGCAACGAGGCCTTGGCGCTGCATTGATCCAAGAGCGGCAGCCAGTGGCATACTCATCACGGGCAATGACATCCGCTGAGTGCAACTACGCTCAGATTGAGAAAGAACTTTTGAGTATAATCTACGCGTGCGAAAAATATCACCAATACATCTACGGAAAGGTGGTGGAGGTCGAGACAGATCATCGACCTCTGGAAGCAATTTTGAAGAAGCCGATCGCACGGGCATCACCTCGCATCCAGCGTATGATGATACGCCTGCAACGATACGAAATCAATGTGAAGTACGTGCCGGGTCGTCTCATGTACCTCGCTGACACGCTGTCGCGAGCGTACAATCCTAAACAGGAAGAAACGAACGATCTACATGCCGAAATGGAAGTCATGGTGCATACACTGGTGGAAAACATCCCGATGAGTGCTGTACGAAGAGAGCAGATACAGACAGCGACCGCAGCCGATGAGACGATGTCGATCCTGAGACAACAGATCAGGCATGGTTGGCCTGAGTATAGACGAGATGCGCCGATCATCATCCAACAGTACTGGCACCAGCGAGACGAGCTGCACGAGGCTGAAGGCATTATGTTCTTAGCCGACAAGATAGTGGTGCCAGCATCTCTGAGACAACAAATGTTGAAAGTCATCCACGAAAGTCATCTCGGTGCTGAGAAGTGCAAGGCCAGAGCGCGCATGTGCTTGTATTGGCCGGGCATGAGCACCGACATAGAGGAAGTCGTGTCGAAGTGCCAAGCGTGTCTGAGGTACAGACCAAGGCAACAGCGTGAGCCGCTGAAGCCTCATCCCATCTCCAGTCTACCATGGGAGAAAGTTGGTATGGACGTCATGACATACAACAACCATGACTACTTAGTGATTGTGGATTATTATTCCAAGTACCCTGAACTATGCAAGCTCGACAGTAAGACGGCCAGCAGTTTGGTTGTGCACTGCAAGTCGGTGTTCGCGAGGCACGGCATACCTCGCGAAATCATCAGTGACAACATGCCATTTAAAAGTGCCACCTTCAAGGCGTTCCTGTCCGAGTGGGGAGTTGAAGGAACAACATCCAGTCCGCGGTACCCACAGTCAAACGGTGAGAGCGAGCGTTTCGTTCAAACACTGAAGCGTATGTTGCAGAAGGCGAATTTCGATCACCGTGACCCATACATTGCGCTCTTAGAGTATCGAAACACGCCGGTGTCTGGCATGACGTTATCGCCAGCTGAGATGTTGATGAGCCGTACGTTGAGGACGAAGTTGCCTGATTCGAAGTCGGCGTTGCGTCCACGGGTAGTCAGCGCAACTTCTCAACTACTACAACGCCAGGCGACGTACGCCAACCACTATGACCGTGGCGTGCGTACGCTACCTCCACTGCGTGAAGGCGATGCCGTACGCATTCGCTCCGGTGCAACATGGGAGCAAGCCGTCGTGAGCCGAGTCGAGAATACTCCTCGCTCATATACGGTGACAAACGAAAACGCGCAGGCATACCGACGAAACCGGCGCGACCTCCTGAAGACGAAGGAGAAGCCGCCGCTCCCGACACCGCCGACCGCGATCGACGAGCCGGAGGCACAAGGAAGGCCTCATCATCAGGCTGTCCCCGAAGCCGTGGCTCCTTTGCGACGTAGCAACCGCAACGCAAACCGCCCAGGGTGGTTGAGTGATTACGTCGGCTGAATATGCCAGACCAGCTGAGGACAGTCTACTCCAATGCGGTTTTGTTTTTTTGCGTTAATTGCGTTGTTAGTGTTTTTAGCAGTTAGTATTCGTGACTCTATATAACCATATCAATTACTTCGACGAAAGGGAGATGTGACACACTGCAATTGTGCTATGTAGTATCATGACGCTATGCCTATTACGTTCTATCATGATTGTCGTTTTATTAACCAATGACGTTCCTCCTTGTATTCTCCCCGGGTAATAAATGATGTCGAATTCATACAAAGCGTGCTTGTGACATATATAATGTAATATCAATAATAATTCACGAGTAAGAAACTGTTACGTTTCTTTTAAACTGGTTAATGGTCAGGAGTATTCTAAGTTTATGAGGCAGGGTATTCCTGAATACTGGTCCTGAATAATTTATTGTTAGGTTTTGAATGTTTGTTCTTACATTTAACACATATAAATTTGCCAAACCTCTTACAAATAAGCCTGCTGGTATCCATTGACAAAGAAAACTATTATTTCATCTAGGCAGTATCATATTTGACAGGGACGTACAAATTACTAAGCTCATATGGTTATTCGCCATTTAATGTTAAGATAACTCACCTTTCTTTGTATAGAGACTTGCTCTTTTCCTCCAGCTTCTTTCCATACTGGGATAAGTATTCCTCTAGACTCCCCAGTGTAAATTTGGGTAGTTGGTGCATACCACCATGTACGTCCCTATACATGTTATTCTGCGGCAGTTTCATGCTGAGCTCCTCTTCATTAACCTGTAAAATGAAAAACAATGACATTATCCCAAGTTATGTTCAATATGTGACTAAGATAAAGTATAGTGGGTTTGGAGTAAGACTGCTCATGATATAGAAGAAAGCACTGTGATCAGGCTTGGCTGGTATCCCCGCATCCCTCTCGATAGTGTATGTTACTCCAAGGTTTTGTGCTGGTTTTTATAAAATATAGAAACACACCCTCCAATCTTTAGGTAAGGTAAGGATGCATTTTATTAATCCCAACAGCAGAAACAAATTATACAGAGTGTGGCTAGTGTAGTGATTAGCACATCCGCCTGGCATGCCAGTGCTCTGAGTTCGAAACCTGGACCGAGCAGGCATGATATTTGGTGTAAAAATCTGACTCTCAAAATTGGGGTGTATCCCTCGTGGCTCGGTGATCACATTAATGTAGGTCCCGTCTCAATTTGGGACGTAAAAGAACCACTGAGGACGACAAGCACCCTGGTAGTGACCACCCTCAGTGCCAGCATATAAAGAATGAGACCTCATAAGACCATTACATTGTAATCACAATAATACAGACTAGTCAGTTAATAGAACATTGCCAAGCGCTGGAAACAACTAGAACTACAAAATATGAAAACAAATACTCAGATACAAATTTTACAATAACAATTGACATAATGTCAACAAAATACAAAACAAATCACTGATGGGAGACTACACACTGTTTTTATCTTTAAAGTTTAATAATATTCACTTAAAAACAGCCTCCCCCATTCATGACATAGACGCTCACACTTCATAGACGAGACTGGCTGCACTGACCGTTTTATATACATATTAGATGGATGTATACGTTGCTTTCACTGAATTGTACACGTTATAGTACGAATAAATATTATTATTGACAGTTTTCGAAACATCATGAATTATCGCTCACACGACACAATACCAACCTTCCTGACAAAAAATTCGCGTTTTCTGGCAGACTGCTTGGCACTTCATTTCTTCCGTTCATCGACTTTGAGACTGAATTGAGTTCTTTTAAACTCCAACTTTGATAAAACAGCTCATAACGTGGGTAAAAAATGCTCGGTATAAGTATCATGTACACTACGACAGCGCAATGACTGACCAAAGCAATTATATAAATATTGCTTTGGCCTGCCTTGCAAGGGATACTTAAGTATTTGCAAGTTGGTGTAGTTCGCTAGGGGGCAGCACAGCTTAGCTTACCTTAGGTCACTGATTCCAATTTGTGCCAGATAATCTTTTCGAGAACTTCGTTTCGAGAACTTTGTTTCGAGAAAATACGCCATTCTAGCGAATTATTTGACAAAAATCTTGCACAATGACAGCGTAAAGGGATAATCGAAAGTCAGAATTCGACAATTTCGGCGTAAATGGATAATTGAAAGTCAGAAATCAACAATGTAGCATTGTGGAATTATGGCCCTAATATCGTTCCATAGTGTTGATGTTAGCTTAAAATGTCATTGGCCTGTACAAGGAAGATTCGGTCTGAATATACGTGTCGGTGTTCGTATACGCGATGTTTGTGACACGATGGAATGTAGCACGTTGCGCATGTCAAGTTTCAGCCATAAACATAGAGAGATGATAACACTTAACACAGGGAAACACCAAAGTCGACGACCAGGTAAACATCCCAAGGAACTCGATTAGTAATCCACAAAATCTGGCACTATCACAACAAAATAGGTGGAGCTTAGCTGAAATAACTGATGGTTGTAGTCATGCCTAAACAATGTCCGTGTCACCCAGATAATTATTTACATCACATTGCGCATGTTGAAGACACACACCCGAACGCACGCATGCATGCACGCACGCACAAATGCTGATACACATGCGCACGCACATACAACAGCATGCATGAGCGCGCACGCACGCGGACGAACTATTACACGCGTGCAGACAATGCTTAATAGCATGATACGGAGCTAGACAAAAAACACGTTATAGTGCAACACGTAAACGTTGCGCAATAACTTATGTACACCGTCACATATTAATGTCGTCTAGCTGACACATGCATTGAGGTTTACAGTAGCTTGATGAATGAGGGTATACATTCGCTCGCATATTTAACCGCGATAGTGTGTCGATGGGTGCTGTGATTGAGTTCACCACATGTATGCTATTGCATCCAGGCAGAAAGACCCAGGTCTTGGCAATCAAGTTGCAATTGAACATGACAGTTTCATTTAACAAGATTGCCACCCAGAGAATTAACTCTAGGTGGCAGGTGGACAAGGAAGCCCTTTGGATTATCGAGAGACATATTGACGCTACTAGCACCAACACAATCAGCAGATAATCTATTCCATTCATTTACAGTCCTTTGTGAAAATGATAACTTTCTTATATCTAATCTACACTGCTCCTTTGCTAATGTAACTTCATGTCCTCTAGTCCTTCTATCTTTCTTAACTGAAAAAAAATATTTCTATCAATATTTCCATAACCATTCATTATTTTAAACACTTCTATCTGATCTCCTCTCAATCTCCTGGTCTCTATTGTTGTTAAAGCACATTCTTTTAGGCGAATTTCATAAATTAAGATCCCTCAGTTTTGGTATAATTTCAGTCGCTCTCCTCTGTACTCTTTCTAGCATATTTATGTCCTTCCTGCGATACGGCCTCCACGCTTGTATACAATATTCTAAATGAGGCCTCACTATTGCTTTGTACAGCGGTATTATTAGTTCTTTTTCCTTATACACTATATTTCGCCTAATTAATCCAAGGATTTGATTTCCCTTTGAAGCTGCAATTCCGCACTGCTCTGAAACCTTCATATCAGCACTAATGGTTAACCCTAAGTCCTTTTCTTTTGCAGTAGTAGTTAGTACAGTACCCCCCATTGTATATTCTACCTCTTCGTTCCCATGTCCTGCGTGGAGGCATTTACATTTCCCAAAATTTAACAGCATTTGCCACTTTTCAGACCATTTTATCAACTTGTCAAGATCATCTTGTAGATGTCTTTCTCCATCACTTTTAATCCTTCTAAACACTTTTGTATCATCCGCAAATTTCAACACCTTGCTTGTTATTTCATCATCCAAATCGTTGATATATATTAAGAATAATATACGTCCTAGTACTGATCCCTGTGGTACCCCACTCAATACCGATTTCCAGTCTGAAGCCTCCCCATCAACTACTACACGTTGTCTTCTGTCAATGAGCTATTTTTCTATCCAGTTTAGTATACCATTTCCTATGCCATGGGCCTTTAGTTTAAGCAGTAATCTTTGATGTGGTACTTTGTCGAAAGCTTTTAGAAAATCTAAGTAGACGATATCTACTTCATGCAAGTAAACGCATAACAACAACATAAACAAAAAGCCTATTGAGCATGCGGGTGTATTATTGAGGATACGTATATATAACCTACTCCACTGTCGCACGCCTTTCAAACATATCAAACCTGTCCGTTCTCATCGCATACTCTTTCTCACTGCATTTTCACGAAACCCACATGACACATGACTGATTAGACCTACATCTGTTGAAGCTCAACATATTCCAATGATTTTTCTGTAGACTACGAAGCTATGGACTAAACAACTGATCTTTACTTGACATTTATAGAGCTGCACATCAGATTATGACGTAACAGTCCTCCGACTAGATGAGGTTCACGTAGTACTGGAATAAGGTAGCTCCAATACATGTTTTAGAGAAGGTTAAAAGCGTTGCTTTAAATATCTTGCATCTCTCCTGATCTCTGTGTTGTTCCTGTTGGGAGTCTTTATCAACTCCTGACGATTTTCGATAAATCAAGGGTTGCTCGTACAGAGCGTTTAACGACTTCAGGTTGAAATCAGCACTGGAAATGTGACGTACTGACTGTCAGAGTTCCACGTCACAGATACCAACATTGGTTACGCTTTCCGGCCGATCGATGGTCTCGAGATAACTCTGGAGCTTGATTCTTGATATGCAGATCTAAGCCCAGGGGCAGCGGAGGCAGGTATGTCTAGCTCCGAGTGAAAGTGAAGCTTCCAGGTCTGCGTTGTTTTTATTCTCCGATATTTTGGTTCGAAGTAAGCTGTTGCACCGTAGATCGCCAGGCGCAAAGCCTACGGGCAAGGTTGGTAGTCCCAGTTGGTAACGTTTACCTGTCCTTTTAGGTTACTTTCCTTTTAGTGCCTTTGAAGGAGAACATTTCCACTGTCGCCTCGGGTTCTTAGACCATGAGTCAACTGGCTGGACGCGAAAGGACGTGTGAAGGGCAAATGGATGATAAACCCAGCAGTTTTATCACGCTTAACTTGTATTCACATTTTATAATGAGTTTCAAAACAGTGGAAATGTCACAATGTAGTAACAATTATGAAAACAAGAATTATGACAAAAACGATAAATCCATTTCGAAAAAACATTAACCCCCAAACTCACTCGTTAAAATTGAAACACCCTATCGATTTGGCCACGAATCGCAACGGCAAAGCCCTTGACAAATTTGCGGCGTTGGTTGAATGTGTCCATGTTCTTTATGTGACATCAATAAGTGATACGGCATCACTCACGTACAGAAGCGTTTTCATTTTTGTTTATTTTATTGTGAGATTCACACTTTTTATTATTTGCAAAATCTAAAAAAGTTGAACAAGATGGAACTGCCGAGGTTCATTTGCATTTCATGTATATCAATTAAAAAAACTTGGACAAACGTAATAATGCAGTGTTTACACCACATAACTACACCTTACATACTCCTTCTCAGAACCACCCCAACCATGCAACATTTATCCATGCACATGAGAGGCAGGTGAAAAGGATAATGTAATATATAGTATATATATATATATATATATATATATAGTATTTAACGATTACAGTAGGCTGTTTGTGGCCTATATGTTCCGCGTCGTAGTTAATATATTGTAAATGTTAATGGAACTTCCAAGTTATGAAAATAATGATCGAGTATTCCTTGCTCTATTATCTGGGCTGGGATGTCGTTCCAGTCGTTAAGGAATCTAGTATTGAAGATGTGAAATCAAGTGAGTTTCGTGGCGTGTGTCTTAGTAAACTTAAATGAATGTCCACGTATGGTTCAGCATTTGTTATGTTAAAACAAAAAAATCACATAAATGCCAACTTTGAATGGATAATACACATGAATACCAACTATGACAAAAAAACCGGTTAATTCAACATCATCCCAGATATGGGTTAAACTATCTAATTTTCCGGGTAAACTAACTAAAACATATATATATATATGAAAACTATCATGTTGCACACCGCATTGTAATAGACCGGTAGCGGTAGGTCGGGGTAGACCGAAGGAGGGTCAACCGGGAGGCTTCCGTTGTGAAACTTTGTCCTTGTGAAGTTTTGTTCGGCGTACGTGCAAGGAGTCAATGTAACAAGGAAGTTTGAGTAGCTCGTACTACTTATGAAACAAGTGAATAGTGTTCGATTTAAACATCACAGAAGGATATCATCAGTATTATTAGAAAGAGGTGCCTAACTAGTATTATTAATACCAGAACAATACGCTCAACGAAACAAAATATTTCATTTATTACACCTTTTCACCAACAAACCCAGCGGTAGAGTCCACCACTAAATACCGTGCTTTTAGTTATCAAAAAACATACGATAGCAATCGTTACAGCGACTTACACAAACAACTTCAAATTAAGTCAAGTCCAAATCAACTGCAGGTGTCAGTGTATTTACGTGAACCTTAAGTACAAAATTAAAATACAGGTGTGAAAAATCAAATACAAAATGTGCAATATCGCACATGTAACATAGGCATATGAATCACAAAGCCGTGTGTGGAATTAATAACATTACCAATAATTAGCAAGGAGTGTAGGCCTACATAAAATACACAATACAATATTAAAAATCAGATACATAAGGTAACATTATATGTACCCATATTAGCTGTATATTATCATAATAACACTAGAGAAACAAACCAAACCATCGTCGACTGATAAATTATGATTATTAGTAGTTGTAGATACCTGAGTCGTCACAATTAAAGTGCGTAAACGTAGACACGCAGGCGTACACAACAGCTACAGATACCACTACAACTTCTGCTACAGTTATTGCTATTGCTATAACTAAATATTGCTAAACCTACTTATATCGATGTAGTTTGTTTCTACAACAGAAACTGCCACCTGAACTCAAATAAAACCCACAATACCAAAACTCTAAAACGTGTTATAAACCACTAGCATTTTTCAGTGCAAAATCATGTTATACTATGCAAAGCAGTCACGATATTTGAAACGACTTCCAGTCAGCATTAACTGTATCCTGGTGACAAGACGTCGCGTGTAGTGGGTCTACGCTCTGGCGACAGACGACTTGGTGTATCACCGGTCTGCCTCCTGATAATGTCTCACTCATAGCATCGTCCCAATCTGACGGAGACGTTGTCGACGGCGATGTCACCGGAGAAAGCCGCTCCCCGGACGCCGATGAACGCCAGCTGAAGGGGAAGATCTTGTATGAAGACATTACTATATTTGTATTACAAAGTCGGTCTAATTTACTTTTTCCACAGATGGACACATCTTGTGGAGGGTTGCAGTAGCAATATAAGTGATGATAGGTACAGATTATCGGCTTCTAGGAACGCCTTGGGAACGCCCCGTTGGATCGGGAATGTTTCCATTAAAGGTAATAATTATGTTTTCGCAGATTTGTATCACTTCGTTGAAAACTTGCTATTTACGGTAGAAGTAGGCAATGCGCTGTTATTGTATATTATAACAATCTTCATTATTACAATCACTAATATCATAGTTATTGTTAACAACTAGAATTAAGACTGAAGAATAAATTGAACGTGTCCACTGTCATACTGACCTGTTCCGAGCTGTACACGGTTGCAGTGACTTGGGCAGCATGCCACTGCGGGCCTTGCTTGTGTTTCTTCGTCCATAAGTTGATAAGCTGACCGGAAGAGGTGCGCTTAGCCACTTGCAACGAGTTGATATGGTAGCCATTCATATTGTAGTAGAACGAGAGGCAGTAGACGCCGTCTCGTTTAGACGAGGGCAGCATAATCCTACAGCATAGAAGCGTGTCACATTTAACCAATGCCACCACCATACATTAATGGCTCCAGGCCATTTCACGTTAATAGTTCTATAAATTATAATAAATTCGGCAGCAACTGGAGAATGTCTTACACGAGTTAAAAAATGGTATTGAATTATGAATCACGAAATATTGTTGAACATTGAAACCTGGAACACTAAAAGTATTGGGATAAACTTAAGAAGTATGCCTTCTAAAACTGTTAATCCTATAGTAAGCTGTAATAGAACAACATGTTATACCCGAACACTATACCTATACAAACTCGCATCAATGAACGACTTCTTACATGGCTGTGTCGTTCTTTAGTCGGGGGTCGCTCGCCTCGATGTAGATGTAGTAGCCGGAACCACCGTACCCTGAGTTCGGACCCGTGTCGGACGATGGAGTTGAGCCCAATATGAGTGTCCAATCAAAGTTGTCATACGATGATTGCGTCATGCCACATAAGCTCCCTATGCCGGTGGCGCCCTCAAACGTGCACCGCCAGAAATATGTGGCTACATCGCTAGTTGTTGTTGGTTGTTTTGTTGTTGTCGACGTCGTTGTTGTTGGAGCGGGAGTTTGCTTGAAACCTGCAGCACAAAGTAGAGTGATTACATTATTGCTATGTGAAACTTCTACTACCGTCTCGCTCATGACCATTTTAACATGTTAAGTATGTTGTGAAGTATGGTTGTTTCATTGAGGAAAGTGTCTGCATCCTACATTTCTCTCTCTCTCTCCCTCTCGCTGTATC
Organism: Escarpia spicata; assembly: GCA_963995525.1. NCBI lineage: Eukaryota > Metazoa > Annelida > Polychaeta > Sabellida > Siboglinidae > Escarpia > Escarpia spicata. The sequence goes on from OZ023212.1 coordinate 6,922,793, forward strand.
TCTGTCTCTCCGTCTCTCTCTCTCTCTCTCTCTCTCTCTCTCTCTCTCTCTCTCTCTCTCTCTCTCTCTCTCTCTCTCTCTCTCTCTCTCTCTCTCTCTCTCTCTCTCTCTCTCTCTCTCTCTCTCTCTCTCTCTCTCTCTCTCTCTCTCTCTCTCTCTCTCTCTCTCTCTCTCTCTCTCTCTCTCTCTCTCTCTCTCTCTCTCTCTCTCTCTTCTCTCTCTCTCTCTCTCTCTCTCTCTCTCTCTCTCTCTCTCTCTCTCTCTCTCTCTCTCTCTCTCTCTCTCTCTCTCTCTCTCTCTCTCTCTCTCTCTCTCTCTCTCTCTCTCTCTTTCTCTGTCTCTCTGTCTGTCTATATATATATATATATATATATATATATATATATATATTATCTTTGTGTTGTTGTCGTGTTCACGCTCGTTCCGCCGCTGTCGTTCTTCGGCTTCCTGTGCTGCGCGGTTTATTTCAAAATATTCCACGCCGGTTTTGCATATGGATCTCCATCGCACACGGTCTTCACAGTCAGTTTCCAACGTAGTCATATCTATGTTGCGTTTCTTCATGTTTGTTTTCAATTGGTCTTTGTAACGTTTTGTTACCCAGTTGCTCGTTTGCCAGTGGAAAGTTGGGAATAAGATAATTGCTTCTGAATTCTGGTGTCTGGCAGACGCTTGGCAAACCCAGCCCAACACAGCAGAGTTTTAATCAGGCGGGCTTCAATGCTGGTAGTGCATGCATGTTCAAGAATGCTAGCATTGGTTATTCAGTCTTGCCAGCAGACTCCCAGGATAGCACTGGGTGTGCGCTTTCGAAACTGTTCAAGAGCTCTGATGTGACGACAATACACAACCCATGTTTCACTGCCATATAACAGCGTGGGCAGCACACCAGCTTTGTACACCAGGATCTTAGTGGATGTCCTAAGCCCATGTTGTGAGAAGACACGGCTTTTTAGTCTTATATAAGCAGTACAGACACCTGTTATCCTGTATTGCATTTCCGCATCGATGTTTGCTGGACTGGACAGGATGCTTTCCAAGTACGCGAAATGGTCAACATTATCGAGAGCAGTGCCTTCTATGGTAACGATTAGTCGTGGTGTTCCCCTTTTGGCGAACCACGTGGAACCAATAAGAATATGCCTTTGATATTCATGTTACAGAAATATGTTTTGCGTAAGTATTAAGCTGTTTTATGGGTCCGGGTTACCATTTGTCCCATGTTCGAATACATGTAAATCACTCGCATGTATTGCACGAAACATGTTAGATAATTAGACTACGTTACTTATGTTGCGGATAGGTAAGTGTTGTCAAAGGAATATGTAAACATTCGTTTTAATCGCAGACATCCATGTGTACAGGGAATGAACTGATGACGTTCCCAGTGACAATAGTTACGTCAATACCAACCTTCCATATTTGAATACAGTTTCTGCAATGTTTCTTCGCCATTCAGATCAGCGAAGTCGTTGAGGTGGATTGCACTGGCGGACGCCATCGATGAGAGTTCGGACATACGAACATTTCTGCCTATGCCGATGATGAGCATATGTATCCCGTCAGCCTTAGCGCGAGATGCTTCCTCAAGAGCGTTCTGAAGACACAAATACGTTGACTATTATTTTCAAAACGTAACACCTGAAGCTATGCGTTGTTGTGTACATTTGATTTGATATATGATATGCAAGCAAAACTTAAGGAAAGACGTCGATCAATTGATTGTTTACTAGCTTAACCGTAAACGAAATAGCTGGCAAATCACCATGCTACTGCAATATGGATTCCTTTTTTGCCCGTACCCCGCGAATGTTAGCTGAATAAGACGAGTGCGATACTTATCGCTATCAAATTGAGTAGAGGAACAATAGCAATATTTTCTGTAGCTAAAGCATTACGTTGTACGATCCACTTTTCTTGCTAATTTTCATTGTAGGTATTGATGTGTGTTCTTTGAACATTTAGTTGTCGTTTTATATATCATACAATTCTAACAAAGCCATGATTTCTGTCTTGTAAACAGAAAGACGAAAATTCATCATTAGCTCACACAAGACACACAAATGCGTCACATGGCTTTGTGTTCCACGAGCGTGTTGGCAAACCAGTGTTTGCAATTGTCAACTAAACAATTAGCAACGATATCTCATGAATTGCAATTTTGCAAACATTGCTGAAATCATACAATGAATATGTTTTAATCACGTACCGAATGCTCCGTAAAACATAATTTAAGCACATCGATGTCTTAGACTTATTATTATGCTCTACGTTACTCTATTATACTCTACTTTACTTTAAATACTTTATTATAATCTATTATATTCTATTATACTCTACTTTACTTTATATACTTTATTATACTCTATTATACTCTACGTTACTCAAAGATACGGACCTGTTTTTCACCACTGGCAGTTCCATCCGTTATGAGGACACACATGTTCGGAGCATGTTGCCTGTCGCCAGAATGGTCCTGGAACACGTCTGACTACACCTTCCTGATACCGTCCGCGAAGTTCCTCGATTGATTAAGCATGTCCAGCCTCTTGATCGCTCGGCGTAGACTCCCAGCATTATCGTAAGCTCGAAGGCCAAATTGCAACGTCGCCGCATTGCCGAAAGTCACAACGCTCACTCTTGCGCAGTATCGGCTGACATCCATCCGGGCCACGAAACGGTTGATGAAGTCGGTCACGCGAGACCAATTTTCCCTCACGATGCTTCCAGCAGCGTCAACGGTGAAGGCCACATCCACGACGTAACACGCTGGAATTGCAAAACAGTTGTAAATGTACGCCCTTTGGAATACTGTATTGAATGTAAAGGCTTGGATTCAATATCGTCCAGTTTGTGTAATTGTATTTAATTTGTTTTCTCCATTATTTCGTAAGGATTAATATTGACGACACTTGATTGTGATATATTAACAAAATCTCTATATTTCATATCACTGGAAACACACAACTTTGACGAGATTCATTTTCACACCCAGTCATTATTTCATAATAAAAACAACAATGTTTTTTTAATTAGCCCGATTGATATATTTATACATGACTCATACGAGTATTTATGCAGATATTATATTTTTGATATATGTTTTTGGGACTAGATGCATGACATGTTCGTGTTTACCCTTTAGTAAGACACAGGCTTCACATACCTGTGCTCTCGCTCGTTCTTGTTGTTGTCGGTTGTTGAATTTGTGGCGTAGTGGTCTTTGTTGTAGGTGTTGTTGTAGGTGTTGGTCTTATTGCTGGTGTCGTCCCACAAATTCTCTCGTTATATGTTGAAACATGCGTATATCCACACCGACTTTGTTTTATGTCTGAAAACAGCCAGAACACACTTTTCCATAAGGAGTGTTGAACCAGCAATGAAATTCCTGGAAATAACATGTTTTAAAAATAGTCATGGTATATTTACTTAACACAAAAAGCAGAATATGTAGATGCGATTAGGTAGGTAAAAGTTGATGAACATATCTGTAACCGCTCCAAGTCAACTAATATTATTCTACATTCTTAAATCGACCTATTAAATGTACTTGCTGTGATAAAAGAACACCCCATTTAAAACAGCTGTCTCCAATCACGACTGAGTTTGTCTCCAATTATGTCATGGTTCTCTAACAAGCAAAAGTTCGTAGTTTCCAACTATACCAACATACGTTGTCGGTACACGCTGTGTATATTTGATGACTCCTTTGAATGTATGAATGGCTGATGACTTCAACATATTCCCTTCTTGGAATACGTTCCCAGTCACTTGTAACCAAGATATGCCCACTTCGCATTTACATTGCACACGAGGTAGGTTGTATATCCGATGTCAGCGAAATGTTTCCACTACCTAAAAACTTTAAAAAGAATAATGATTTTGGCCATCAAGTCAGATAAACCTCTTCATTTATATTTCTATCAAGTTGTTTTAATTGAGTAGGTCGAATACAGTATACACTCGTATAAATATTTCCAAGATATGTTTCGGTAGAGTACTTCGTGTTGCTTTTTGCAGTGTCTATTGTCTGTTCACTCACCGCCAATGACATTAATCCTGGCAGAAGTGCTGGCGAAGCTGCTGCTTGACTGCGCCTCGTTTGAAACAAAGAACATTCTAGTGCGAGGGACATGATAGGAAAAATTTGCTGGCGTTCGTTCACAGCACAATTCCTCTTTCACACATCCAACGTCATAGATCTTCAACTTCCACGGACAGTCGTCACTGTCACATTGGAAATGTGTCACGGTAACGACGACATCTGCTTCTGGACGACTCTTTATGAAGAGACATGCACACGTTGTAGAGGGTGGTGATCGGTGGATCCGTAGAGGGTATTGGAAGACTGACACCTCGATTCTGTTTGTACTGTTCCTCCAGTCCGTCCAACCACACATGTCTGCAACTAAGATAAAGATAAGAAAGACTGTTGTTAAACATCATTCTCATTGGTCAGCTATATAACATCAATAAAGTGGTGGCATCACAAATAAAATAGTTTCCCTAGTACATGCACGTATATGTATGTGTGTGTATGTGTGTGCGCGCGTGCGTGCATGCATGCGTGTGTGTAAACACATTTACTACAATAATCCAGGATATATATATATATACACACATACACACAGAGTCGAACCTGTATGTATATATATATATATATATATATATATATATGTGTGTGTGTGTGTGTGTGTGTGTGTGTGTGTGCGTGCGCGCGCGTGTGTAAACACGTTTACTACAATCAATAATCCCGGATATATATATATACACACACATACACACATACACACACACACCCCATCAAACACAGTCGAATCTGTATATATATATATATATATATATATATATATATATATATATATAACACGCACGCACGCACACACGCACACACACACACACACACACACTTAACTTAATCCTGCAATGTATACGCGGCAGCGGATATACTGCAAGATTGAGCATTCGTGATGTTCAGGCGGCAATAACACAAATCGTTAACATATTTACTGGGTACATCCAGAGACAAACTTCAGATAAGAATAGTATCTTAATGGTGATACAAAAATATTAAATACCGCGATTGCAATTTCAGGTACAGTCTGAAACAACAGTCCGCACTGCCGCTCGCTGTGCTAAAAGATTGGGCGCGCCCAGGGGCCCTGCATATGGGAACGTCAGCAACATCAGACGGGCTGTGACACGCAAATGACCACGTTTGAGCGGGCTTAGTGACATGAATTCGCAATGAACAGGCTTCATATTTGGCACATTACTTGACACGAGTATTAGGTTTATGCATACGAAGTTTCAAATCATTTAAGATTTTATTTCACTTAGTCTTTAAACTTGCCTATGGTTGTTGATATGAACTCACTCCCCTGTATGGTCACGTAGAGCCGCTTGGTGTTGTTGAGAGCGGGCTGCCCGCCGTCGGTGGCCGTGATGACAAGCACGTATCCGCCAGTCACGTGACCGGAAACGAACACTGCGCCGGTCTTCTCGTCAATGCGGAAGTCGGCACCTGAGTTTGGACTGGCGGACATCGTGTAACGAATTTCAGCGTTGCAGCCAGCGTCTTTGTCAACAGCGTGGACGGTCGCTATAGGCATGTCCAATGACACCTCGCTGGCGTTGACCGTCAGTTGTTTATCGCCAGAGGAGAACGTCGGTCGGTTGTCGTTCTCGTCGAGAACGGTAATGTTGATGGTGATATTGGACGTGGGTATGTTCTGTGCGTCGACACCGACGGCGATCGCCGAGACGTTCAGTAGGTACGTCGACTTCGCCTCTCGGTCCAGAGGACCCAGAACTACCAATGTTCCTGGATCCACAAACGAATCACTTTAGCACATTTACGTCAACAACGGTGTAGATACAGCGTGAAACAAACAAGGCTTATCCAACACTTCGTAGTCACGTAGGATATATTTACTTCACCTGTCTCCACGAATATGCTTGCTTCATGTTATACTTCAAATCTGTGTGTATGCGAGTGTGTGTGTGTGTGTGCGTGCGCGTGCGTGCGTGCGTGTGTGTGTGCGTGCGTGTTAGTGCCCACGCGTGGTGCTTGTGTGAGATTGTGACCGCATGTGCGTATGCATGCATGCACGCACACATGCACTTCTGTGAGCGTACATGTACATACATTCACACAACAATGTACAGACCTACGCATGTTCGTCCACAAGCACGCACGCACGCGCGCGCGCAAACGCACACGTCATTTACGTGATTTCTTTGTTTACCTGATTCTTGATAGAGACGGAACAAGCAGTCGCCATTACCGCCCGTGATTTTATACACGATCGTGACGTTGTCCAGTCGTATTGCGTTCACTGCGACCAGACGTTGTCCGAAATTCGCCGACTCGCTGACGTTGACGCGGTATTGTGTCTGGTTGAAGACGGTGGGCGGCAGACACCTGGGGCCGTAGTAGTTATCACTGCACCTGTCGCACAGAGACCCGGTCCAACCTGAATAACACATGCACCTGTCCTGCTGCACGCACTCGCCGTGATTGGAGCAGTTGGTGACCTTGCTGCACGACCTCTGTGGAGGGTGTGTGAGGAACGGCTCCAACACAACCGTATGTCTGCCAACGCCTCGACAATAAGCCCCTTCATGTTTGATTCGGATTCTCTTGGAAACTCCGCTGCGTGTAGCAATCCCCCACCAGTTGTGGGTGGCGTTCGTGACTCCTCTTCTGCCATTCGAACAAAACAAGACCCCATCAAACGCAAAGTCACCGACGAGGAAGTCGTGGCTACTATTAGGGTTGCTGAACGTGTTGTAGTGGATCTCACACGGCTCGACAGCTTGAATGACGCCTAAATATACCGAGTTATAGAAGAAAAAGTTCGATTCGATTTCCATCGGGGTGGCGCGATATGTCCACGTTTCTATCACCGACTTTCCGTGGTTCTTCGTGAACTCGTTCCATCTTATTCTTACGGTGGCATTGTAGGCGTAATGGAAATATGATCCCGCAGCATTTGCGTGGAAAAAATTTTTTTCGATCGTCGTTTGACTACCGTTTGCACTGAACAACCTGATCGGCCGGTGGCTGTGTTTCCATGTGTTATCCCTAATCGCAGTACGCGAATGCTCCGGGGTAATGCATAGAGCAGCGCCTTGGTGAAGGCGAAAAAAGTCGTTTCCTTGAACTGTCAATTCGCACTGACTCACAGTCAGTTGAACAGCACAGTAATACGACGGATCTTCTTTATCAAACCTGTTTCTAACAAGGCGAAGGTTAGTACTACGTGAAAGTCGTAGGTGTATGGAGTCGCGATTATTTGCGAACATGTTGTCTGTAATGTAGATGGTCTCCGGTCTCTGACGAGGGCTGCTTGGCGACCCACTAATAGAAATTTTGAGCTGTTCTGTAAATGTACATCGACGTATTGTTAACGTGCCGCGGTCTACAAAGTCGATGCCATTGACGTTATCATGGAACTCGCTGTCGGTGACAGTCACGTTGGCTCTCTCGGATAGCAGCTGCAATCCCAAGTTGTTGACGGAAAAACGACAATTGTGGATTTTCACAATGCCGTCTTTCTTTAAACGTAAACCTGTATGGCTTCCGCCGATGATCAAGTTGGAAATATAAAGACCATCCATTCTGCTGTTATTCTCTATTATGATGCCGGCCCAAGGCCACCAAGACGATTTATATATATCCGAGGAGGTCACCCTCGAATCGCTTGGTACTGGCGAAGTTCCATTGAAGTAAATCAATTTGTCTGCTGTCCCTTGCAGATTTAGGGTACCTGCAGGAACAAATACAATTTATGACATATAAGTGTTTGTTTTTCAAAGAATGTCACACTGTTCATGTGATGTATCAAAACGTAATGTTTAAACGAAATTAATCTCACCAAAACCTTTTCTTAAAAACTATTTGTTTTCCCTTTTTTTTAAATAACCAGTATTTTACTAATAACCTCACACTTATTGTTCTCCAAGACGTGCAAATTGTAGTTCAATTAAAAAAACATATGTGTCGGAAACATTATAATAATTATAAATCATTCATTGAAACAGACAATGACAATAACTACACACATGCACAAATACACATACAAATACCACATGCACGCACGCACACGCACACGCACACGCACACGCACGCACACACATATATATATATACTGTGGAAAATGCAGCAGACATACCTTTCACCAGAACACCACGGTTACGTTTGAACAGCAGGGTCACGCCGGCTTCTATCGTCAAAGTAGCATTCTCGCTGTAACATGCACGTTCGTTGCAGGTTACCCGTTTGTTTTCTCTGTCGTTTTATGAATACTTTTGAAATGAACAAGATAGATGCCTCATATTTTTAGTGTACTTTTGGTAGAATTGCCTGATAAACTATTAATATATTTCATGTTGGAAGTAACATTACTTCTTGAAAGTGATTCTCAAAATCGGAAACTTCACGTGAAAGTGCAATACGGTTTTACGTGTATTTCTGTTATATTGATGCCGAATTTCCTTGTTCTTTCAAAAACCATGTGACCAACAGGTTCAGTGGGTATAATTTCCCAGACGAAATGTCACAAAGTCAATTATTTCGCACTTTGTGTATTTAGCCGACTGCTGATATTATTTAATCTACACACATAGTACTTTTTTTTAAGGCGGCCCTTGATGGACTACTCCAGCTGAGGATGCAGTTTAAACCAATGAAAACGAAATGTAGATTGGTAATTGAAAGATATATTACTTTTTTGACACTTTTAACACGATTGTAAAGCACTGCCATCCAGAACTAGAACCCATAGGGCAAGTGGATTCTTTATTGAAAATTGAACGTTTGAGAATCTAAGTATAGCCAGCAATTTTGAGATAAATGTAAATTGTGGTTATAAACGTATTCATGTGTTTAGCATACGCAACCATACTTTGTAAACATACGTAAATAAGTGTAAACTGCTACGCAAGATTGATTATAATGTAGCAGTCGAACTTAGAAAAATATACACAAATAACGTCACTTACTATATCACTATGCTTTTGTCAATTATATAGGGAGCCTCTCTCGCACGAAGCGTCATGTTAGTCATCACATCGCCGCCGATTTCGACACCGCGGGAAATATTACACCCGTGAATTTCGAGGCGCAGACCGGGCCTGTTGTGCCACATCGTTGGAATCACAACAAAGAAACGTGTCTGTAACAGTTTTATCAAGATTTATTAAGATCGCCACCCAGAACAAAAAAAGAGAACATGAACCTTTCCCCGTTAGAAAGAAAACTTTCAGATATATAATCTATACTGTTCTATCACTAACGTTTCGTAATGTCCTCTACGTCGTCTTTACGTTTTGAGTGAAAACAAATACTGTTATCGTTATTTTCTTAAACATTCAGATTGACGCAAATATTTAAATGAACTACTACTATTCGGTGTTAAACCGTGTTATATGGTACTACGTAGCACAGACCGATAATATGACAACAGGAGGACATTAATCGAACAGGCGAATATCAAGTGGAGGGCAAAACAAAAACATATGCCCAATCACAAAACAAGTAAATGTACAGGCCTAAATGATATATTTTAATGTTACCCAGAACCACTCCCTCAAAGAGTGGCGGTTATTAGCAGGAAGTTCACGACGTCGACAGAGCAATTCCAGGAACTCACGGCTCTCACCACAACAACCTCGTGTGCACATTTAATATTTTGTGTACAATTTGAACATATCGTCGGCGCAACATTCAACTTTTGGACTTATTAAATGCAATTTGGTTAACTGCAGATCTGATATATAACTTTATTCTGGTATCTGGAGCGTTATATAACAAAATGAGGGACAACTAAGGTCGGTTTAAATCGCAAGTTTACGTTTTAAGAGACATCGACTTATTTAGAGTTTAGGAGTTTACCTACCCGTAGTGGCGGGTCAAACGTGTGCGAGATACCGTGGTAGCGTGCCGGATTTCCTTCGAACAGCTTCACCTTATTACCCTGTCTATAGGAGCTCCAATTTTTGCCGTCCTCACTGTACAGAACCTACAGAACATCGACGTTAGGATTACTGAAATTCTATTATTATTGTTATTGAATGAATTTAATCTAAAGACATCCACATTTTGGAGATATATATAAATATATCCCCATTTTGTATATATATATATATACTTTTGCTTCTTGGCAAGTAGGCTTCGTCAGTACTTATGGCTTCCAGGTAATACACAGGTGAGACGGGAATACTAACCAAGAGAACAATGGCATAGCATAACCAAGAGAGCGGAACAATGTCCACCAACAATACATTGACCCTCGATAAAACCAAACAACAACAGGAAACTACAGTAATGATAATTGGTAGAGTGTGCAGATGGTACATCGGGACATAAACATATAGAAAATACACTTTAAAAGAGATACGAAAACAGAAACACCAATCAACCGAGACGATGGAAACTACGAACTTTCCGCCTGTGTATCATGACATAATCCGACGGTCACACATACTGACGAAACTTAGGCGAAAAGAGGTGGAAGCCGGTACGATAGGATATTACAATTTGTTGGTATATTAACAGAATTAATTCAATATCGACGTCTGGAATTCACTCAAAATGCATCAAAGAAATATCCTTATATTTGCAATTCGCTTACATTCTGCTAAGGAAGTTCAATCGCGCAGCGAGTTACAATGAAAGCAAGGACGTTTCTTGGAATGGAAGGGTTTTGATTCTAGAATGTGCGACCAGGTTTATTTTAAATCATAAATTAGTAACAGGTAAAGTATACGGGACAGTACCTTGAACTGTTTCGTCCATGCGTCGGCTTTCTTGCCGCTGCCCTGCAGGATAACCTTGGTGACGTTGTGCAGATTTTGCAGGTCGATCTTCAGGTGTTGGTTTTCATCCACCGTGGATGCGACCCAGCCAGCAAATCCATCTGCGACATAAAGTAAACAGTTGTACCAGCACATTGTCTACAGAAGAAGGTTACTGCCGATGGTGCACAGAATGCCACCAATTGAAATATCTGTATGTACACCTACACACGGAGCAGACAGACTATCAGTGAAAAAATATGCTACTGCGTTGACAACGTTAAGTGTTGATAATGCAATACTAACAAACAGCTGCAAAAAGGTTAACGAAGAAACGAAAAGGCTGTTATTGTGATAGGCACGTGTTTCTCTTACGTTAGCAACATATCGCTATTTATACATATAAATATATGTTATATATCCGCCAGTCAAGATCTGTTGACAATACCGCGGTGCCACCTTGAGCGTCATGGTCGTCGGTCCTTCTTAGTGGCAGGACCGACATTGTGGAACTTTCTACCGCCTGCTGCCAGAGACTCAGTGCAACTATCAAGCCTTTGCTAAAGACACATCTTTAGCGCTCAGCGTATAGAACACTGTGCTGCTAGTTGAAGTGACATTTAAGTTAATTTGTCTACTTATCCGTTTTAATTGAATGAATAATTTTAATTTGGCTTGTCTTCTTAATGTTTATGTCTATCAAATTTATCAAGTCAATTTAGTTGCATACTCAACTTATTTTTTTATTGGTTTAACTTACTGATTTAACTTATTTATTTATGTTATTAACTTATTTATTTAGGTTGCCTTGCTTTACATAATACATAAGACTTAATTCTGACGTACACACATACAGTACCAGAAGTCAGGAACATATCCACACCGAAAGTACCTTGCAAATAAGGCTTCAGACATGTCATCGCCGTGTATATAATAATACTCCCAACTTTATCACGGACAACATCCAAACCCAATCTCTGAAAGGCTTCAGTGAATATACCAAAAAACTATTTAATTTCAAAGTACAGCTCAACTTACCGAATTAGGCACTGTTATACATATGCACATTCCAGCTAAATATAATTACACTTAAAATGTACTTCTTTTCTTTGTAAAAAAAACATGATTTGTTTCCCTCACTTTTTACATGTAAGATATCATTATTCACCTTATACATGTAAGATATATCGTTTTGCTATCATAATGTATTAGTAATCACTTTCAATTGTATTGGCAATTGTATCATAGATAAAACCAGGTACCTACTGTGCATTCGATGTGTACAAAACTCCTAAAGATGTATGTGAATATATGAATAACTGCAAGATATATATATATATATAAATATATATATATATATACATATATATATATATATATATATGTATATATATATATTGCATATATGAATTTGTTAGACTATATTATGTTGTTGCACCAAATGCCATAAGATGTTTATTTTATTTTATATCCGTACGTACACACATACATACTCGTACGTACGTGCAAACCCTCCCTTTGTTCTTCGCTTCGTTTCTTTCTCCCAGTTTGTCATAAGAACGATGAATATGAATATTAGCTGTGAATGGAATTCTTTTATTAATTACTTAATTAATCATTGATGAATCCAACGCTGTAATATTTAAGTGTGCCTCTCACGATAGCGACCTTGCGGTTTTAGTGAGAGTCTCCCTGGTCAGTAGAGTAGCATCGTATCAACTAATTTTCTTTTCTACAAATGTAAATATTGACTAATATATGATTTAGTAGTTTTCATTTGTTAACAAATTACACCATGAATGTATTCACGTTGATTATGTCTCAACGAATACTTTACGATGTCTATTATTTTGCTATTGGTTCTTGTGCGTATTGACCAAAATAAACTATATTCATTACTTGTTTTATATTGTTAGCGCCTTTGAGCATGTTTTTAACCAGGATATTTCAAATGTATCCTAATAATAATACACAATTTTATGATATCCTCACATCAATCAATCAATGAATGCATTTATTCAAACAAATAAAAAACATAATGAACATATTGAGTATACTCATCATATTAGTGAAATGTTTGACAGGAGACACATTGAAGTAAGAATCTTTATTAATAATTAACATGTATATAAAACTGAGCCGAATTATTTCAACTGCGGAAGACGCTTCGCGGATGGTGCTTAACATTATAAATTCCCTTATTTCATACGATTAGATTGTGTTGCAATTTCACCACGTTTTATATTTGGTCAACGTAAATCGGTTTCAAAAACTGGGATTATCGTGTAAACCAGCAGTAGAAAATCACACAAAATTCACAAAATAATTAACAACCAAAAATTACCCAAAATTTCATCAGTATAATGACCTAAAGATGGTATGGCAACATTTCTTAAAGTGATTGTTGATCAATACGTGTGTCCACTGTCACAATTTAAAATGCTGACATAAAAAATATTCAGGTTACTTTTGTCACGTCTGACATGTGACAATTCAAATTATAGCAAATCACTAAATTGTACAAACTATGTTTAACCTCCAGCACTTAACCATATTACATCAGAATACACATCAAGAGCTGCTACGCCATGCCATATACATTGACAACTGACGTGTGTATGTACGTGCGTGTATACGTGTGTGTGCGCGTAGGTGCGTGTGTACGTGCGCGTGTGTGTGTGCGTAGGTGCATGCGTGTGAATGTGTGTGGGTGAGTCTTTTATAAAATTCCACACTCACAAACGCGCACGCACACACACGCGCGCGCGCGCACGCACACATATACACACACAAGTTCGATAATAATTAGGCTACACCATGTTGCATGTATAGCTACCTACTCACCGTCAATTCCCGAGTTCAGTCTGGCATGAGACGGTTCGAAGCCACTCATCGACGACGTAGCCGTAATCTGGCTGTCCAAGATGTCGCCGTTTTCCATTCCAAGAGCGTGGGAACAAGCGGGTTCTTTGTATCCTGAAACACAAATGGAATTTTGGATTTCTAGGTTACACCCATCGACAGAGCAACAAACCGTAGGCATCAATGCAGTGTTTTGATCGGAAACTCGTTCACAATACACACCCCTCCACTCTATATTGGGGGGCTAAATTATCTTCACCCCCAAGAAACTATGTTGTGCTACTTACGTATGTTTGTTGCCCAATATATCAACCCCGAATAGGGGGTCCGGGAGGGGTTCGTCTTATAGCGAGGTGTCCCAGTGCCTAAAGCACCGGACTCTCTATCGAGAGTACACGGGATCGAATTCTGTGCTCCCGTGTTGCTTTATATAAATGAGTACCTGTTGGATATTTGTGTATGAATAATATTCGCGCATTAACTGCAGCGTGATTGAATTCTTCACCGAGAAGTCGAGATGGTGTTCGATTGAAGAGGTCTGCCAGGGAATAAAGTGTAAAGTGCTTTGAGCTGTCCTGAGGACTGAATACATCGCTATATAAGAACGTGCCGAACTTTACCGTTACCTTTTTAGAAGGGCAGACGCATAAAAAGGGCTTCAAAAAAATTAACGGTCAAAAAGTACGCCCGCTCTCAAAGGAAGTCTATACTCACACCATGCAACGACTCTGCATCTTGTGGAATAATCATTCTTCGGTGATTAAGGCGTACATTTCGATTGGGAATTCGTTTTACGTGGGATTCGAAAACAATGGTGCTTATCCGACCCCCAAAATATATCACCTTTACATTTACTTGTATGAATTATGTACACATTTCACTGTAGAGCTCACAGTAATAATTGATAGCCATATAGTTGGAAAACGAAGATGGGTGCGTATTCAAGCGGGGCGTCCCGAATCCCCCACACCCAATTACGGACCTGTAGGCCTGCAATAGTTATAATAGAGTGGAAATATTTTTTTGAATTTTGTTGTTGGTTCTGGTGAAAATCAAGAGTAGTGCAGGTATATAGGCTAACAGCAAATCTGCAACAATATCTGCTCTCGTCATCCGAATAGAAACGCGTGAGCTGCAATTAATTGTTGATTCAAAACAATCTCCAACACTACCCCCCCCACCGTTGACACCGCGAACAATCTCCAACACTACCCCCCACCGTTGACATCGCGAACAATCTCCAACACAACCCCCACCGTTGACATCGGGAACAATCTCCAACACTACCCCTCACCGTTGACACTGCGAACATTCTCCAACACTACCCCCCACTGTTTACACCGCGAACAATCTCCAACAGTAACCCCACCATTGACACCGCGAATAATCTCCAACACTACCCCCACCGTTGACACCACGAACAATCTCCAACACTACCCCCACCATTGACACCGCGAATAATCTCCAACACTACCCCCACCGTTGACACCACGAACAATCTCCAACACTACCCCCACCGTTGACACTATGAAGAATCTCCAACACTTCCCCCACCGTTGACACTATGAAGAATCTCCAACACTACCCCCACCATTACCACCGTGAACAATCTCCAACACTACCCCCCCCCATTGACACCGCGAACAATCTCCAACACTACCCCCACCATTGACACCGCGAACAATCTCCAACACTATCCCCCACTGTTGACACCACGAACAATCTCCAACACTACCCCCCACCGTTGACACCGCGAACAATCTCCAACACTACCCCCCACTGTTGACACCACGAACAATCTCCAACACTAACCCTACCGTTGACACCACGAACAATCTCCAACACTACCCCCCACCGTTGACACGGCAAACAATCTCCAACACTAACCCTACCGTTGACACCACGAACAATCTTCAACACTACCCCCCCACCGTTGACACCGCAAACAATCTCCAACACTACCCCCACCGTTGACACCGCGAACAATCTCCAATACTACTGGTGAAAGTGGAATGCTATCCACACACTTTCTATTAATCACTTACGTGAAATTAATCGGTCAATGGAATTTAGTGATAGTACAATAACATAAATTTAATCCGTGGTAAAGCTGGGTATTTATATAATACGATATTATAAAAACGTTAACTTGGCATCATTTAAGTTCATCTACTAACTCGCAACGTTCTATGTCCACTCGCGTCTTTACATCGTTGGCCTCTATAATCTACCATTTCAATTGGTCACATATTAAAAAAACGATAGTTATTTAGAGTGATTTATGTACATGTTTGCAATAGTTTCTGATTTCCTAGAGGATTTTTCTCATGCCTGAGAGAATTAAGTTATGATCTCCTCACACATTGCTCCAATGTAAACAAGTAGATGATCAACATACTGTGATGGTAACGACCAGTGTTCGACGTTTACCTCAGAAAGGTGCTAGTCATCCGGACCAGAAATTTGAAAGAGTTACTGGTCAGGCTGCAAAGCTACTGGTCCGGATTTTAGCAGTGGCACAATGCGCGAGGGCAAACGACCTGCTAAACAATAGGCCTTAAAGAAAAAGTACACAGTTCTAGTTATTTCCATCGCTCGGCGACGTTCTATTAACTGACTAGTCTGTATTATTGTGGTTACAATGTAATGGTCTTATGAGGTCTCATTCAATTAGTCAGCCGTTTTCAGAACATTATTGCCAAACCGATCTTTATATGCTGGCACTGAGGGTGGTCACAGCCAGGGTGCTTGTCGCCCTCAGTGGTTATTTTACGACCCAAATTGAGACGAGACCGACATTAACGTGATCTCTGAGTCACGAAGGATGCACAGTCCCCAATGTTGAGAGCCAGGTTTTTATACCAAATATCATGCCTTCCCGGTCTGGGTTTCGCTCCTGGTCCAGTGATAATAATTCAATACATATGTCAGATAGGGGTTATGCTGCTGAAATGAGCCTATAAACTCATTTGATATATTACCATACTGATATTTAACCTGATTTCTATATATTCGCTAAAATAATTATGAACAACAGAGATTTTGAAAAATGTTCCTCAATTCGATTTAATTGAAACATGTGGCACAAACTGGCAGTCGACCATTCATTAGCCATCTGTGAGCAAAGATCCTTAAGAATCACATTCATGGCGCGGGAACGAAATTCAGATTGGGGGTCTACCAGAGCTTCAGCACCACTCAACAATTTTCGTCGCCGCGCCGCTGTGACATCAGCTTCTCCGCTGTCTCGGCCGAATACGGGGGGGGGGGGGGGGGGGGGGGGGGGGCAGTGCTGTTGAAAAAAAAATCCGTCGCGCCGCTGCTGTCAATTTACCTTCTCCAGGTTCTCTCTGCTGTCTCAGCTGAAATGTTGACATCCGAAGGGGGTGCTTTTGGACAATTGTTTGCCGCCGCGCCGCCTAATACTGGGAGGGGTGGCACAAAACCATATATCTGCCCTACAATTGCACACACCATTCAAAGCCGACAAAAACAAATAATTATTAATACGTTAACAAACATTCACGGATACATTTCATGGGGGACAGAACTATATGTCTGCCCCCCCCCCGCAGGAGAAATTCCCCCTGCCCCTTTTCCCACGCCCATGGAACCACCTTCTTCTGGGTCCTGGTCTTCGTGACGTGGATTCTGCAGCCAGCCATTTTTCTAAAAGTTTCCCCGGCAGATTTTGGCATTGGCGGCGTTTTCCAATAAATACAAAGTGCATAGTCTATTTGGATAGTGAGTAAGTTACCGTGTGTTCGTTTCAGGAGCTTATTCAACTATAAAACTAACTACAAAGTGCGCGTTTCGTGAGCGTCCGTCCCACGATAAAGGAAATTTGGCTATACTGAGTGTAAAAACGCATTTTTTTATTAAGAGCTTTTTGTTGCAAACAGCGACTTCAAGATGGCCAGTTTTGACGACAAGCTGATGTATACTGCTGTAAAACGGTGTAATGTCCCAGGAAAAGTAAGCAGTCACACGGACCAGTAACTCAGAAAAGTTACTGACTCGACGACAAAGTAGGTAGTCAGTGACGACCGGCTAGCGTATATTTCGTACACTGGTAATAACCAATCACATTGATTTGTTGTTCACTGAGGGGGCTAGGCTTACATGCTTGTAATTTATGAAAAGTAGACTGCTGCCCTGATGGAAACCCTCGCGCCGATGCCAGCAGTACTGATGAGAATAACAGCATCGTTGTTCTGGATAGTGTAAGGTACTCCACAGACCACTTGTTTATTGTCATTTCTATAATCATACAAGGTGTTGGCGCGTTCCGTGTTTACAGGAACAATTTAACTAATACATGCTAAACGAGTGTTATCGAAAATTAGATCGAATAATACCTGCCAATATCTATTTCAGGTATTGACAGAATACAAATCCCTTGCTGTTAATATGTCATTGCCTTGCCAACAACATTGCATTACTTATGGTAGTTATTTAAAGAAAACAACTAAACACGAAATATATATATATGCAGTGTATATATATAGCTCTACTCAAAAATATGTTATTGGTTAAAACGCGTGCAATTGTAATTTTGCGCACCGTTAGTTGTCCGTTATGAAACAAATGGCCGTGGATTTTTAAGTATCAAAGCCTGCTTTTAGAGAACTCGACAAAATAAACATCGGTTAAGTATTAACAGCGTTACAGAAGTGGCTCAAAGCTTCCCTATTATCGTGGGGCCAACATTCCCTTACATTATTTTGATCTTTTGAAATGTGTTCACAGTGGGGAGCGGTGTTCATCTCATACTGCATGTGTCTTTCGGAAGAGACACTAAAAGCCATTGGTCCCTTCTATCTGGTGTCTGTGCTAGGGGTGGTGGTCTCTATCTCTAACCCACTGGATCTTGTTCCCAGCGGCCGGAGTTGCTTCCCAGTCAGGCGTGTGAGAGACGCCGGGCAGACAGAGTAGGCAGTGTATACACTGTATCATTGAATCCACTGGTTCCTATGTGAATGAACACACCGTGGCGCCCTCTGGAGGAGAGTGGTTCACTACTCAATACAGTACAGGTTTTCATAGGTTGTTGAAAGACCGTGTAGAAAAGAACAGCATATCGTAAATACGTATGTATATCACTCTACCTCTTGTGAACTGGGTTATACAAGACCATAGGAATATTTACTTTTATTGAATTATTTAAAAGTGTAATGCTAATTTCGTCAACAGTTTCCAGTATAGGTGGAAATAAAATATCCATGCAATTCGGTGATGTTATAAATTGCGGCTTAAGTTGTTGAATGGAATCAGTGTATGTGCACAACCTGTTGTGTTTGGATTCTGAACACAGGCAGGATTTGAACCCGCAACACACGACACTGGGACATCTTTACCATAAACTACACAATTCAACAAACTGGTTGGACAAACAACTGACACAAAGTATTTGGGTCAAGCCACGTAAAATGTTTTCATTTCTAATTCACCACCTTCTTCTTGTCTCATGGTCATTACTTTAAGACATATTACTATACGCTTCTAATACCAGGCTAACTGTATGGCAAACATCTTGGGAATCACACAGACATATTTTCAATATTATTCTCCGACAGCTGGTTCCAAAGATATGATTGGTCAAGCTGGAGCGCCCACTCGAATGTCACTTGTCTTTCGTGTTTTTCCATGTTTGGTATAATGTCACTAGAAGGCTTTTCAATTAATAAACTCGCCGCCATTTGTCTTTCTGGTTGAAAGATTAAATAAATAGGTGTCAAGAACCATAGTTTGAAATCAATGAAAACAAATTACAGCCTGATAAAAAATAGCACATTTTGCATGATGTCCGTAACGCGGTTTTAGATAAGCGGCAAGGTAACATACTGTACTATCAGCAGTCACTTAATACACTCTTAGAATTTCACATAATCTCACTCATGCTTCAAAAAATAATTGGGTATCTTTAAATGGCGTATATCTATAAATGTTCAAACATCCTGTCCCTGTTTTAATGAAAATTTCCTAACGGACATCATGTTCAGATTTCCTTCAGCTTAGCCATACTAAACTCAAACTTGACTTTGCTATCTCTATAGATTAGTGTCTCACATGCAATGTGGTTTGATATTGATTCCATGTGATGGCGTTTAGCTGTACTGTGCATGCAAGCATTGCATTATGTCTGTCACGTGCACAATTAGCCATGATGTCCGTCACGATCACTTCCATGTGCATATTTACACAAGTCTTCATACTTAGTGAGTGTATATTATCATTGCCCGAGTTTTCCAGCATCATAACGTACCGACATGATCAGTTGAGCTAAATTGATGCGAACATATATGAAGTGTGAAACAAAATATTTGTTCATTCTTTATGGTATGATTAGCAAAATTATACACAAGTCGCATAGTGTCTACAATTTTCGTCTACAAAGACACACATGTGCATCACAACTGTAGGTATTCATAGATGTTTTAGCGCCGGTTGATATTGTGACGGACGTCAGGTTGTTCATCTTATGTCAGACATATTGTTTAATTACGAACGAACTAATGAACCCTTTCCCCTTAGGCCATGATGAATTCATCTGCATGTGAGCTTTCATTATGATGACTAATAATTATATCGGTAGTCACAACCGTTTTTTGCTGAAAGTGAGTGATCTACTGTGTTTATGATGATGTTTTTTTTGAATTGTTACTCTAACATATAACCCACATTATGCGTATATATATATTGTGTAGATAAACTCGTATTAACCAATTACCATGATTTAAGAATACAACTTTATGTTTGATGTTTTTTGTTATTAGTACTGGTCTGCAAGATAATAAAAATACCGAAAAAAATACTGATTTCAATGAATACAATCGTCATAGAGATTCGGTATTCTAGCAACATGAAGTAATGATCCATTGTGGAATTGAAGACTATATGGCGGCACTGTATGAAGATGAACGGTACTTGGGGAAACGTGTCGGTCCAGAAAATATAGCGACGTAAATAGCATGTGACATGCCAACGTAAATGATGTCAAATGTTTCCGATATTCAGTTCGCAAAGATCAGTATGACACATCTAAATGTTACCTTTTATATTAATATAGTAAAGCTGATCAACGAATACACATCAATTAGTACGTGACACTGACTGCTTATTAGGATAAAATAGCCACAACGTGGAAATGGTTTAACCAATTACGTTCGTCAGCTAATTGTGTCTGTTTTGTTAAGAATATGGGACATTAAAAGACGTGCACATGCATCCTAATAGTAACAGCCAAGTAAGTAATGACTGTTACACTGGCACATATTGTAGTATTTACCAATCCAACATTATCTTTAGTTGTTCTATTTTCCTTTATGTCAAATGGCACCTTCAAAATGGACAGCGTATACGTCAATGAATATACTCACACAAGCATAATGCAAATGTTTTTGTGTTGTGTGATTTACCTAGACACTGTAGAATTTGGATGCTACAACTATGTTTTCGCGTCATACCTGGTCAAAATGTCAGCGAAATACTTGCATAATTATGAGGTGATATATCAAAAGATAAACTTTAATCTACATAGAAACACAGGGATGAAGTAGCCACAGGATTGGTTATAATTTATTTAATATATATCATGTGTAGCAAGTCCACAACTATCACATAGATTAATTACATTAATCCCGGTTTCAGAGATATTGAAGTTTTGTTGTGTACTAACATATTAATTGCACCATTCATAATAATAATAAGACAAAACATAAATGGCACCAAGCAAGACAACATAGAGACCAGGATGTGGGAGACACTGGAGCCATTCTGCCTATAGGACATAACTAACTGCACCAATTATAAGCTAGGGACATCGCATCGGTGTCTTTGGGAGATCTGTCACAGCCTGATCCCTCACAGCTGACCAACTACGGGTTGGTACTGACGCCTCAAAGGAGAATTATATTGCCCTCTAAGCCCCGGCGTTCCAAACCGGTGTGATCATCCATACCACGTAATATAACCCTATTAATGTTGGCGCACATCAAGTTACAACCAGTATAGAAAATGTACCTGCTTTTGTACCCTGGCAGATATAGACAGGCGAAATTGTGGTGTGAATTTTACATATTTATATCTCGTAAAGTATGGTATTAACAATTTAGCTATATGTTATGTCACATGATAGATGAATTATAATAATGCCGTCTTCGGGACTTGGCGTCATTCCTCGACAAACAAAACGCAGAGAAACACCATGTGGCACATTAATTCCAAGTTATTCATTTACCTTTCGGGTCTTGAAAATGGCCCAGCAACATTGAAGTTCATTTATGCAAGACAAAAGAGAGAATCAGGAAGTGGGAGACACTTGAGCCGTTACTGCCTATGGTAGAGAGCTAACTGCACCAATAATCGGCTCGGGACATCATTCGGGAGCTCCTAACAATCCTACTCTGGAGAGTAGTGTCACAATCCTGATCTCTCACAGTTGACCCACTCCGTGTGGTAGCACTCTGCAAGGGAGGGTAAAATCGGCCCCTAAGCCATGCCGGCGTTCCCATAACCGGTGTGGTCATCCATGCCACGTGATATAACCCTATATATTGAGCGCGTCAAGCTGCAATTAACATAGGAAATTTATCTGCTTTTATAACCAGCCAAACACGGTCAGGCGAAATATGTGGTATGAACTTCAACTTTAATTAAGCTTGCATATCTACACCTAGTGAAGTTATTTATTCGTTAGAATGGTATTAAAACTTGGGTCATATGTCATGTTACATGATATGATGCTGTAAACGTATGTATACGCGGCGTAAATAATATTACTAATCTATTATATGTATTCTGATCTATGCAAATTCATGGATAGGTATGCTGTATGACGGAAGTGAGCAATTCCAAGATGGCGGACAGAGTGCCCGCGCCGATTGATCGATTGTTTGTTTTAGATCAACAATGTTATCATGCGTGCAACACATCAGTGTATATAATCGTAACATGAAAATAGTATTACTATTACATGTATTCTGATTTATGCAGATCCATGGATAGTCAAGTTATTCGACGGAATGGGTGACTCACAAGATGGCGCACACAACATCGGCGCTGATTGATTGTTTATTTGAGATCAACATTGTGAAGATATTGTTATCATGTGTGCAACTCATACAGCACAGTACAGTAATTGTGGTGAATTGGAAACGGGGACTGTTGAAGTGAAAATATGTGTTTCAAATTCTAAATGATTACGTCGTAAGGAGCCACGCACAGTTGGCTATGGCCAGTTTACCCCCCTCGTGGTGCGTTTCGTTAATAAATATTTCAACTATTACATACAATTGTGTGGTAAGTAACGACACAATAACAGTTGTTTCTAATACTTTGATAATTGCATAATAACCTAATTAATCGAACAAGCGTATGGATATCTGTATTGAGACTGGCAAGATGTTCAATAGACATCACAATAGTGCGTGTGTGTAAATCTGTCTGGCTGTTTGTATGTATCTGTTTCTGTCTAACTGTCTGTATGTATCTGTGTTTCTGTCTGACTGTCTGAATAACTATGTGCCTGCTTTGTCCTTGAACTCGCGCGCGTTGATCTAAACATCACATCTACTAACCAACGTTCCACAGTGCGTGTTTCTGCGCCAACCATCCGGGGAATGCAAACCCTGCCCGACGTATGTTTTGTCCGACTGTCTGGCGACGGCACAATACGCACGAATCCCAGTTTAACTGCTACTGCTACACTTGAAGGACGATGTTGCTTTGCACAAACGTGACAACTGCGCTCCTTCCAGTACTGCCGGTTGGTCACCTTACAACTGTCACGCTTTCACAAATTGCTAGGTGCTTTGACAGAAGCGCCCGCTCGGCAGAGTTTGTTACGTAATAGAAGCTAAATTGGATAACTTCGTGTTGGCATGCAATCACGCCAGCAGTGATGGACGCATTCACGCGATGCTTAGAATGTTCACCGGTAACTGAAACAACGTGCTAATCGGATGCAACGAACAATGAAATTAGCATTCGATAAGTTGTAAACCAGATTTAACAAATCTGATTACGTGGTAGAATATATAGGAGATAAAGTAACAACCATCAAACTACTTACATAAGATAATATATGTGTAAGCCAGTACTTGCTAGATATTTTGATTAGGTAGCATTGTTGTTAAAATTAAGCAAGGGCGATAGTCGGGCGGCGTAACCTAAATAAATAAAGCAGCCTAACATAACGTTATTGATTGTATTTAAATGAGGTCACTACCGGTAATGTTAGCGTTCGTAATAGGATAAATAGTCGGCTGTGTAATTGGAATCTGTAACATAAAGTGTGATGCAGCACACAGGAACCAGTCTTTAAAAAGACTAAGTTAGTTAAGTTATTAAATAAATTCTGATAGGGATATGGCGCCTTGCAAGCGGCAAGTCAAGGCAAAGCGACACTTGGTGTGCGATCATTGCCACATCTGGGTAGATTTTGCATTGTCCGGTTGTGGGAAGTCATGGGCAGAAACCACGGAGGAAGGATTCACCTTTCAGTGCATTGGGTGTTGGAAGGTGGAGTGTCTGCAGAAGGAGATAGTTAGGTTGACAGATATTGTGAAGGGAATGGAGATGGGGATTAGCAAGGAGACAGGTCGAATGGAGAGAGACGACAGGGAGAGAGGTGGGAATACCGCAAGACTGAAGGAGAATAGCAGTGGCAAGAAGACTGAGGAAAGGAGATAGAAAGGAGGGAAGGTGATTGGAGAGGAAGAAATTGGAAAATCGACGACAGAAAACGTGACAAGCGTGAAGGTGACAGGGGAGGTAGTGACCGTAGAGAAGGAGGGAGGGAAGATGAGACGGGAGAGGAGAGGAGAGAAGAAAATGAGATGGGAGGAAAGATAAAGGGACGGAAGGAAGTGAGAGCAAATGTAATAAAAGAGAAGTCAATAAAAGGGACGATGACAGGAGGAAAGGTGACAAGAGAAAAAGCGACAGGAAAGAATGGATCGGAAGAGAATGTGACAGGAGAGAAGACGGTAGGGGGAAAATACAACAACCAGACAGATGCAAACCGAAGAAGGAGCTACTCTGAGGCAGTGATTGAGGGGGCAATGAGGAAAGAGAGGGTGTTTATGGGCAACTTCATTATGAGAAAGACGGACAAGACACTGAGCGAGGGGAAGGACGTCATTGTTTGTCTACCGGGGGCTAGGATAGAACCTATGACTGACAGGGTAGAGAAAGTATTGGGACATGACAAGGGTGGGTCTATACTAGTACATGTAGGATCAAATAATGCAGACAGGGAGGGAACAACTGGAATAGTATAGACATTTAGTGAGGAAGCTAAAGAAGACAAGAGTTGAACAGATTATTCTGTCAGGAATTTTGCTAGTAATGGGAGGGAAGGGGGGGCAACGTATAGAAACTGAAAGAGGATGGCCATCAACGCACTAGTTGAGCAGGTGTGTGAAGAAGAGGGGGTGGGATTCACAGATTTATGGGGATACTTTGGGAGAAAAGATATGTGCATGAGAGATGGCCTCCATCTTAGTGGAAAGGGGGCAGCAGTGTTCTCAGAGAACCTGCTGCGATCTGTTGACAATGGGACAGGTTGCATCTATTTAAACTAGATTCGCAGGGGGGACTCACAGAAAAGCCTGAAACTGGAGGCATACATAAACACAGCACAAATAAATCAGCAAAGAACAGTCTGGAAAACTCTTCTGAAGCTGGATATAAATGTGTTTGCTTAAATGCAACGAGGATAGTAAACAAAAGAAATGAACTAAACATTATGGTAGAAGATATTGACCCTCACATGATAGGTATAAACGAATCCTGGACCACCACCGATATATCAGATGCAGAATTGGGACTGACAAGATATGTAATGTTTAGGAAAGATAGAATAGGAAGAAAGGGAGATGGAGATATTTTATATATTAAAGAATTTATCCAGGCTTATGAAATAAAATTAGAAAGACAAGCATATTGCGAAGAAGCTGTTTGGTGTAACATAGTTATAGGTTACTTAAAGTTAACAGCTGGGTTAGTTTATCGAAGTCCAAACATAAGCATAGAAGAGAATGAAAAAATACAAAACGCTATAAGGGAAGTAAACAAACGGGACTGTATTATTATGGGGGATTTTAACCACAGGCATATAACATGGAAATCTCTACAGAGTATGGGGAGTGAGGACCACAAGTTTTTTAGTTTTACTTCAAGATACTTTCCTTTCTAAAAATGTGCTAGAAAGTGTCAGACAAAGTTTTGTCCTCACAGAATGAATTAGTTGACAATGTCAAGATATGTGAGCCACTGGGGAGTAGTGATCACAACCAGATACATTTTACCATCAAAGTAAAATCAGAAAGGAATAGTAAAAGCAGTATAGGAGAAATTTCCACAAAGGAAGGTATAAGGACATGAGGAAATATTGATGGACTGAAATAACACACTGAAGAATAAGACAGCAACAGAATGCTGGTATATCTTAAAGAGTGAAATTAAGTGCATAGTCGATAAATTTGTACCCTTAAAAAACAAGGGAAACGTTCCAAAAAGAAACATTTATTGAAAGAAGCCATTAAAATATTAAATATAAACAAATGATGTAGAAGTCATATAGATGTACTGGAAATAATGATGACTACAACAGTTATAAAGAAGCACTTAACCAAGCTACAGCTGAAATTAGAAATTCAAAGAGAAGCTATGAACAACAATTAGCTAGTAATATAAAACATGACAGCAAGAGTTTTTTATGCGTATGTTCGAAGCAAACAGAAAGTTCAAGATAAGGTCGGTCTTCTAGACGAGTGTGCTGGAAATTTAATATCAGAGGGATTCTTAATGGCAGAAGACCTGAATGAGTATTTTAGTTCAGTGTTTACCAGGGAAGATATTAGTTCACTGCCAGTACCAGAGGCTAATTTCAAGGGGGCAGGTTCAGACTATTTAGGACAATTAATTGTAACCCCGGAAATGGTAGCTAAGAAAATAAGGGCTATGAAGGATAATAAATCACCTGGAGTGGATGGGATTCCGCCAAAACTACTATTCAAAATTGTAGAACAAATTAGCGTACCGCTTGCAACAGTTTTCAATTTGTTAGAAGAGGGAGTGGTTCTTTTAGAATGGAAAGAGACAAACATTATACCGTTATTTAAAAAAGGTTCGAGAAACAAGTCAGAGAACTATAGACCAGTGAGTTTAACATCAGTGATTTGCAAATTATTAGAAAGATTAATTAAAGTTCACATGGTGGATTTTCTTGTTACACATCACTTCATAAACCCATCTCAACATGTTTTTTTTTAAATATTTTATGTATTAAGTGGGTAGATGAGGGATCACCAGTAGATATCGTCTACTTAAATTTTCAAAAAGCTTTCGACAACGTACCACATCAACGATTACTGCTTAAACTAAAGGCCCATGGCATAGGAAATGGTATAATAAACTGGATAAAAAATGGCTGATTGACAGAAGACAACGTGTAGTAGTTGATGGGGAGGCTTCAAACTGGAAATCGGTATTGAGTGGGGTACCACAGGGATCAGTACTAGAACCTATATTATTCTTAATACAATATTAACGATTTGGATGATGAAATAACAAGCAAGGTGTTCAAATGTGTGGATGATACAAAAGTGTTAAGAAGGATAAAAAGTGATGGAGACAACATTTACCTAATGATGTTGACAAGTTGATCAAATGGTCTGAAAAATGGCAAATGCTGTTCAATTTTGGGAAATGTAAATGCCTCCACGCAGGACATGGGAATGAAGAGGTAGAATATACAATGGGGGTACAGTACTAAGTACTGCTGTAAAAGAAAAGGACTTAGGGTTAACCATTAGTGCTGATTTGAAGGTTTCAGAGCAGTGCTGAATTGCAGCTTCAAAGGGAAATCAAATCCTTGGATTAATTAGGCGAAATATAGCGTAAAAGAACTAATAATACCGCTGTACAAAGCAATAGTGAAGCCTCATTTACAATATTGTATACAAGCATGGAGGCCGTATCACAGGAAGGACATAGATATGCTAGAAAGAGTACAGAGGAGAGTGACTAAAATGATACAAAAACTTAGGGATCTTAGTTATAAAATTCACCTAAAAGAATGTGGTTTACCAACACTAGAGACCAGGAGATTGAGAGGAGATCAGATAGAAGTGTTTAACATAATGAATGGTTATGAACATATTGATAGAAATATTTTTTTCTCAGTTAATAAAGATAGAAGGACTAGAGGACATAAAGTTACATTAGCAAAGGAGCAGTGTAGATTATATATAAGAAAGTTCTCATTTTCACAAAGGACTGTCAATATATGGAACAGATTATCTGCTGATTGTGTGGATGTTAATAGCGTGAATGTTTAAAAATAAAATCGACACATACCTCAGAACGGCGGGATACACATAGATAAAAGGGTTGGACTCTCGATAAGCCAAAGGGCTCCCTTGTCCACCTGCCACACAGATTTAATTCTCTGGGTGGCAATCTTGTTAAATCTTGTTAAATGACAAGTCCTGTCAAATGCTGCACTCATCTAACAGAAGAATAAAAACTGAGCGCTCGTTGGCGTAGAGCAATACATTTTTTCGGCGCATGATAATTTCAATCGTGGAAAAGCCAAATATTTCTTGAATATAATGTCAACACTTACGTGCTAATCAGGAGTGGATGTATTTTAGTCACGTTAATAATTAATCCCATGTGACATGTGTATGTTCGTGTGTGTGTGTAAATGCTTTCCATAACAAAATTACGTTATTAATATAACACAGTGGTTGGCTCCACCCTTATAGTATATTATGCTAAATTTAGATTTTGAGACCCCCACCCGTTTGTAATGCTTCATAACATTGACCTGCTTATCCCCTAAAAGGACTTTTTTTTTTAAAGACCCTAGGGCTATCTATCATGGTACATAAGACCTAGAATAAAGAATAAAGTACAAGAACAAATTATAAATAACTAGAATAAAGTACATGTATAACTAACAGTAAACAATAATATATCAATTGTTCATGTTTAGACCTACTTTTAATAGGCGTTATTACTAATAGGGGGGGGGCGCAGGCAATAGCTGCGCGAGTGGTCATGCCAGACTGTCAAACGGAGTTCGAGTCCTTCTAGGCCTACTTTGGTTTCTAAAATCTCGTTCACCCTACTTTACCTGTTTGTTTCGTAAAAGACCACACATGTTGTACACTTTCTAACATGGGCGATTCATTACCTACTGCCAGTTTGATCATGAAATGACGGCTGTGAGCGTGTCAATGCTATATATAAGTCAGCACGTCAAAACTATTACATGTAGAAGATATTGGGAGCTGTTTTTGCATTGATGCACTCAAACACTAAAGGATGCAAATGCCAGGCTCAAAATGACGCAGTGATTATTGCTGTCTGTGTGAAATGTATGGCTAAACTAGCTAACTTGGTTTCATTTTTAAATGGTTCGTAACACTTGTCCAGAGACCCTCCTAATATTCTTCTTAATACTGATCCGGATAACCCCCACCATTAAACGTGAAGTACTATACAAATGACTTTTTACACATAGGATGTTTTTAATATACATTGTACAAAGCCGTGGCTTTGCCGCCCACCCCCAATCTTGATAAAGTTTTTAAATTTTTAGCAGGTCATCAGTCCATTGTAATATACATATTATAGATTTTGTGAGGGTATTTTAAAATCTTACAATGTGCAAATTTAGCCATAAAGGGCAAGTCCTTAAAATGGCCTTTCAATGGTAAAACAAACATACTTAAAATGGCAATTTATTTAGAGGAATATCCTGATTTTTGCTACCATAAAAGGCAAGTAGTTGTTATCTCTGTCCATACGGAAATAGGCCAATTGTTCTATAGAAGAGCAAATACTTGTGGCCAGGTCTCAAAAACTGCAGTTTTCGTTAAAATGACAGAGGAAAGGGGAAACTGCAATTTTTTTTCTAAAATAAAAACGACAACTATATTAGAGCAATTATGTTTGACTATAATTTCCATTCCAAACAGGACAACATTCTCCATAAACAGGCACTTTCCTCTTCAAACAGGATCAAATTGATCATAAAAGGGCAAACTCTTAAACAAGTTCTCATAACAAGGCATAAGTTGGGGAGCAAAATCGTTATAACAATTGTCAATTATTCTACAATGCCGCAAGTTCTTTGGTAACAAAGGATATGTTTATAGATAAATGGGCAATTTATTTCTTCAAATGGCAAGTCCAAGAATTACATTATATCGTCAACAGCAATAAAAACAATGCTATAAAAGGACAGACTAATAGGGGCAGTGTCCCTAAAAGGACACTTCCACGGTTACAAGGGAAAGTTTTTAAACAGTATAATTTCCTGTCTCACTTGTAAAAAGACAGAATACCGGAAGCTATGTCCCAAAACAGCATTTTGTTTTTAAAATAGCTGTTTGTTTATAAAAGAGCATTATTCCAAACTTGCACTTTAATTGTGATAAACTACCTGTCGGGAAAACAGGAAAGGAGAAATGTATGCTCATTGATGAGTCTGTCACCTGAATTGACTACATCAGTTACTTCTTCAGCTTAACACGATGTTAAACTGAACAAGGTGATCCCATCTCAGTTCAATTAGAATCACTGCATGACTAAACAAGTCTATTTTATCCACACAAATAAATGCATGCCCCACTAGGGTAGATTTTGTTTTCTAAACGGGAAAGAATGCTATAAAATGACATAGTATTGGAGCAAAGACCCAAACATGGCACTTTCATTATCAAAATAACACAGGTTTCCATACATTGAAAATTTCCTTTCTGTTGTCAAATAAACAACATATTGGATCTGTCTAAAAGTGAAATTTTTGTCAAAAAGCTAATTATTCATAATGTTCTCAAAAGCTGCACTTTTATTGGTGACAAAATACCTCATTGGAAAAGAAATATGCATGTTCTGAATTGAGTCCATCATCTTAATTGACAATGGAAATAACTTCCCAGCTTTGCTAAAAAGTTCAGTTTAACCACATGTTCACCAACATAAATTGTAACCCTAGCAAGTCCCTAAGTTTAATTAATATCACTGCACGACTCAATAATTCCAGATTCATTCTAGGTTCATATTATTGAATCCAGAAGTGCTTAGATCTATTCCGAAAACAACAGTAGCCTGATATCTAGCGATCGGTTATAATTATGTAAGTAATATACATACATGTATAATTATGTCCTTCAACAATTAATTTAGCCCATAGTGTGTAGGTGCGCGCATTTGTACGTGAACGTGAGAGAGAGGGGGATTAGAAAAGGAGTTTCACATTTGTACGGATAAAACTATCAAGCAAATTTTAGATCCCGAAAAGATGAAAACGTCATCTTTCTGTTAAGCACCCATTGTGCATCAGCAGGAATATAAGTTACTTCAAACAACTGCTGGAGCAGAACACGAATCAAAATTCCATCATGAAATCCTCCATTACTCTATTCACGGAGCACAAAAAGCCAGCTTCATTGTTAATAGAACAAACATGAAAACAACCAAATGTACACACCACCCTGAACAACATTCTATTAGCATTGTCAACAGTAAATGTCAAAGGGTTTTTGTCAACTCAAACACAATTAATGGCAATGGTACTGTTCACCATCCACCAGGGGTACTAATTGCCAGAGATGCATCGCATAGAATTAGTTTGAGTTATGTTTTATGAATGAACTGAATCAGGGTAAGCCACGTGATTGTGTATATGAATGACTGACTGTCCATGTTCACAAGTTATTATTCTTTGTTATTCAAGTTTAGACAAATACAACATCCAATTTCTTTCCGTGACATTTGACATCATCGGGTGTTAAAATGAAATATGTTCTCCGGTCGATGTCTTCAGTACCATTTTGGTTTGCTGCAAGTTGGTCACAGGCATGCGTAGGTATGCTCCAGCACCCGCAAGCATGCGCTGGCACGCACAGGCATGCACATACACACACAGAAAACACATGCAGACTCGAGCACACAAGCATGCACGTGAGCAGACGCGCGTGCTCACACACAAATATTGACCATGTTATGAACTCGGATTTACAACATGAAGTAATTCAGAAAAGTAACTTACCGAACAACAGTTGTGAAATTCGGAGACAACCGTCCACATCCTTAGGGTGTGCTAACTGATCGATTCATTTGTTGACTGCAGAACAGTTGCATAACAGCCCTGTCTTTTTTCAAATGTTTAACTGTATGAAACAGGTTATGTACCATTGAGTAGTGCTCGACGGCGGGAAATCCACGTATAATCCACTAATTAATACCGGGAAGAACGAGGTTGGTTCTCTTCGATACCAAATGGCGTTGCATGTGCACAAGAACGTGAATCGTTTGTCCAGGTGTGTGACCGATTCTTTGTGAATATCTCGTCTGTTGCTTGTGCCTGGAAGCAAAACCCTTCGATTGGTGGGGGAGGGGGGCAGTCTCCTGTAATTCATGGACATACATAATTATTTCTAATGTTCTAATCTCCAATTTTGACCCTTTCCTGCAGAACTTGCATAGTTACATATATAATATACCAAATGAACTGATA
Organism: Escarpia spicata; assembly: GCA_963995525.1. Taxonomy (NCBI): domain Eukaryota; kingdom Metazoa; phylum Annelida; class Polychaeta; order Sabellida; family Siboglinidae; genus Escarpia; species Escarpia spicata. The sequence goes on from OZ023212.1 coordinate 6,954,993, forward strand.
CCCCATTGGATATGCGATCAGTTCCCATATATAGGAATTAGTTAACAAAACGGCAAGCCATTGCTGGTGTGGCCAACCACACAGTGAGAGTTGACTGTTGTTGTCATCCGCGAATGGTATCAGACAATTTTGCGTACATGTTATTTCTTTCTTGGAGTTTTGCTTCTGTACAACTGCCTTGCACTTACCATCACATTGAATATCTAAGACATCAATATTTTGAAACAATAACTTTCTATTGAACTCGAACCATTGGCGACATCAATTTGTCCCTTTACTGGTGATTGACCCATATATATATTTTCATAGAATGTACCTAAATAGAAAGGTCTTGTTTTTTTATATTTATTTTGCTTTTGCAAAAAAGGATCAGGTGCATTTACCAAAACATCCAATGCGTAGAGACAATCATCATGTGACCCAAAGTAGACGTGTCCATTGGTTGGGTCGACACATGGTGAACGCTTGACCTCTGCACCAGTTTGAAACTGCCAGAAGATGTCGCCAGTGAGAGCTACAAGGCATATATTGTCTATACTTCTGCACCTGGCTGTATATGATCAATGAACAGATAACTGACAAACATAAGTAATAACATCTTTCTTTCATCACACCCTAGAAACCAACAATGTGAACGTTGAATTAATATAACAGACTAACATTTCTCAGCACACACACACACACACACACACACACACACACACACACACACACACACACACACACACACACACACACACACACACACACTAACACACACTACTGTTAGTAACAACACAGTTTTGCCTAACTTCAACCCAATAACTAAGTAGAGTTTCAATGAAAGAAATAAAAACATAAGATGTACTTGAAACTTTGGCCAATACAACTGAACAAGTAAAATCACTGTATAAATTAAAACCCCAAATAACAATTGTTCATAACTACAAGTACTGGACCCCAACCATGATAATGATATACACACAAAGATAATACATACTGCACTGTCATTGTTGATGTCTCGTTATGATAAGATGTTTGGGGTTGACATGGCAAATGAGTCCGCTGTGGGTTCTTGATCAATGTCTTGGTTGCGGACATATGCTTCAGGTCTGCTGAACTGTAACATCAGTTGTTATAAGAAATACACAAGCCAAAGGCTAAGGTCCAATAACAGTTGGTCTTCATGGGATGTACCCCAGCAAACTTAAAAGTAATATTAAATAGTGTTATAAGCATGGACCATCTTAGCATTATATGACAAAATACCAGCACAATTTTACGAGTCAAAACAAGTCAAAGACCAAGACCTTAATTTGGCGTAATTTTGGCAAGAGGCAAATCTTGCCTGTTCAGTGGTCTGCCAGTGCCCACGTAAGTTGTAACTCTAAGTTCTAACAGCAACAGCTGTCAAAAATAGAACACCGAGTTATGTTTCAAAATATACGTCATTCACCTTATTAATTTAATGTTAATTTCGTTTCCTAACTTGGAATTGGTTGTATTACGAAAACACATACCCGTATCAGGCAAACCATAGTACATTTCCTGTAGTCAAACTTAAAGACGTAGCGTGATTATCATAAACACATATTATCGCCCCCACCATGCCTTTCAACAAGATCAGCTTTTCTTCCGGACAGGCTACCATTTCTGCGTTTAAATTCTCCCTTCATTTGAGGAATTTTTATTTCTCCAAAATCCTTGTTTGCCATGATATTGCAGACACAGATATAGCTAAAAATGGAACGTTCAACACAGTGGCTATTACATGCGTTGACAGCTGTACATGGCAATCAACAAATTAACCTATCCCTGGCGCCCCCTGGTGGGTAGCATCATAATTTCTGCTTGAAAGTCTATCGGATACCAATAATTAATCCAAGAGGTGGCAGCACTTATTCAGTTAATTCAGCAGTAAGATCGAATGATTATCTGGCTCTACATAGTGGTTGATATTTGTGTATGAACATAGTTTTTGTGCAGTAATTGTAATGGGGCTGAATGCTTCCCAAAACATTGACATGATGTTCGATTGAACAGATCTACAAGGTGGTAAAATGTAAAACATTTTTAGCATATGCAGTCCTAACTAAAGACTCGATATGCACGTTATACAAGAACTTACCTTTTTATTGGCACAACTTACACAGCAGAACAAATTAAACACAATCAAGTTCACATTTTATATATTTTAATTAACACTGTCTGTGTTCGTTTTTTTATATATATATATATGTGTGTATGTGTGTGTATAACATAATGAAACATCTGAATAACACAGGAGGTTCTCTGCATAGCCCACTGCATTTATTAAGAAGGTTTGTATGCAGAGCACTGCCTATGAGACCAAGTGGACAATGCAGCAAAACACAAATATTTTGGTCGCAGGCTTGAATCCCATATGACGTTATTTTTTGCATTTTTATTTGTAGGCCGGTAATTTATGTTTTTAATATTGAAGTATATTTATATCATTTATACCGGTACCTTTATTTATTTACATGGGACGGTCGCGCTTTGTGGCAACACCAGGTTTTAAGCACGTATTGTTTTGTGCATTTCGGAACGTTGATCATCATCATTTTACTATCAACGTAAGTCTGGACTATTATGAACGTTTGTGCATCACAGAGATCTGAACAATTTTATATTATCTGCTTTTATCTGTCTACAAATTGCGAGTTTTAATCATCTACAGCCGGTTGCTTTGTGTTGAACTTGGCGCCATGACACTGCATTACTCAGCAACCATGCTACGTAACATCGGGAACTGCATTGAAACACTAAGGCCATCTTCAACGAACTGGAACTTTTTGCGGTATTGTGGCCAACACAAAACAAAGCGCGGTTGCAGGGCCGGCGTGCGTAAGGTCCGTACAAGTGTGTTGTTTCTGCGCGGCAGGCATCTGTTTGTAAACAAACAGGCGTGAATGTGGCTAATCTTTCTCCAGTACAGAGGTCGGCGAGGGAAACTGAATTGAATGTCCTGTTGATGAACACACGCTCAGTTCTTGGCAAAGCATTCCTCGTCAGCGAACACATCATTGACACGGCGGCTGATGTCGCCATTTTGACAGAGACGTGGTGAAAAGAGGAAGACACTGCTACAGTCATCAACCTGTGTCCTCCAGGCTATTCATTTTTCAAAGTTGAAGAAAAGAAAAGAGAGGTGGTGGCCTTTGCACTGTACACAAAACCGAACTGCCTTTTATATCTACGAACCATACCGAATACTCTTTGTTGTAGCATCTATCAGTGCGATGTAAGCATCTGACAGTGCTTGCAATATACCGTCCACCATCGTCACCTATACCAGAGTTCTTGGACGAATTTGATGATTTGACTGCTAACCTGGCTTCTGCTGCTGGTAGAGTTGTCATCACGGGATATTTCAATCTGCATGTTGATGTTTGTTCAGCACCTGGGGTCTCCCGATTCATGGATTTATTACAGATACATGATTTACATCAACATGTTGATTGTTCAACTCACAAGGCTGGTCACACTTTGGATCTTGTCATCTCACGGGCAACCGACCCTATCATCAGCAAAGTGTCCGTGACCAGCAGCGAAATATCTGACCACAAATCAGTAACATTCTCTATCGAGCACACAGCCGACAAGAACTACCCCCAGGCTAAACTACAACCCAGAAGAGATCTTCGACATGTTGATTGTAAAACACTGACCAGTGAAATCAATTCCAACTTATCTGGCTTTGATACATCACCCACAGATCCGGATTCCATTCTTGATATATATATATACGTGTGCTGTTATTTCGGCCTTGGATGAAATTGCTCCGTCAATGCTACCGCGGCCACGCAAGAGAAGAACTCCAACTTGGTACTGCGAGGAATTACATGCAATGCGAAAATTAAGCAAAAATTCAGCATTATCAGAGTCTACTCCATGATGCCGATCAGAATACAGCCTTCGAAGCCATGAACAGCCTGCTAAAGGTCGAATCTTCCAAACTGCCTGACACTGATTCAAGGGAGAAATTATGCTGCCAGTATCTGAACTTTTTTGAAGAAAACATTGCGAAAATCATGAATGAAATTGATGCCTCGGAAACAAACATGAGCGACATCGAAACTGCGACACAGAGAGTAGTTGAACATCATATGACTGAAATGTGTGCTGCAAGTATGTGTGAAGTGCAGAAAATTATCCAGGATGCTAAACCCAAGTCATCATGCTTGGACCCTCTACCTACATCGCTACTAAAGAGCACTCTTCCTGCTCATATTCTTATACTGACTCATCTTATCAATATGTCTTTCGAGTCGGCCACTGTTCCGCGGGAACTCAAGAAGGTTGTCATAGCACCGCTGTTGAAAAAACCGACCTTGGATCGAAACACGCTGACAAATTACCGTCCAGTTTCAAGTTTGCCATTCGTGTCTAAAGTCTTGGAAAAGGTAGCAGCCAAACGACTTATTCAACATCTAAGTAACAATGGCCTTCACGAGCAGCTACAATCGGCATACAAACTCCGACGCAGCACTGAAACTGCTTTAATGAGAGTGCAGCACAATATCACCAGTTACATGGCAGATTCCAGGGGTGTCCTTCTGGTTCTCCTGGATTTATCTTCTGCGTTCGATACGATCGATGCTGCTATCCTACTAAAGACTATGCATAGCCACCTGGGAATATATGGCGCGGCACTTGCATGGTTCGGTTCGTACATGTCGGATCTTACCCACCGTCTACGGATTGGGGTGGATGCATCTGAAGAACGCCCTGTGAGATATGGTGTTCCACAGGGTTCGGTGTTGGGTCCGTTGTTGTTCACTGTGTACACAGCACCAATGCAGGACATACTAACGAGACACTCTGTGGAATATCATAAATTTGCTGATGATCTTCAGATATACACATCCTACTGTCCTCACATATCTGGTGACTTAGAGTGCGCTGTTCAGAGACTTAATGACTGCATCAGTGAGGTCAAATGTTTGATGGTTAAGCATAAACTCAAGCTAAACGACAATAAGACTGAATTTATGGTGGCCCTCGGTCCCTATCATCTAAAGAAATTTGGACTTCCAGAGTACCTCGTTGTTGGTGGAGTCAACATAAAACCTGTTGTCTCTGTCAGGAATTTGGGAGCTCACTTTGACATTCACATGAGCATGAAGCAGCATGTTGATGCTGTTTGCAAGAAGTGTAACTACCATCTGAGACGTATTAGCTCCATCAGGGCCTATATCACGAAGACTGTCTGCCATTCATTGGTCATTGCGCTGGTTGTTTCAAGCTTAGATTACTGCAACGCTCTGCTGCGAATTTCACTTAGCACGTCTCCAGAAGATACGCAGTAGGGCAGCCCGCCTAGTTGTCCTCACACCTATATCTTCACACATCACACCAGTACTGGAGCTTCTGCACTGGTTGCCAGTCAGACAACGCATTTTGTTTAAAGTACTTGTGTGTATTGATAAGGTGCTCCATGGTTTGTCGCCGAAGTACCTCTACTACATCCACGAACTCGCATTCCTCGTTTCGGCAGCTTCATGACCATCTTCAGCTTGCAGTTCCACGAGCATCAAAATCCATCGGCAAGCGAGCGTTTGGCATAACTGGTCCGGCCAAATCGAACGAACTGCCACTGACTCTACGAGATGCTCCGTCTGTGTTTTTATTTAAACGTCACCTGAAGACATTTATTTAAACAAACTTACAATAGCAAGATTTATTTACATGACGTTTTAGTGACTCTTTTTAATTTATTAATTTATTTTGGAAAATAATTAATTTATAACTAATTTATATATTATTTTAATTGTTTTTATAATGTTTCTATATTGTGATCGCATTCATTAACTATTAGTTAGAGATCGCGCGGTAAAAGAACCTTTATTATTATTATTACTAATTGTGCCGCACCCTAGAGCTCTTCTCTATGCTAGTGTCTCTTTCTGTCAGCACATCCAATGCCTCTATATGCAGTCTGATACCAAGCAGATTGACGCCAAGCAGTGTAATTTTCGGCATCTGCCTCCCAGTCTTCAGAGCTGATGTTGCAAGCTTTCACGTCGTGCTTACACACGTCTTTGGATATGAGGGTTGTGCGTCGATCCCACTGTTTTCTCTCACTGGCGAGTTGTCGGGTGACTTTCGGCAAGCGGCCATCCTCCATGCCAGGCCCAGCGAGTGGAGATGTTTCTGTCTCAGCAGTGAGTATAGTCCTACATGCTGGGGATCCTAGCACGGTCCAGTATGTCGTTGTAAGGGACCTGCACAATGTAACATCGTTCTACTCCCTCAGCAGATAACATAAAGGGTGGTCTGATAAGATTGCCTCAAGTATGCCTCTCCTGGGGATGTAGAAAGTTGACTGATATGCACAGTGGACAGGGCCACATGCTACACTCATGCACACATGCACACATGCACACATGCACACATGCACACACATACTGGTGTCATTTTAGAAGCTATGGTTGAGTAGTGGTGGGATTATGAAAGCTATTCATCGGCTAGTTTGAAGAAGACCGAGAGTTGACAGTCATTTATACAGTCCTCACTGAATGGGGTGATGAAGAACAAGGGTGAGTGCTGTTTTGTGGACTTAGTAACAATATATTTGTGACTGAATGCTGTCAGAGTATTGCGTCTTTAGGTTATCTTGTGATGGAAACCATCATAGAGCACTCGGTGTATATGGGGCAATATGCATTTTTGTAGCACATCATTGTAAACCTAACTAGTGAATGAATAAGAGACTGAAAATAAGCTTTTGAACCTCAGATGAACACATGTCAGATGTGAATGACTAAACCCATAAACATACAACATGTTCACGACAGCAGCATGGTCAATTCCAATGAACTGTACAAACAAGCAATAAAATCAAGCAATCAATGGGTTCTTGATGATGATGATAGGATCGCAGGACCAAAGTAAACAAACATCATATGCAGTTTATTCAGACATCAAACTTTCCGTGTATATTCCACCTAGAGTCGAGTCTTCACAGCTGGTGCTCACCGACTTGCAGGAACTGCTAGATGGTCACATGACCCAACAACCAGGAACACAATCTCCCAAAATATCATGCTTTGATTTCATCTGACAACTCTAGATAAGCACTTTTTTGTGTGCTGGTAATGCAGTTGCTTTACACGAACACAGATGCAAATAAACAAACTTACTGATATGACACGGCTTACAGATTTCCCAAATATAATAAACAGTTTTTGAATGTTGGTAGGAATACGGTTGCATCTGGTTTTATTATGGATTTACTTTATATTTTTAATTAGTAATACTGAATGTCTATTCTTGTAGTCATCACACAAGTATCAACCCAAATGACAAAGTTAGATGTTAGCTATAGTGGTCGGAAAGCCAACAACTTTTGATGCTAGACAGATTTCCAACAAGTTTAGTTTGATGTGTTATTTTCTGTAGTTTCATAGATGCCGACATTTGATTGGCATAGGAATGCTATTGACCGTTTACCTAGAGATAAACATTTTACGGATTTATAGTTTCAAGTCAACAATAAAGGATCTCTTACCAAGAAAATGTGGCAAGTCTGTTTTAAATAAGTGGCTCCTATCAGCTACATGTAAACAATTGCAGGCAATAACGAAATGATGGCATCATGATAAACAGCCACCGTTAACATTAATGTCATCGTGCATCTACAAAGCGTACAAGTGCAGACGTAGAAGACAACAGCATTGCTGACAAGTTCTTCACCTTGATCTTACCCCCATCAACAACCCAGACAATGTCATCTATTGTGATACTGCAAGACACAAACAGAATGGCTAAATTCAACACAGGTGACATTGATGTGACCTCCATCAAGCTCAGCCCTGCCAACAATGTTAGTAACGGGTATATATATATGAATTAAACTACAATTGTTGCATGACATCTCATAAATCAGACGTTCCCGTCGTTGTCACTTTAAAAACTTTAACTTATGTTTTTATCATGAACAATCACTTTTGTGGACAGAATTTCAACAAAATATATGATGGAATGCATAAATGCACCATGAGTTCGGCATCCATTTTTGATGGCTTAACGGAGGTTTTGCTAAGCAACAGGTCATGGTATGGATAGGTCATTAACTCAGATGAAACACATAATAATTTTAATTCACAGTTAGTCTGAATAGGTTTCAACAAGCTACTGTTAACATTTTGTCAAAAATATTATCAACCCGAGCAGACCAATGGATTTCCGTACCAGGTTTCGGCAATGTTGGTTGCTATGACGATCTTGCGGACACCTGGTGGTGGCTTTGAGAAGACTTCACATTGGTTGGTGGTCGGAATGCAGGAATGCGGCGGGATAATGAGAACCCAACCTTAGGGGCACCAGAAGGTAGGGATGACAAGGGGGAACACTCTGGGACATAGGGTGTGGTATAACTGCTGAAGTTGTGACAGAGTGCACGTACGGGTCCTCCAGTCAGCTGTGCGCGCGCGCGCGCATGCGTGTGTCTGTGATATTCATATACCCACAGGACAAACTGGAGCTGATAACTAATTTTTTTGTGTCATCGAGATAGTTTGTCTATGCAAATGCATATACGACAAACCCTTATACACGCACATACACATGCATACACATATATACAGTGTAATAAAAGTTGTTAATGTAATTATAACTACCTCCATGCAGGGCGATGTCTCTACACAGTACATCATTCAGTGCCTTGATGTCACCAGCTCCAAGCAGGAACAAAAGGATGGCTCCATCCTACAGTGTCAACAAGTCACACAGTGTCAACAACAGTGTCAACAACACAATCTCAACAACAGACGGTCACACAGATTTTGTAAACATAAAATACTCTCACAAACAATTCTAGAGGGAGCAAAAATTAAGTAGTCCCACAGACAATGTAAAATTTACATCATTATACAGAGAGGGTACATATTCAACACTAACATCATAGTGCCTGTAGTTTATTTTACATGCAGTGGTTGACTTCATTGTAATGATTTATTTATATTAACTTACATAACACGAAGAATGAATTTATTTGATAATCGTCGATTAGAATGAAATGTTTCATGACATTTAATGAAGACATGTAAGTATGGAAGAGTGACACTAGAGATGGTACAATATGTTATGCATAATTTACTTTAAAACAGAACAATGTCTGTGCACTTTAACACAGCTAGGTGTCTTGCGTGGAACTGACCGGCTTATTCCGGAAAATGTACTGGACAAGTGCTGCGGCCAGGTCAATGTCCACCTTGTCGTCAGCCACTGATTGCAGGACATTGAGCGTGCGAGGAGAATACCTACACACACATCATGACACAGGACAATATCAGGATCAATACAACGGTAAGTTCTTACATACAGCCTATAGCATGACATCAAATGTTAAGTTCTGCTCAAAGCACTTTACATTTTACCCCCTTGCAGACACGTCCATTCCAATACCAACTCAACTCTCTCGGAAGCATTCAGACATGTTGTAATTACTGCATGAAAACTATTTAGTTACATATATATCCAATGCTGTGTATAGCTAGGTACTCGTTTATAATCCATCTCATAGCTGGTGGAACTGCCACAATGTTAGCAGAATGATTCTGAAACAATACATGTCATCCACAGAGGTTGTCTACATATACCTAGATTATCACAATCCTAGTCCCTGTTTTTCCCTGGCACCCCTCACCAGCCACGTATGCTGTCGATCCACAGTTCATACTCTCATGTCTTCTCCATCAACTCGTGCTTCTTGCGGCCGTGCATTCTGCGTGGGAATCTGTAGTCCGGTGGCAGGTTGTAGTTGCACACCAACATGTAGGGAAGAAGACAACCCAAAGAAAACACACGCTGCACTCTTCTTTTTATGTGCATATTGTCATACTTTTAGAGCCATTTCTATAAATGAATATATTTAAAGTAGTTTTACAATATTTTAGTATATTTATTTGTTAGCAGTTTTATCTTTTTATACTTTTTCTTGTATGACTAATGCTTTTAACATGTTTAGTTTGTTAGCATTTCCGTTATGTAAAGTACTACTATGAATGTATGTAAAGTGCCCAAGAGCAATTTCGATTGATCGAGCGTTATATAAATACCTTTATTATAATTATTATTTAGCTAAACCACTGAACATCTGCAAATTGTAATAATTTCAGCTGGATTTACTTAACATAATGACAATACTTCTACAGGACTAATCAAGACAATACAAACTTTTGACTGTTGTATCAACATATGTAAAACAATGCATACAAGAATCACATGGCAGCATCACTTCCACTTGTATGATCCTTTCAATTATCCACCAACTTTGCCCTGTATGACAGAAATTAATAAATAATGGTAAAAAGTTACATACCCAATAATTTAAACCTATCACAAACTGAATATGTGAAACTTAAAAGGATTCTTTGAGAATTTTAATCTCTTTGTAATGTACGCAATTATTAGGTAATCCTGTTAATATGATTATTTCATGTAATTATATGCCTTTATTTCATTAGAATTATGTTTTATTAATCACTAATGACCCTGACAATATATCGAAAAAATAACTGCATACGCGGAGTTTCTACTTTGGGCCCACCATCACAATCCATATAAGGCATGCTCATGAATATTCGGGAATGTCCCGTCAGACTTCGATTAGCTACACCGAGTTAATAGATGCAAGAAATACGTCATCAACATGTGTGTATAGGGATTAGCCACCGCCATGCGAATGAGTCGTGAACGATAAAATTATCAAAATTAAACATGGACCAGCTGCTGTTTATGTCACAGGTTCAGTAAAGTAAAGAAGGAAAATATATGGAATAAACAGTGAACGAACATAGCAACAGTTCATGAGACGGATTGATTTAAAAGAAAAAATACCACCTTTCCGTGCACGAAGCCGCCAATGGCGACACCGATGTCATATTGAATGATTGACATTATTTTTGTTGGAATATAAAAACTATGGTACTATCATGTTCATTTTTCACTAGGTACATCTGGCTATACATTTTGAAGTTACATTTTAATAAAACGTTTAGATAACAGAAACTTACAGAAGCCGAGAAACATTCAGTAATGAAACAATTGCATTTGAACCATAAGCAGTATAAATACATTACACATCACTGATATAATCTACGGTATTAAAATAGGATAGGTGGTTGTGTACTTTCCTATCTATGTAAGGTTTACTTTTACTAGTTTTAGTTTGAAAAAATGTAGATTTATAAAGAGCATAACATTATTGTCGACAAAATATTAAAATCTATTGCATCAGTGTAAAAACATATTTTATTTTGTATAGGGAGTGCAATAATTATTTGTTCTGTCCATTATTTAGTGTAAAAGATATTAAATTTGTTTCTGTCGAACTCCCGTTTCGATAACAAATAAAATGGTCATTGTATGATGGAAATAAAGTTATAAAATTACAAAACTTTAAAAGTAACACATATTCTAAAACTGTTTTCAGTCATCATTGGTGTATTTAGCTCAAGAAGATCCCCAAGACATTTTGAATGTTGTGGAACATTTATATTTTATGAATTTTCAAAATTATTGTAAAAGCAACTTTGTCAACACCTTTTTATACACTACTCCCAGTATAATTCACTTAACACAAACTTGTTTCAACAAATTTGGAAGAATATGCTGTAGAACACAATCCAAACATGATGAGCATAAGAAAGTATAAATGTTATTATGTACTCCTACTTTTCAACATAATGACGGGATGATGTGCATTTGGATGCACAAATCGATCGATTGCACAAATCCATTTGAATCGTAGTGATGTACATATTCCCAGCAGAAGTCACACAGAATTAATGTGGCAGAACAAAGTCAGACATCTTCTTCACTACTGTGTCAGTTAACATATTGTCCTATTAATAGCACTGCTATGCATTTTGATACACAAAGCTATCACATGCACACATCCATTTGAAACTCGAAGTGAGGTACAACTTCCCAGAAGAGAATGAGGCAGAACAAAGTCTGACGTCATCTTATGTCAGGTGACCCATTGTCCAATTAATGGCAGTGTTAAGTAGAGCTCTTCAATTTCCTCTTTCCATCAGCTCAGCTATTTCCAATGTTCCTGCAAATAAACAAAGTTAAATTTATGAAACTGAGCCTAAATATGAGTTAACTACCTCAACACTGTGCAGATTAATTTAGTTTATATATTGGATTATGGGACTTATCACCAAGTGTACAGCTGGCTAAATAGAAAATAAATACAAGAGAACGTTGTTATGTTGATTCAGTCATACTAAAATCCCAATCCATTACTTTGGCCAACTTTTAAATTGCTTCTACATAATTACCTGTATGCATTGGTCATATACTTTCTAGTTATCAGAAATTCCACTTATCAGTATTGTCATGGGTCCCTGGAAGTTCGACCTTATCCAGAGTGCACTGTATATTTTCATTTATTCTTGCGCAAATAATTAATGTTGTATATAATTATACATATGGGCCATTCTCGTGAAAAGTGTACAATAACAGTAAAGTAACATGTCAAAAAATAAATGTTTAATTTGTTTTTAGCAAGTACTATTATTATCAAATGTGCTATTCACATGAAGCAGCGCAACTTGATTGATGTATTATTAGATTTTTAATAATATATTCATGGATAAAAACTTATATATACTAGAGTGCAGATCTGCTGGTGTCTAAAATTCGTGCATCGCAAAATTCCGTGGCAACATGGTATTGTGTACTACAAACCTAAAATGTTTACATTGAAAGATGACATGCCAGCCAGGTTTACTGGCAATCGTAGCTGTAGCATTAAAAACAGTCTGTGAATGTACGAATCCCACATTGTTATGTTTCGGTTCAAATAAGTGGGGAAGCGGGGACTTTTCAAAAACGGCTGACTGGAATTTGGAAAGGCAAGACCCGTAGACACACATACCCACATCCCAGATTTAGGCAAACAAATTACATCCACAACCTGGTTAATCATCCTGCTATGGTTGCATATACTGATATTTTAGCGTGCATTTTCGTTCACTGCATGTAAAATATTGGACAATGCAGTTTTATTAACTAGAGAGACGAGACCTTTGCCTAAGGCTATGTTAGTTATTGTAGTTGAGGCTCGACAGATTCAATGACAGTCCCAGCGGCAGCCGACACCGACTGCAGCTGTCCACGTCAGCGGACGTTATAATTATATTTAATCAAAACATTACTCGGCTGACGGCATTGGGAAGCAGGGTAACTAAAAGGTGCATACGCTTCCTACACTTATAAAAATAGCTGTCAATATGCATATGTCTACAAATTGCTTATTTACAATGCCATTGCTTGAATCAACTCACCTCGGAAACAAACATGTCAACTATTTGTGTGACGTCAACGGTTGTCGTGTTGTTCACTGCGCGTGCATGAATATTCATTATACGTGGGCTGCAGTATTAATCATCCACATGGCAGCAAACTCAAAATGATTCGCGTAAACACAATTGTTTATCTTTTTTTGCACAGATAACACCCAAATTATGCATAAACATGCAAGACATAAGTAGCAGAGAAAGTACTTATGGGAAATTAATATGTTTTGATACGGTACACCTCGAATGCATATTAGCTTACAAAGAATCCCTTTAATCAAATTGTATGGGAGAACTCAAAACAGTAATTCGCAGATGTACTAAGAACATTCATTTACTGAAGTACTGAGAGAACAGTCACCTACTGCAGTACTGAGAAAACATTCACTTAATGAAGTACAGAGAGAACAGCCACTTTTGGAAGATAACCAAGATAACAGTCACTTACTGAAGTACTGATAGAACAGTCACTTACTGAAGTACCAAGAGAACAGTCACTAAAGTACCAAGAGAATATTCACTTACTGAAGTATAGAAAGAACAGTCACTTACTGAAGTACCGAGAGAACAGTCACTGAAGTACCAAGAGAACATTTACTTACTGAAGTACTGAGAGAACAGCCACTTGTGGAAGTACCAAGGTAACAGTCATTTACAGAAGTACTGAGAGAACTGTCACTTACTGAAGTATCGAGAGAACAGTCACTTACTAAAATACTTAGAGAACATGTGTGCGTTGAGCGTGGCACTCATCAAGTTTGTGGTCTGGCCGTCCAGCTGTCAACTCCTTCAAGATTATCATGAGGAAGTCCGACTGCAAGTCTCACTTGTGGGTCTCATCGAGGATCACACGTGACGTCCTCGACAGCCACCTGGTGACAGCCAACCAAACCAATGTGTACTTCCTTGAATGGACTGATGATCTGTTTCTTAGTTGTGAATGTTAGAATGTTAGACCTGATTACCTTACAAGGAACTTTGATTCTATTGTGCACATTTCAACCGCATCCAGCGGTCTTCTTCAGCAGAATGAAGTTACAGGTCACATGACAGTTGTCATGTGGCACAAGCTGGAGAAGGACTGGTGTACTTATTTGTCATCATTATGGAGCATGATATCTACTACATATTGTACTAAACATAGTTAACTTGATTGTGTTTTTGTCTTCCACAAGTTCCTCTATTCATGCACTGATACAACCATCTGTTACATCTACATTTACAATTATCATACCTAGAGCTATATATGAAGTAATCATTTCAAATACTTTATTATGACTTTCCCAGTTTTAATTGTAACTTAAGTTAGATATAGATGGCAAACAGAAGTCTTTGGCATAGCGAGAGTAGTTCTTAACAATAATATGTCTCTCAGATGGGAAGCTAACTGGTTGGAGGTACTAGTTAAATGCTATATATTTTTTCTCACATATTTTTTTTGGACTGACAAAGATGAAATAACACTCGGACGTGTGCAGTACAATACTGCCCTTGTGACATCTTTCAACTAAAAGCAAACTGGTCAGCAGAGTCCTATCATTGTTCACATCTTTTTTTCACTAAAATAGTCAATGATTCATTGTTATCTTCATCAGTCTGGGATGACCAGGTCCCACTTCATTAAGATTCTAAAGAGCTCATCAGGCCAATTTTTTTCTTTAAAATCAATTGCACTCCTCAACAGTGATCTGGATTCTATCAACACGAGCACGAGCAAGCAGGACACTGTCACTGGTGGTGTGTCATGGAAATAGTGTCCTCTGTCATATGACAGTGGCTGTTTTTGTTTTTTTAATGAAGGATTTTCCTAAAGAGCTCATTAACTTAAAGAAATGATCCGTGGGCTTCACTAGACACTAAAGGATGACTCATGGGTCACTTTGTAGCCATGTCAGCATAATGACAGTCGTACAGTACAGGACAGAGCCTTGTTGTCATGGCTGCTGTCTTCAACAAACAGACACATCAACCCATTAACTGGTAAATTACATAAAGTGCTACACAGTGTGTATGAAGGGCTCATGATTCAGTTAGACTTCCTGTTTCATTACAGATGAAAAAAGTGCAGTGTATTTTTTAGAAATGATTTTTTACCAAATTCACCTCCTCTGACAAAAGTGCATTTGAGTAGTCAGATTTCCAGGTTATGATTGTGTACAAGGTGTTGACTGTAAAATGGTGGATTTCTAGATGATTTGAATAAGTGGAAGGATATTTGGCAACAATTTGTCTGACTGACCCTTTGGCGGAGTAATGCTTGCCGGCATTCGTAAATTTTTATGGGTGTCACACATACAGGCATTTTATGAGAGCTAGAAATAAGAGATTTTGACTAAACTCGACCAGCAAGTCAACGAGATGATGATAACAACAGGTGAGAAGTTTAAGAATTCTTGTAGGTCACATTTTCTTATAATCAGACAAAACATTAACATGGTCGCCAATGAGAAAACTAACTGTATCATAGCCCTGAAACGATGCATACATACGATCAAGTAAAAAAAACCTCTGCCTTCATACATATCAAATTCAGAAATGTGGCTTGGAGAAATACACCTTGATCTGATACAGTAACTGTCACTACATAGTACAATAGAAAAACATACTTTAACAAAATAATAGCAATTATCTTTATTATTATTTTAACTGTGAAGCGCTGTGGTAGGTAATGATTTACTTTAAAAAGTGCAAAATCTTTGGGTGTGTGTGAGAGACAGAGTGAGACAGACACAGAGAGAGAAAAAAAACAAAGACGATTACAAACACAGCCACATTTAGTTCAGTTGAAATAAGTTGGTGGACTGAGAGACTCGAGGCACTAATGTCAGCCACAACTTACGACTCTAGTCTGATCTGGTTTCCAACACTGTCCCCACAGAGCTTGCCTCGCTCCTCTGCCACTCGTTCGGATAACCTACAGGCAGAACTACAAAACTACAACTGCAAAATGTACAGAAATGAGGGCCTACAGGTTATGTCTAGTTTGGTAATTTCTTGATTTTATATGCAAATAGTTATTGTTTACAAACACCAAAACAGAGATTTACTACATTTGACTAACAGTTAGTAGTTTTTAGTAAGACAAGATAATAGGCTCTTGTGGTGCTAAAAGAAAATGTTTCAGTTTAGATAGTTTCAACGTTCAACTATTGCATACAGCAGTGGAACTGGTCTGTCGTGGTTGAGTGCACACGATGCAACACAGAGAACCATTGCTGCGGGCAACATAGTCTTCTAGGATGAACCGAGTTACCTGGCAGACGAGAGCAATCTGCTGTGATCACTTTTAGATGAGAGTCATGAAGCACAACATTGCATATTGTAATGTCTTCATAGAAATAATGCTCAAAGATATTTAATTACAATTCTTTAAAAAACGTTTTTATTTATTTCTTGAAATGTTAACTACAGGTAATCACGTCAAATTAATTTTAATTATTTAGCAGAGAAATATAATGCAACACCAATGTTACACCAGAGTGACATCAGTGTGACACAAGTGCAACACCAACGTGACACTAGTGCGACACCAATGTGACACAAGTGCGACACCAGTGCGAAACCAATGTGACACTAGTGCTACACGTATGTGACATCAGTGTGCCAACAGTATGACACCAGATTGACATCAGCATGATGCCAGTGTGAAACCAGTGTGAGGTCAGTGTGATACCAATGTGACACCAGTGCGAGACAAATGTGACACCAGTGCAACACTAATGTGACATCAGTGTGCCAACAGTATGACGTCAGATTGACACGAGCATGATGCCAGTGTGACACCAGTGTAAAACCAGTGTGAGGTCAGTGTGACACCAGCATGATACCAATGTGACACCAGTAACATACGTCTTGACACTATTGAACTCATCTGCATCCGGTGTCACTATGACGTTCATCTGACTGACATGACACAATGACACTGACTTACGTGGTCTTGCTGCAGCCTGTCTCTTCGCTGATGACAATCACCTGGTTGGAGATGATGTGGCTGATGAGTTGCTACAGGGAATACAACATTACACGATTAACTCTTGACGTGTCATAAGAATACAGAGGGTGTAAAGAGAGATCTGTGTACAAATAAATAAATATACTTATAAAGTCTAGTTAGAAACTATTCAAGACGTTTTTCATGTACAATAGTAACAAATCAAAAAAGTAATTAAGTATAAAATAAAAATACAATATAAAAACTTATTTTTAAATATTTGTATTGTTGTATCATATAAACAAATGATATAACTAATAAAAGCTTAATGTCAAGTCTAAAAGTCATAATAGCAGTTAGACTGTTGAATAAAAGGGAGTATTTAACAGTGCTCTTAAAAGTCTCATTGTTCATTACAAACTGTGGCCATGATCAAGTGACCACTCCAGCCAGTGGCTCATTGACCACACATTGACCTAAATTCAGGGCCAGGTTGCTGATGCAGCCACCCCAGTATCAGAGATAGGGCCTATTCAGTTATAAATAGAGACCAGTTTTTGAGGAGAAAAAAAAAGGCAAAATGTGAAAATTTACCAGTTTCAGAGGTCCTTGGGGGGCCTTAGAATGATTCAATAAAATACAGATTTCTCGTGCATAGTAGCAGTACCCGAAGATATGTCTACGCAAAATTAGAGAAAAAGTTGCTCAACGGTTTCTGAGATATGGCAGCTAATGGCGCATGGTGGAATAATGGCATAAGTCCATTGGAGCTTTGGCCCAAAGTACTAAAAACGGGTGAAATCAATAAGTATAATGTGGTGTGGCAATACACATTGAGTGTAGGAAAACGTTTCACTGAAGGGAAAATAGTTCCACTTGAGATCTAAATGGGGGTTACAATAATGTCTCAAGAGAAGTGCAGTATAAGGTTTGTGGGAGCCTTTAAATGCAGGTCTATAAAATAATGCACCCACAAAACATTATGGGCCTGATTTGGCTGTAGTCTAATTCTGAAGTTCGATAGCACTTCCGTGCCATGATATAAAGCTGTGAATATAACAACATATAACGTTTGCACTTCAATTGGATGAAGGCAAAGTATCGAAACAAGTGAGAGTGCGACACGGCAAGATGTAAAATCTGGAAAGAAACCCTCTTGGATATCTGAAGGGTTTATCCAGTTTGACCAGCCACATGGACACAGTTGACTGTAGCTATCGGAAGAAACAAGAACAACACACATTTCTTTTTAGAGCCGACCAACACTTTGCAAAATATAATGAGACATGTGGAGAGTTAATTCATAAGTTCTCCAAACATCCATCAATTCATCTTTTAAAACCAATGCAGTCCACCTTATAATATAACACACACATTATAAATTGCCAAACAAATCAACATCATTATGTTTTACCAATAGATAAAATAATCTGCCAAACAATATTCCATACAAAGGCTTTCATGGAGCGGAGCGCAGTGGAGCAGTAGCTACAGCTTCAGACTCTCGACCGAGAGAACCCAGGTTTGAATCCTGTGCTGCAGTGTCAAACCTTGGACAAGTTTGTTCACTCTATGTTGCTCCAGTTCACTCAGCTGTATGAATGAGTACCTGGCAATAGACAGTTGTGGATATAAAGTATTTGATATGTACAGCTATTTTGTATTAATCCAGTTAATTAAAGCTTTAACATTGTTAACAAGTAAAATATTAACAACAGAAATAATCCATACTAAATTCAATATATAATGGTGTTATATGGTTTCACAATTAGGGGAGTATCCATGGCCTAATGTCCACCTAAATACACCAGTTTAGGAGTATAAACTGAATGGATCAGGGTGAAATCCATTAACATATTTATGAAGACATTTATACAGTCTTTCATACAGCTGACATTATTGATGTTAAAAACTGTTAAAACTATAGAACCATTCACTAACTAAATGTAGCATTACCACATGAAAAATAAAAACTGCATTACCTAAACATGTTTTGTTATGCATGTAAGGAGCTTCTTCTTCTTAAGTAAATGTTTTTTATTTCATGAAAATCGGACAACTACTGACAAAGTTATTAAGTTGGAAATGTTACTACCCCAGGGGTTTTCGTTGGAACGGTGAACATGAAAAATAACACAGAAAGAATAGGGTCACAGTATTTCCAGGGTGTACCCCTATTTTACCATTTTTGTCATTGTTTTCACAACAGATAAGTAATTAATTGAGGTAATTACTTCAAAATTGGCATATATAGGTATTTTCACACGAGGAATTCATTTTTTGCATTTTCGTTGACCTAATTTGCATATTTTATGACATAATTAGCATAATATGGCTGACATATTGAATCATAGACTGTAACAATATGCAATTCATGTCATGTAATTAATTGTTTAGAGTATATTTACAGGGTATCAGAAAATGTAATATATCTTGTTTCATTATAGTTAAATTCAATCCCAATTTTTTTTCAAAATTGGTGCATCATTAGCATAATTATTACAAAATGGCGGCCATATTGAATGAGGATTCCCAATGTTTTGTGAAGAAATTGTTATTTTGAGCATGTAATTAACTCAGTAATGGCGTTTACAATAGTACAGCATAAACTGTTTCATTGCTATCAATTAATTACCACAATTTGAATAATTTGTGGAGTAATTTTCATAAAATAAAATGGCGGATATATTAAATGTAGAATCCCAATTTTTGAATACATGTTGTAAAATAGTACAGCACAAACATTTTCATTAGAACTCACTTATTTGCCATTTCCATAATTGATTAATGTAATTATCATAAAATGGCGAACATAGTAAATTTTGTATCCTCATTCGTGTTATAAAAATGTTCAAAAGCATTATCAATTTATCATTTAACGTTTAGCACTTCTTATCATAGTACTACATAAAGAGTTTAATTACTATCATTAGATGTCACTTAATTCCCACTTTGCATAATTAATGTCTATATGAGTTATACTTAGCAAAGTGACTTGCAGAAAGTGTCATGGACCTGAGAGATACCTGCATTTAAATACACAGAGTAATGAATAATTGCATCAACAACTCAAATGTTATTGCTAGTCTCTGTTGTTACAATAGTTATATAAATAGGAATATATAATTATTAATTAAATAATATTTAGTTATACAAACCAATAATATAATTGTGGCAATAAATGAATATTATAATGGTGGAAATACCAATCTTAAACTGGCTAGTTATTACTACTAGTAAGCAAACAACAAATGTAACAAGTTCTTATTTAATATTTAACAGAGTAAGGTTGGAATATAAGTTTATGAATTTCAAGTTTAAAATAAATTATTAAGTGTAGCCAGCGTACTGTGAATAGAGATTGCCTGTATGACAGCTAGGCGCCAAATCCGCCTAGCGGACAACCAGCGCAACGCAATTGTCCGCCTGGCGGATATCCAGCAGCATGCTGACGTTACCAGGCGGATGTTACTATTTTTAGCACAGCGTCACCGTCTGCGGTGGCGTTCTCGAAAACCGTGCAACTAGGTCGCACAAAATGCGATTTCCGCACTTGTAAACCTTTTTAAAATATCACATAACATATATCACCTGAACAGTCTGAAACTGACGCGTAGGTGTGTATATACACGAACTTGAATTTTAGGCGATAACATTACCAAAAATTCATGTTTATACGATAATTCGACATAACTTTCGTTTGGTTTAATGCAGAAACTTCGTGCAACGACTGCAGTGAAGACGAACACGTCTTCTAATTGGTCGAGCAGATCTCATGACGATCCAAATAGGTTTACAAGTGCGGGTTTTCAATTTGCCGCGACCTGTTTTTGTGAAAACCGTACCGTCGCGGAGCGCCGTCGGCGTGACACTTTTGGCGCGTATCATCGCTCAATCACGAACGATAAGTTCGTCAAATAAAGGAATACTTTTTAAAACTTTGCCATTGTAAAGAACATTATCTTGCCGTTCCAGTGATATTAAATATGTAGTATTTAACGCGGACATAATGATGTAAGGGCTGACCGGTGACCTGCCGTAATTTAGCGTCAAAACTGGTCAGATCCAACAGCCGCGGCGGCCGCTGTGCCTGTGGTGATGCCACTAAATGACAAGCAAACCTATTCGCTACAATTTTTAAAATAAAATTCACCTGTCACTGTATATAATAAAGCTAGCAATTATTACAAGAAAAAAATGCAAAATAAAATATTTGCAAACAAATTAATATGTATTGTATAATAGGCTAGCCATGATATATTACCTCTGGCTCTGGCTCTGCCCTGGCTCTGCCTCTGATAAACAACATTAAAAAGCAGCAGTAATTACACAAGCCGATGATCATAATAAATACCATCAGCTGATGTCAACATTAAATTTAAGGTAACCTTATTTAATTAAATATCGCGTGTTTTTTTACTGACTTTGACAATTATTTAAATATAAAGCGTGATCTATTCCCACGTCTGAAATCAACCATAAAGTGGCGCCACCCACCGGAGTCTACAGTGGAATTAATGAATACACTCATAAACGAGTAAATATCTTGTACATTTTGATCGGTAAGACAGTAAATTTAATTGTTTGATCACGTGACGAATGTCTTTGTGTAGAATAGATGTTGTAGATATATGGTGTGATATTTGGTGACTATAGCCTGGTGATCGTTACCATGGTTTTTCGAGGTGCGGGCCTAAACTGCAAAAGTACCGATTTCCCATTGCAAATGGCGACCATGTGGCATGTTAACGTTTTGTTAGATTATCAAAAAACTGTACCTGACAAAAATCTGAAATTCATTCACAGCCACTGCTATCATGTCATTGATATACTGAAGACATGTTGTCAAAATCACTTACCTCCAGCTCTTTTAAAATGCGAGCATGTACGGTGTGCATCGATATTGACCAAAATAACCACTTTTTTCAGCACCCACGTGTGCTATGTGGAAGAAAATGGCAAAAAATCACTCCGCCAACTACACTCCAAATATGCGTCATTTCATTTCCAATACATTCTACCACAGGACCTGTTGATACGCCTGATTTAGTGCATTCGGTTCACATAAAAAAGTGTCTCAAATTTAAAATATCACCATTTACAGGGGACTATGATTTATTTTAACACAGCAGGAAGTTTAACAGTGGTCTCACCCCTGATAGAAATGGTGATTATGGAGAAACATGTCGAATTTAGCATGTTAGTGTTACTAAAGATACTTACAAATCATGCAGACTACTGAAAAATTAATTAGTCCGTACACCTAATAATTTGCTATCAACTTCAGAAGTCAGGTGCCACCATCCTCACAAGCCAGGGGTCATTGCGCTGCGCTACACTGGCTGACCAGCCCGCTGCAGCGACCCCTGGGGCGCGAGGATGGGTACCACCCCTGCTGGTCAACACACACACAATAGCCATGCAGTAGGCGTACTGTATGAATTTCTCTTTTACCGATTCCTTTTATTGACCCACACTGCCCATGACTGCTTGCACAGATAAACTTCTGGCGCACCTTTTGAGATTGAAAAGCATACGTCACCAATCAAATGTCACGTTAATTTGAAAAGATGTTTCTGATCCTTGCCGCAGTCACTGATCTTTGCAGAAAACAACGTTTTCTTCGCACTGATCATCGGTTTGTTAAATACATTACATTGCTCCCCGAATAGCCGCCGATGAACGGTGAGTTTGGTTCGCCGCCATACCCTCTCTGCGCGCGTGTTTGGCGTGTCTCAGTTCATCTGAATATTACTGCGCGTTTGGTCTCAGTGTTATCAACTCTCTTTGGATGGAAGGGGGTGTTGGTCGACAACCGCTTCAATTCCCGTATTATAGGCGTGTACAAGTTCATTTAGCGGCTTATCAGTGTTGTTAAAAATTGGAGTTAAATCCTTGACAAATTCCGGAATACAAATGTCCCGAAGCTTCCTGAAAATGACCAGCTGGCGAACGCTGTTTGGCTTCGTTAAGCTCATTCTAAAACACACAGCTGGATGGTCGCCGGAAGGGTTACCATTTGTGTCACCAAGACATGACTAAGAAACTGTTGTCATCCCGATCAACAAGGTACTGATGTCCCGGGTGATGACAACGTCCAAGGTATGGCCCATCTTGTGTGTGGGTCCCTCCACGTGTTGTACCAATCCGTGAGCTTCCAACGTGCCATTGAAGCGCGCACCGCACCTACATCGTTAATGTTGTCAAGGTGTAAATTAAGATCACCTGTTATGATTACATTGTTGGTTACAACAGCAAGGCGGTCCAAGGACAAACACCACTCGTCAAAAAGAAACACTGTTCTTAAAACCGAAACGATCAGTCCATATGTTCGAAATGTGTCCAAGCCTAAAGCTTTGCAGCCGCTTCGTCAACTTGCATGGTCCTGTTGCCGTATTGCACGCATTGTAGAACTTGTATAGTGCAAAAGTCGAAGTCATCGTGGCCGTTTACTGCAACAACAATAAAGCGATGTAATAGTAATAATTAATTATACCAAAACGAAGAAAACATCTGTAGTTACAAAATCTCCTCGTTTCTCTGTACCACTTTTGAAGTCTGCATTGGATTCCTGTATGATATCATGTAATATTTAGGATCTGTAACATTACAGACCAGGCGCTGTCCAGTAAGCAACCGTCTTATTTGCATTCACTGTTTATTCCTGTAAGAAAACCTATCCAGCTTCGACCATCTAGTTCTGACCTACTTTTTGTTCCTAGAGTCAATACTAACATTGGCACTAGAGCTTTTTCTATTGCTGCACCAACTCTTTGGAATATGCTCCCTCTTAGTGTTAGATCATTTGAACATATTACAAAATTATGTTGTCATTTAAAAACTGATCTTTACAACCTTGCTTATCCACTATACCTCCCTAGCGCTGGAATATTGCTTATGGATTTTGAGATTGATCAATCCTTTTGTTTTGATGCACCTCTGAGCTTGGTTTGCAATGATTTAGGCGCAATAGAAGTTATTATTATATGTACTGCCACGAAACTACTTCGAATTTGTACGCCTATGTTTGTCTAGTGGGAAAAATGACGTGATCGCCAATTGTTGATACGCCAATCTGTAGCTACGCAGTGTGCAACTTCCTGTGAATGTCGCGCCAGTATAAGCATGCGCCAATTCTATGTTGCACATACACGACAAGCGTCCATCCTTGCGCGCCATGGGACGCCGGTTGCGAATTACCATAACTGACATAGGCGGATCCAGGGGGGCCTGTGGGCACGTGCCCCTACTCTTTTGGTCTCGCTATGCCTGCGCTATAGTGGGGTGCCCCATACATCTTTGGAATGTGCCCCCGTTATGTGCCCCCTAGACTTTGGAATGTGGCCCCGCTTAGGTTAGTCTCAAGGGGGTGCAATTGGAGGTTTGGGGGAGCTTCCGAAATTGTGAATAAATGTTCAACAGCATCCCGCCATCGTATTCCGATGTCATGA
Organism: Escarpia spicata; assembly: GCA_963995525.1. Lineage (NCBI taxonomy): Eukaryota > Metazoa > Annelida > Polychaeta > Sabellida > Siboglinidae > Escarpia > Escarpia spicata. The sequence goes on from OZ023212.1 coordinate 6,979,691, forward strand.
TCCGACAGCGCGACGGCAGAGTTGAAACTCTGGAAAAAAAATCTTCAATAACTCCCCCCGCGCTAGCTCTTCCAATGTCAAGATCCAACAGTGCGGCGGCAGAGTGCGACATCGCGACAGCGCTATAACTCGACAGCGGAGTCATGCTGAAGCCTCGGCTTAGCCTATCCAACATGAATTTGGATCAGTGGAGGGTTTATGGCGATCCTCAAGGGGGTATAATTGGAAGTTCCACTAGACTACTCTCTATGGATCCGTCCCTGACTGGGTCACGTGCCCCACGGTCCCGAGCTCCCGTAGCGCCGATAAAAAAAACAAGGACCATAGCTCCCGGGGCTCACTGAAGTGAGAAAAAAATCCTTGACTCCGAGCTCATGGGGCGCCCCAGTCAAGTGAGAATAATATAATTCCAGGGTCCCGAGATCCAGGGTAATCAGGTTAGAACAACGTTTATTCCAGGGCCCAGAGCTCATTGTCTTTCGGTGGGGGCCTCACAATTCAAATTTGCCCCAGAGCCCCAATACATCTGAATCCGCCTCATAGTCTGTGGATATAATTTTCGCATTTTGCGCTAAGTTTTAAACTTGCATAATGTGTGAAACAAGTTTATAATGGTGTTCAAGAAAGTGACACAGATTCGGGATGTTGATTCACTGGAAATTTATATTTAAAAGAAGAACGATCTCCGAATGCAATTTGAAATGCAACGACACTACAAAACCAGGCGGACTTTATTGTAGACTACGTATACACGAAGAACGACATCGATCATTTTCATACTTTGCTTAACCGCAACTTCGCTAACAGAAACGTAGATTATGTTAAGTAGTCGGGTGGTCAGGTGTGATCGTCTAGAAACTGTAATATCAATACATCCCTTGCAGAACGCACCGCATCGACGAAACTTATAACTAAAGGTGTTTCCATATACACTTTAAAGATATACTTTTTATTCTCATACCATTAAAATGGATTAGTTGATTCATATAGCCTACATGAAGGAACCTACGGGTGTCAGAACTTGATGAATACTGGGGGGGGGGCGCCGCCAATTGACAGGCCTGTTGCGTGGTTGGGGGAGGGGGGTAGTGTCGGATACTATTACGGTGGCGGAGGAGGGGTAGTGTAGGAGATTGTTTGTGGTGCCCATTGGGTAGTTTTTGGAGAGTTAATTGTTGCGGTGCCGTGTCGTTTCTCAGTCTTGGCGATTTCCCAGATAGCATTTCCAACTCGGGCCAATATTGGCCCAATGTTGGCAGCCAACATTTGGGTAAGATCGGGCCAATGTTGGTCTAACAATGGCAGTTCCGATGCTTGGCCTAGCACTGGCCTATCAACATTGGCCCATGGTTGGCATTCCAAGCTATAGGCTGTCTTCTCTATCATAGGCCCAGGACGGAAATGTTATGGTATCTGTGCTGTGAATGTAGTGAAACTCCAACACCGGCGATATCACTTTGGGTTATCCAGCGTCTTTCTTCTTTGCAGTGCGGAGAAACATAATCGCATCCAGAGCTAGGATTCACCACTACCACCCAGCATTGATATAATCACCGGACTGAAAGGATACACGTTGGAGCATCAACGGTGAATTTCCAAATTCTCCTTTACGACGCCACCCAGCTGCCCAATGAAAATTCTGACTGCTGATCCCGAACAACCGACTCGGAAGGTAGGACCGTGTCTTTGTAATTGTGTTGGCTTCCATGCTTCTGTTTAGTTGATCACTGAACATTGATACGATTCTGACCATGTTCTAGTCGTCACAATATTTTCCTATTCGTTGTGACTACAATTAACAATTATTTGTATGTTTCGCCCTACGTATGGTTAGTTCCGTCTGTCAAGTGTTCTCCATAAGTACTGCGCCTACACCTATGCGTCTGCGTAAATACGGTAAGAAAGGCGTCCATTATTAAATACAGTCTATACATTACTTATAGATATGTTGACTTTGTTTTAAAACGTGAATCCATACTTTTGGTGTCTGCTATGCAAATCGTCTAGGAGGAAATGTTTAAAATAAGGAGTACCCATACACATGCACACTCGTGTATACGTCATCTCAATTATAGTTGCATGCGCTTAGGAAGATATTGTGGGCAGGTTTTTTTTTTTCAATTATAATATGGGCACCTCTAAGAAATAAATAACACCTTTGTCCCCAGAACAATGACGCATCTCGTCGGCAAAATATATTGTACTAGCAATAACGCCTACAGATACTTAACTAAAAACACAACGTTAGCTAAAACGACATAAATTCGAAAGACACCATATGCCTACTTGTCTCACACGCACGCATGCACGTAGGCACGCACGCACGCACGCGCGCGCGCGCGCGCACACACACACACACACACACACACACCAAACACATACATACACGCAAACCCGCATGCACCACGCACCACGCGCCACGCGCCACGCGCCACGCGCCACGCGCCACGCGCCACGCACCACGCACGCACGGGATGCCCTCGTTGCATAACGCGTCCTTGTATGCGCGCTCACTAATGTATTTGTAATTGTATGTAAGAGCATAATAAAACGGGAAAAAACATGTTTGGAAAGGAGTAAATATGAAGTTGTAAACTTACAAATAATAATGTTCGTGGGCATATAATCCGTTCGTGTTTTACGCCGGTTGACATGTACGACCCACACAGAATCTGAAACACTACAAGTATAATATATTATGTAACCCTGGCGGAATTGTTTCGTGCAAGCGGTTGCATAGGCTATTGTTATGTCAGTCGCCAGACGGGGGTAGGGTAGCTTGAGCCACACCCAGTCGCAGTTTGCTAGGGATCATGGACGTGTCCACAAAGATATACGTACAGTTCTCTCGGCTCCGTATTACGAGTATCAATATACACGGCCTGGTGAGTTATGTTTTCATGTTTATATGTTATACATAATAGTGATACTATTAGAATAATGCATAACTTGTTGCCTTATTACCCGTCAGTTCGGGCATGCCAGCTATAGTATAACGAGTGTATCACCGTTCTGTCGCATAATGTTAAATTGTGTTTACAAACGACTTACATATCTTTCAAGCATTTGAACTAATTATTGTGATGTATAGGTATGTCGTGTGCATAGGTTTGACTTTAGATAATGTGATAGTTACTAGTCAAAAGAAGTACTTAGGTAAAACAAGTTTATCCGACTCTTGTCTGTACAAGTTTAGACAAGTATCTATAGGGTGACTTATTATTACATGTAGTTTACCACGTCTAATATTAGAACAGCCGACACAACTTAGTAATGTAGCGTTGGTTGCTTGACTACACTGTTGCGATGTTGTAGTCGCAACTAGCATGCTGTCTCTCTGTCTCCCTGCTCCTACATCTGTCTCTATAATTTATATCTTTTTTTCTCCCCGTCTACCCTTCTCCAACCCTCCCTCTCTACCCGAATCTCTCTCCCTCCTCCATCCTCTGTGTTTGTCTGTTAGAATGTCAGTCTATAAGTCGGATAGGCAGTACGTCAGTACGCATATCTGTATGTCTGCCGGCCGGCCTCCTTCTCTACCTGTATTTTTCTCTTACTGTTTGCCTCTATGTCTTTTTGTTTGTCTGCCTGTCTTGTCTGTTTGTCTGCCTGCCTGCCTGCCTGCCTGTCTGTATGTATATCTGCTGCTTGTATGCTGGTTGTATGTTTATCTGCCTACCTCTGCCTCAGTCTTTGCCCTTGACTGTGCTTCTACCTCTCTGAATTTCTTATCTCTCCTGTCTGTCTATCTACATGGATGTACATATGTCTGTCTGCTGCTTGTCTGCTGGCTGTATGTTTATGTGCCTATCTCTGCCTCAGTCTTTGGCCCTGTCTGTCTCTCTTTTCTATAGTACGAGGTTTATTTTATCTTATATTATTTTACATTATTTGGTTTGAACTACTGATTATACAATTATCGAAAACACTTAATACAGTAAGGTCACTGAATGTGTTATGCTTCGTGTTGTTTATGTTTTACGTACTGTAAATATGATTCATATAATAGAAGTCTAGATGTTCTTAATAATACAATATGTTCTATCAAAATGTTCTTTATAAAGACAAATTCTCTCATACTCCGCAAGGAGTCGTAGGGAAATAAAACTCATTGTCATTGTCACTCTCCATCCGCGTATCTTCCCCTCCATCCCCTTTCTCACCTCCTTCCTCTCCCGTCCCCTCCATTTCCCTGCCATCCTCTCCCTCTCCGTCTCTCCCTCTCCCTCTCCCTCTCCCTCTCCCTCTCCCTCTCCCTCTCTCCCCCCCCCCCTCTCTCTCTCTCTCTCTCTCTCTCTCTCTCTCTCTCTCTCAGTCTACCTCTCGTTCCCTACCCCCCCCCTCTCTCTCTGTCGCATTTCCTGGTAATCGGGTACGGTCATGGATCTTTCCATATTTTACACGAATGGCGAGGCTATTCCTATATACATGCCAACTGTGCTTTGCACAAACAATGTCATGGTTGATTACCTCAGAGACAATGCATTGATTCAACTACCGGTGAACATTCTGGGCATCGCGTGCAAGCCAAACCATGGTAGCTTCTTAATCACATGTGTGACTGAGATGCATAAAACGACCAATAGGAATACAGTTGATGAAATATAGGTGACACGACAGGTTTCAGTACAACACCGACTTAACTGGTGGATGGTTGACTGGCCTGGGTGCTGTTCACATTTTATGTATGAAACAAACAATATTCGCTTGACGCTCGATATGGTGCTTCGTGTAACATGTGATTTCAACTGTGCAACAGACCATTGGACATGAAAACAGCGTGAAGGGGTAGCCATTGCAAGATGGCTGCAGCAGCGCCAACCGAAAAAGGTAGGGAATGTGGATATTTAGACGAGCAAGTAGTTGTAGTCTGTTCTATATATTGCCTTTGGGTAAACAAGAACATTCGTTATTGTTGATTTGTCTATTCATGGCGGCAGGCACGCGCGCGCAAGAAAAGAACATGGTTATTGTCTTTAAACGTTAATTTTTGATCGTATCGTAATGTAGACACATGTACATACATGTGTTCTTAGGCCACCTTGCCAATCATAGTGCAAATACACACATACGCTTGTGCTTGGCAAATTATAGTTAGATTAGTTGGCTGTGATCAAAGTACTAGAAACAAATGTATCGTCACTTAAAGCTCACAATATCAATGCACTAGTTGACACATTTATAACGCAACGCACCACGGCGGAGTAAACATAGGTTCTGACATCATCTCTCCTCGTTTCAATTCACCATTAATACCGCACTGTGTATTGTACTTGAACCGTTGTTGGTATAATACATAGACAATAAATATGATTTGACTTATGGAAGTTTTCCACTGTGTGCGGCCATATTGGATTCGCCCCCTAACGTCGTCAACCCAAACTGTCCATGAACTTACATACATCAGAATGCATATACTAGATTACTAATATTATTTATGCCGCATATACATACGTTTACTGCATCATATCATGTAACATAACATATGAGCAAAGTTTTAATACCATTCTAACGAATAAATAACTTCAATAAGTGTAGATATACAAGATTAATTAAAGTTGACGTTCACACCACATATTTCGCTGACTGTGTTTGGCCGGTTATAAAAGCAGGTAAATTTTCTATGTTAATTGCAGCTTGACGTGCTCAATATATAGGGTTATATCACGTGGCATGGATGACCACACCGGTTATGGGAACGCCGGGAAGGCTCGGGGGCCGATATATACCCTCCCCTGCAGGGCACTACCACACGTTGTGGGTCAACTGTGAGAGATCAGGATTGTGACACTACCCTCCAGGGTAGGGTTGTAAGGAGCTCCCGAATGATGTCCCGAGCCCATCATTGGTGCAGTTAGCTCTGTATCATAGGCAGTAACGGCTCAAGTGTCTCCCACTTCCTGATTCTCTCTTTTTGTCTTGCAAAAATGAAATTCAATGTTGCAGGGTCATTTTTAAGACCTGAAAGTAAAGTGAATAACGTTTTAGAGGTTCTCACATATCCTAGCTTGACTAGGCATTACTGCCTCTGCTTCTTATATGTCAGCTCTCGCTTTTGACATCTGCTCGGACTGTGCCCATGCGTCTGAGTCTGGCCCAATCCAAGAGAGGAGTGGGGCAGTGTATTCAGTTTTCATAGGGTGGTTTTGCCATAACTTAACTATTTTTGCGTCAAACGACTGAACCGGTGAAGCGTCGTTATCCCTCTATGTAACAAATCTGGATGAGACTGCTGTACCCTATTTCCCTGTTAGTATATTATACGTTTGAATCATGTCTCCTCTGAGGCGACGTTATGATAGAGTTAGACATTTCAGTCTCTGTAAACGTTCTTTGTATTCAAGGTCTTAGAAACTAGGAATTAATTTGCTTGCTCTGTACTGAACATTTTAAAGAATTGTAATATGTTTCAATAAGAAAGGACTCCATATCTGATCAGCGTATTCACACACACACACACACACACACACACACACACACACACACACACACACACACACACACACACACACACACACACACACACACACACACACACACACACACATTTTGTCATTTCAGAAGCTATAGTTGAGTAGTGGTGGGATTATGAGAGCTACCCATCGGCCAGTTTGAAATGGCCAGATGTCAGACTGTTTGATATAGGAAAGTGTGTCACAGAGAAGAAGACAGAGAGTTGACAGGCATTGATACAGTGTTCGCGGCCTGTCACACAGGGTAACACTGAATGTGGTGATGACGAACAAGGTTGAGCACTGTTTTGTGGACTTAACCGTCTAAAAGTGCGTCAATAGTAACAGCATAGTTGTGACTGAATGCTGTTAGAGTATTGTGTTGTAAATGCAGACATACTATGTCATTTGATTGTTTAAGAGCTGTTGAACTGTGTTGTTTATGACAATAGTGTTTCAGTGTTGTGTGTGGCAGGTTCGATCTCTGCTGGTGTTTAATATCCAAACACTACTGGTTGTGCACACACACTTATTCCACTCAATAACTTCAGCCATTTACAATAACTCCACCTAAGCTAAGTTAATTCCACTTAAACAAGTATTGGAAATAGCACAGCAAATTAGCATTAGGAGGAAAGGAGCAAACTTGCATGCTTTCTACAGAAAGACGTCAGTAGGCGACCACATGCTAATGTTCGACAACTACAACTGTACTCTAGTATGAGAGGCTATACTGCTGATACATACATCTTCTGAGGTGTTTGCCAAGGATGGATGCAGTACTTGGATGTGCACTGCTGTAATTTTTTAAGTTTTAAATGTACTTGTTTGCAAAACTTTGGATAATACCGAACTGTTTTACCAGGTACTTTTGTTGGTTGTGCAATTTGAACTGACATGTTTCATACAGTATGGACATTAATCACTACTTTATTTGTCTGCATTTTGAAAGAAATTAATCATGTATATTGCAAGGTATATTATGTCCTGGTGTTATTGTTTCTAGACTATCAGGGTTTCACTTTATCAAATGATAACTTGATATAACAAGATGAAATTTGTGTAAAAAAATTATTTACACATATATGATAATTTACACACATGTTGAATAATATTAGGCATTGGTAATCGGTATGACAATAATATCTTCACACAAACATGTGTATTAAAACAGGCAATTCTCTTTTACTTTACCTCATGATCAGAGGTAATGAGCGACTAACTAGTCTTTTTGTGTTCATTTCTCTAGATTTAAGTACGAATTGATTTGTTCTTTGCTTAATTAACTGAATGCCAGTTCTTGATGTGTTTACCATAAAGGTGCATTATATTCAACAATATGTTGCCAGTTGAGTTTTCAAATATAAGTTTCAAGAGACAGTGTTACTGAATATCAAATGTTTCTAACAAGTTCAAGTTAGGGAATAACAAAATAATGTTCTTCTTGAGGAAACATTGTTTCTTTATATAAAAATAAATAATACACAAGTTACTATTGATAGTATACATACTTGAATCGTGTGAACTTTGCATATTATACATACTTGAATCGTGTGAACTTTGCATATTACACAAACAAAAACCCAATATTACCCAGCTAAATGTAGATCTACACACCATAAACTGTGTTCATTTGGAACCAATGAGCATCCCAGTTTTATCCAGGTCAGATATCCACAGCTAGACAAGCATGTCGATAAATCATTAAATAATTTACTACGAAAACCTACCGTTTCTTTACCGCGTGCTTTTGAGATTTTCATTGTAACATACTGACATTTAAAATATAAGGCAACAATGCTGTATTCTGAACATATGTATCTGTGAACCACACATGGTTCATCTAACTCTACAAAACTAAAAATGGGCCAAGATGCCCTGAAGTCCTTTGGACTATATTGTGAGTTTGTAATTATTAATCAAATTGTTTTTGGTAAATCATAGTTACAGATCATTAAGGGTTACGATGGAAGTAAAATGTTTACATGTATAGTAGAGACTGTATACATGCCAGTGAAGATACACCTGGAAGTGAAATATTCGAGCATGAGACTGTTGATTATGTGTTATCATATGAAAATTGAGTCTTTTATTATAACAAATTGTTTGGTAAGTATTCTAACACTATGTCAACTCTTCTAATGGTTGACATTTGGTTGTTTCATGTGTCCAAATACCAGTGATCACAATGTCAACACATACATCGACGTTACACAGAAGCCACGTGTAGGATGACAACAACCAAGATAAGTCTTATAAAGCTGGGTTTCCTCTCTATATTGATACAAAATTAACTGATTTACATAGTACCATGGCATGTAAATAGAAAAGAAAGTAGAATGCATTATTTTATTTGATGTCAATAAACGTGTCCAGAATATTAATTTTCTGTTTGTCACCTTCAGGTGACAATATATCTTTAACCAATAGATACCACAGTCAAACTATTTTAAAGATAGTTAAATGAACATCAAAATAAACACAACTTGCAATTATAGAAAATAAATAGTTTTGAAGATACAGCTTAAAACCTACAGGCACCCAGAAATTGTGAAATCTGTGGCAGCAGCATGGGGAACAGGGATACATGATAATTTACCTGGCCTGGTGCACACAAGCAAGTCAGTATCATAAACTTGCCTGCCCAGGTTATGCCAGTGCAGAAGGGATTCCCATTACACATTAATCACAGTCCACATGGAGGCATTCTGTTTGACACTTGGACAATGGCCGGCAGTGGGCTTAGGCTAGTGCAATAAAGAGGCTTACAGCTGCCCAGGTTCTGTCAGTGCAGTAGAGAAATAGGGAAAATGTGATAATTTAGAATTTGAAATTTACCAGTGGGGGGTTAGAATGATTCAATCAATTACAGATGTCATGTGTATAGTGGCACTACCACATGAAATATCAGAGAAAAAGTTACTGAAGAGTTTTTGAAAAAAACAGGCAAAATTTGAAAATTTATCAGTTTGGGGGATCCTGGGGGGTTAGAATGATACAATGAAATACAGATTTATTGTGCATAGTGGCAGTACCCAAGGATATGTCTATGCAAAATTAGAGAAAAAGTTGCTGAACGGTTTCCGAGATATGGCAGCTAACGGCACATGGCGGACAGCCGAGTGATAGCGTAAGTCCATTGAACCTTCGGCCCAAAGGAATAAAAGCACAAAGGGAATTAATCACTCTTGCAGTGGTAACTTGAAAGGAATGACATTCCTCTGTTAGCAGTTTAAGATCAAGATACTATAATGGCGCCAACAGTTGACACTGGCTTGTTGTTCCTTAGGTGCACAAGGAAAACAAAACATGACTACCAGGTATTTCAATTTGTAGAAAACACTTTATTCACTCAAATCTAGCTCATCTCCGTAATCTCTGTGATGTTAAAGAAATTTGACGACGGATGCAATTTCACATTAATGGAGACATACAATGAGATCATTTAACGAAAATAAATATGCTTACCAGCATGCTTATAATTTTAACAACACTCACTGGTACTTACATACACAAAGCACACCTTTCAACAACAGGTCGAGAGGTTGACTGGAAATAACATTAAATAAGATGTTAGTTCGGTGATTTTCTGAATACTTCCTCCAACGGTACAGCACTACATGCGTCTAAACTTCAATCAGTTATAACGTTTTCTTTCGTCAAAATAAAACAGCTTTTATTATAAATTTATACACACATTCTGCAGTGTAGCTTAGAAACCATTCCACCATGTCGCAATTCTAGACTGGATATTATTGGACTAACATGTTGACATTGTGACCGACTCTGATGATACAATATGAAGAATTAATATGCTAACTTGGAGGCAGGATAAGTGCTTTTTCTCTCAGGTGCCACGGTCCAGTCCCGATACCTATGTTCATGCGTGTCCATGAACCATTTTACTGATACCAACTAATTAACAAATTCACTTTCTTTTAATACAAACACTTTACTCTGACAATTTGGTGAAGTTGGGACTACCATTTTTGACTTATAAAAGTTAATTAAAATACAACATTTCATGAGAAATGTGACCACTGAAGCAAATGACAAACACGTTTTAATGTGTTTGGCAAAGGGCACTGGCACACACTCGGTGGCCTCCGACTCGCAAGGGTAACATCACCACTGAAAGGGTTGCTTCATTTTGTGAGTGAAGACATCTCACTAAATATGACGTATGTGACAACAGCAGAGATCTTACATTACCAATTGCTGCAGCACCCTTTATGTCTCACCTGAAGATGACACATGAATACAATACCTTATCAATCGTTCACAATTCTCATTTACAAAAATTTTCCTAGAAATCAGCCAAACATTCAGACATAGGAGAAGAGAACATGTCAAATAAAAAACATAAAATAACATACGTTGACATGATTGAACAAAACAAACAGTTTCAGTGACACAGATCTGTGAATGAGAATGTAACATATTCAGTTGTCTACAACATAAAAAACTATTTATTAACCAACCACTTCGATTGACAATCTTCTCTGTTATGCAAATTTCAATGTACATGTTTATTTTTAATATAGAAAACCTTCATCAGGCAAAATAAAACTACCTTGTCCTCTTGGGACAGGTAACTTGCACAGCGACTTGCACAGCTGTAGCTTGTTGTATTCGTAGCGCTTGGCTGACAGCATGTACTGCTTGAAGGTCAACGGTCCCACGTTCCACGCGATGTTGTTGCACCAGCCCTGTCGACACACACACAAACCGATACTGTCATGTTACGTGTCAATGGAAGGCAGAAAGATACGTCTCTGTACATGTCTGACGTTCCACGGCAAAGTGGGTATTAAATTGGAAAATTGTTATAGATATTATTGGCATAATGAGTCGTCTTTCTACACAGTGTTTCACCAGACATGACAAATTGTGTATTAAGTTGAACAATTGTAAAATATAGTATTACACCTTTTTCTGGATACAACAGATTATAAGCATTAAAATCACACCTCATTTGTTGAAATATCAGTATTTTTTATTCATTGGTAAAACTAAGCAAAGATTTATAAAAAAAAATTATTGGGATATGTAAAAAAAACAATGCCCATACCATCATTTAGTATTGCATTATTTTAGCATTATTTGTCAAGGAAAATATCCCGGACGTTGAAAGAAGAATTATAAGGGAGACGTTGATGTGATTTAGACAGCTATTTTTGACTCTCATGAGTGGCGTAATAACCAGTTTGCTGCGGCATGTTAATCATCAACATATTTAAACTTGGATAACCTAGCACTGAAAAAAAATGATGCATAATATTTGACCTGACATAACAAAGAGGGTATTAAATTGCAAAATTGTTAAATAGTGTTTTGTAGGGGAATGACTGACAACATAATCTGTACACCGTAGAAACGAAAGTAACTCTAAATAACTACCTGTGTGTTTTCTCGAAGTACACAGCCAATTGCTAAATAAGAGGCCTGGAAGCTAGGCAACCTAGAAACAGGGGAGTGGTCGTTGTTGGCACCTCGGTGGGCATGCACTTACAAAGCTCCAAAGTTAGAGAAACAATATAATTATTACATAAGCCGGCTGTGGTCACTTACAATGGCTTGAACCCAGTGGACGGTGCCGCCGTTGACCCACACAAGGTCACTGGGCTTCTGGATGAACCGGTAGACGGGAACGTCATTCTCAAACAGGTCCTCCAGATTAGGCCACCAGGACCCGGTCAAATAGATGATACCATTCCTATAAACATAAGAACCCGGTCAAATAGTTGATGCCATTGCTACAAACACAACCAGGACCCGGTCAAATAGTTGATGCCATTCTCACAAACACAACCAAGACACGGTCAAATAGTTGATGGCATTCCTACAAACACAACCAAGACCCGGTCAAATAGTTGATACCATTCTCACAAACACAACCAAGACACGGTCAAATAGTTGATGGCATTCCTACAAACACACACAGTACCCGGTCGAATAGTTCATGCCATTCCCACAAACACACACAGGATCCGGTCAAATAGTTCATGCTGTTCCAACAAACACAACCAGAACCTGGTCAAATAGGTGATGACATTCCTACAAACATGAGGACCAGGTCAAATAGTTGATGCCATTGCTACAAACACAACCAGGACCCGGTCAAATAGTTGATACTATTCTCACAAACACAACCAAGACACGGTCAAATAGTTGATGGCATTCCTACAAACACACACAGTACGCGGTCAAGTAGTTCATGCCATTCCTACAAACACAACCAGGACCCGGTCAAATAGTTGATGCCATTCCTACAAACACACACAGGACCCGGTCAAATAGTTCATGCCGTTCCAAATAATACAACCAGGACCCGGTCAAATAGTTGATGACATTCCTACAAACATGAGGACCAGGTCAAATAGTTTATGCCATTGCTACAAACACGAGGTCCTGGTCAAATAATTGGTGCCATTCCCACAAACACATCCAGAACCCAGTCAAATGGTTGATGTAATTCCTACAAAAACAATCAGGACCCGGTCAAATAGTCAATGTCATTCCTACTAACACAACCAGGACCCTGTCAAATAGTTGATACCATTCCTACAAACACAGCCAGGACCCGGTCAAATAGTTTATGTCATTCCTACAAATACAAGCAGGACCCGGTCAAATAGTTGACGTCATTCCTACTAACACAAACAAAATGAAAGATTACTTTGAGTAAACCACATAGATATTAAGTCCTATAAAACTATAAACAATGATTTACATACCGGTAGCTTTGATAATATCCTTCGCAAGTTAAACTTAGAGATTTCTGTAACTGAATACAAACCTTAATTAAATGGTCCTGCTGATTCCCTGCAGTATGTTTTCAAATATAAGAAATTTATCATATTGTATGTGAACAGTTTTGTATATTCAACCCCAATTATTTGTTCACACTATTCGTGTATGAGGCCCCAAACCCCCACTTACTGTTCACACAGTTGTATAACACCCCAAATACCCACTTACTGTTCACACAGTTGGTGTATGACGCCCCAGTAGCTCTCTATCACCCCGAACCATTCACAGTCTCCTGGCCCAATGTTGATGTTCACTGCGGTGTAATTCAAGTTCTCCTGGTGGAGACAGAACCCGGTTAAGTAGTTCATGCCATTCCTACAAACACAACCAGGACCCGGTCAAATAGTTGATACCATTCTCACAAACACAACCAAGACACTGTCAAATAGTTGATGGCATTCCTACAAACACACACAGTACCCGGTCGAATAGTTCATGCCATTCCCACAAACACACACAGGACCCGGTCAAATAGGTGATGACATTCCTACAAACATGAGGACCAGGTCAAATAGTTGATGCCATTGCTACAAACACAACCAGAACCCGGTCAAATAGTTGATACTATTCTCACAAACACAACCAAGACACGGTCAAATAGTTGATGGCATTCCTACAAACACACACAGTACGCGGTCAAGTCTCTCAGATGGGAAGCTAACTGGCTGGAGGTACTAGTTAAATGCTATATATTTTTCTCGCATATTTTTCAATGTAAAAATATCTTTTGCTTGGACGGACAAAGATGAAATAACACTCGGATGTGTGCAATACAATAGTGCCCTTGCGACATCTTTCAACTAAAAGCAAACTGGTCAGCAGAGTCCTATAATTGTTCACATCTTGTTCTGGCTACAATATTCAATGATTCATTGTTATCTCCATCACTCTGGGATAACCAGGGCCCGCTTCATTAAGATTCTAAAGAGCTCATCAGGCCAATTTTGTTCTTTAAAATCAATTGCACTCCTCAACAGTGATCTGGATTCTATCAACACGAGCACAAGCAAGCAGGACACTGTCACTGGTGGTGTGTCATGGAAATAGTGTCCTCTGTCATATGACAGTGGCTGTTTTTGTTTTTTTAATAAAGGATTTTCCTAAAGAGCTCATTAACTTAAAGAAATGACCCCTGGGCTTCACTAGAAACCAAACGGTGACTCACGAGTCACTTTGTAGTCATTTCAGCATGATGCCAGTCGTACAGTACAGGACAGAGCCTTGTTGTCATTGCTGCTGTCTTCAACAAAAAGACACATCAACCCATTAACTGGTAAATTACATAAAGTGCTACACAGTGTGTATGAAGGGCTCATGATTCAGTTATAGTACAGTCGGAAGGTATGCCCCCCATGCACCCAGTGGATTTGTAAATGAAACTTACTTTTTTGCAACCCTGAAGGTGTCTAGTAAACAGATTTGGATGTTCACATTTCGAAATAATGTCCGAAGGGGTCCGTTTGGTGGCCATCTTAGATTTTGTCGCGCGTGACTGGTAAAATCAAGGATACCCATAACTTTTGAACCATTCATCGTACAAAGACAAATTAACCCACTTTTTCGTATAACTTTGGCATGAGGAATCGCTAGAGATGGTTATTTTGACGATTCAAACATATTTATTTCTTCAAAATCCACATAATACCATATTTTCATGCTTGAAATCGAGTCAAATACTAAGTTAAGGATAGATGATTGCACATAAGCACTGACTCAACATTATATGCCACTACTAGGCAGAAAATGGGCTAATTATGAGTCCAAGAAGAAAGGAAACTATACGAAATCTACCCACTACGATCAGTGTCTACGTCTACTCAAGAACTATCTACCCGACACTACACCACTACACACTAATCATCATCATCGCCAAGAAGCAGCTCATCATACTCAATCTGCTCATCATCTTCCTCTTCTCCCTCCTCCTCCTCAGCAGCTCTCTCAAGCAAGTCAATGAGTCGAGGAGGCAATATGGGTCCACACTGGCTCCAGTACACCCTCCTCAGTCTTCACCCATCCCTGTCCATCATTGTAGGGCTTGGGTCGCTAGAAGCGAGGCTGGTTGGCCAGCTTGTACTTGGCTAGTCGGTAGTTGACCCGGCCAACATTAAGTATTAGCATGGTGGGAGGAGAGCCAGGTCAACCTTGGACTTGGTGATGAGCTTCTCGTGTTCTTCCACCATCTTTACGAGCATCTTTGGATTCACAGAGAAGCCTGAAACTGGAGGCATAGATAAAGACAGCAGAAATAAATCGGCAAAGAACAGCCTGGAAAACTGTTCTGAATCAGGATATAAATGCATTTGTTTAAATGCAAGGAGCATAGTAAACAAAAGAAGTGAACTAAACATTATGGTAGAAGATATTGACCCTCACATAATAGGTATAACCGAATCGTGGGCCACCACTGATATATCAGATGCCGAATTGGGACTAACAGGATATGTAATGTTTAGGAAAGATAGAATAGGAAGAAAGGGAGGTGGAGTTATTTTATATATTAAAGAATCTATCCAGGCTTATGAAATAAAATTAGAAAGAGAAGCAGATTGCGAAGAAGCTGTTTGGTGTAACATATTTACAGGAAACTCAAAGTTAACAGTTGGGTTAGTTTATCGAAGTCCAAACATAAGCATAGAAGAGAATGAAAAAACACAAAACGCTATAAGGGAAGTAAGCAAACGGAACTGTATTATTATGGGGGACTTTAACCATGGGCATATACAATGGAAATCTCTACAGAGTATGGGGAGTGAGGACCACAAGTTTTTAGTTTTAGTACAAGATAGTTTCCTTTCTCAACATGTGTTAGAACCAACCAGGGGAGAGAATGTGTTAGACTTAGTTTTGTCCTCACAGAAAGAATTAGTTGACAATGTCAAGATATGTGAGCCACTGGGGAGTAGTGATCACAACCAGATACATTTTACCATCAAAGTAAAATCAGAAAGGAATAGTAAAAAGCAGTATAGGAGAAATTTCCACAAAGGAAGGTATAAGGACATGAGGAAATATTTAGCAAAGATAGACTGGAATAACACACTGAAGAATAAGACAGCAACCGAATGCTAGAATATCTTAAATAGTGAAATTAAGTGCATAGTCCATAAATTTGTACCTTTCAAAAAACAAGGGAAACGGTCTAAAAAGAAACACTTATCGAAAGAAGCCATTAGAAAAATTAAGTATAAACAAATGATGTGGAAGTCATATAGATGTACTGGAAATGATGAAGACTACAACGTTTATAAAGAAGCACTTAATCAAGCTACAGCTGAAATTAGAAATTCAAAGAGAAGCTATGAAAAAAAATTAGCTAGTAATATAAAACATGACAGTAAGAGTTTTTATGCGTATATTCGAAGCAAACAGAAAGTTCAGGATAAGGTCGGTCCTCTAGAAGATAGTGCTGGAAATACAATATCAGAGGGATTCTTAATGGCAGAAGACCTGAATGAGTATTTTAGTTCAGTGTTTACCAGGGAAGATATTAGTTCACTGCCAGTACCAGAGGCTAAGTTCAAGGGGGCAGATTCAGACTATTTAGGACAGTTAGTTGTAACCTCGGAAATGGTAGCTAAGAAAATAAGGGCTATGAAGGATAATAAATCACCTGGAGTGGACGGGATTCCGCCCAAACTACTATTGGAAATTGTAGAACAAATTAGCGCACCGCTTGCAACAGTTTTCAATTTGTCATTAGAAGAGGGAGTGGTTCCTTTAGAATGGAAAGAGGCAAACATTATACCGTTATTTAAAAAAGGTTCGAGAAACAAGTCAGAGAACTATAGACCAGTGAGTTTAACATCAGTGATTTGCAAATTATTAGAAAGACTAATTAAAGATCACATGGTGGATTTTCTTGTTAAACATAACTTGATAAACCCATTTCAACATGGGTTTTTAAAAGCGAGGTCATGCTTAACAAATATGTTATGTTTTTTGGAAGACATCACTAGGTGGGTAGATGAGGGATCACCAGTAGATATCATCTATTTAGATTTTCAAAAAGCTTTCGACAAAGTACCACATCAAAGATGCTAGTTCTCACAAGATGCCTTAAGCTAAAGGCCCATGGCATAGGAAATGGTATAATAAACTGGATAGAAAAATGGCTGAATGACAGAAGACAACGTGTAGTAGTTGATGGGGAGGCTTCAAACTGGAAATCGGTATTGAGTGGGGTACCACAGGGATCAGTACTAGGACCTATATTATTCTTAATATATATCAACGATTTGGACGATGATATAACAAGCAAGGTGTTAAAATTTGCGGATGATACAAAAGTGTTTAGAAGGATTAAAAGTGATGGAGACAGACAGCATTTACAAGATGATCTTGATAGGTTGACCAAATGGTCTGAAAAGTGGCAAATGCTGTTCAATTTTGGGAAATGTAAATGTCTCCACACAGGTCATGGGAATGAAGAGGTAAAATATAAAATGGGGGGTACTGTTCTAAGTACTACTGTAAAAGAAAAGGACTTAGGGTTAACCATTAGTGCTGATATGAAGGTTTCAGAGCAGTGCGGAATTGCAGCGTCAAAGGGAAATCAAATCCTTGGATTAATTAGGCGAAATATAGCGTATAAGAAAAAAGAATTAATAGTACCGCTGTACAAAACAATAGTGAGGCCTCATTTAGAATATTGTATACAAGCATGGAGGCCATATCGCAAGAAGGACATAGATATGCTAGAAAGAGTACAGAGGAGAGCGACTAAAATGATACCAAATCTGAGGGATCTTAGTTACGAAATACGCCTAAAAGAATGTGGTTTAACAACACTAGAGACCATGAGATTGAGAGGAGATCACATAGAAGTGTTTAAAATATTGAATGGTTATGAAAATATTGATAGAAACATTTTTTTCTCAGTTAAGAAAGATAGAAGGACCAGAGGACATGAAGCTACATTAGTAAAGGAGCAGTGTAGATTAGATATAAGAAAGTTCTCATTCTCACAAAGGACTGTAAATGAATGGAACAGATTATCTCCTGATTGTGTTGGTGCTAGTAGCGTGAATATGTTTAAAAATAAAATCGACACACACCTTAAAAAGGCGGGATACATGTAGATAAAAAGTATTGGACTCTCGATAAGCCAAAAGGCTTCCTTGTCCACCTGCCATCCAGAGTAATTTTCTGGATGGCAATCTTGTTAAATCTTGTTAAAATCTTCCCTCGCACAGCATCCACTGATGTCTCGCGAGCCTGACCATACATGAGGCAGGTGAAGGCCTCCAGTTCAGCCATCACTTCCGGGTTGACCGTCCAGTCATCAACAAGTTTCTTGAAAAACGTTGTGATACTTAGGGTTCTTCTGGAGCTTTTCCAGGGGTGCCACATTGCCTTTGTCCTTGAAGGCGCTGGTGCAGTCCTCGCCTGAGAACACATAGAAACCGACCAGCGCGCTCCAGTGACTTGGCCAGCTACGTCACGTTGACTAGATCCGGTGGTGCTTGTCCACGCCGGTGTCGAGATAGCTGGTGAGGCTGATGGAGTGCGAGTGGTGGAGCAGGATGAAGTATGTCACTATCAGGAATTCTCACTACAGCCGACTTGTACCCTTGCTTGGTGGCATATTGGAGGTAGAGAACAACCCGGGTGTCACCCTCCTCCTGGTCTGAGGACAACTCATCGATCTCGCGCGTAGTCATTTCACCATTGGATGAGTCCAGCTGATGTGCCTTCCCCTCCACAATGGCAACCACTGCCCCGCACTTCTCGAGTCGTGAGGCCACCACCTTGCTGCTCCAGACCCGGAGCAGCAGGTGGCAGAGCTGTCGCTTGTTTTTTTCATTGGCCAGGAACAGCATGAAGTCAGCGGGCTTCCTGGTGGCCGGGCCATCGATGATGTACTTCTGTGAGAAGCCACGGCGCAATCTCTCCTGTGCCTTGATAGAGTCTGCATGATAGCAGTCAGTGGAGAACACTAAGTTCTTTTTGGCAGCCATCTGGTCCAGCACCTGGAGGCAAATGTCACCGTTCGTCTGGGGCAGATTGGTGAGCACGTGTCAGAGAGCCATGCCATCCTGGATGTGGATCGAGTCTTGTGGGTAGGGCACCTCCTTGGGGGTGTCATTTAGAAAGAAATGTAGCATGGAGGCCTTGTTCATTTTGGCGAAGAATCCGTCGGGGGTGCCAAGGCGGGGAGGAACAGGGGTGAGGGAGTACCGCATCAGTTCATCAAGGTCGAGAGGCTCATCCAGGAGCTGTGACTTGATAAGAAGCATAAAGGCCAGGTTGCTCTGCTCACGGTACTGAATGAGCTTTCCCTGTGTGGAGGTGAGCTTGACTGTCTTGATTGCGGCCTCCATCGTCTTCAGCTTCTGCTTCTTGATGGGTTCAAACTTCAAAGAAGGTCTCCTCAGATGACCCATTCTGGAAACGATCACTGATGAAGGGCTTCTTGGCTTCCTTAGCAACTGTGTCAGTTCGAAGGACATCGATCTCGACCTCCTGGGAAACAGGAACACCGGATGCGACGTTGTAGAGCAGGTCTTTGTCAGGGATGACGAAGCGGTCGATGAAGTTCTGGGTAGCAGTGAGTATTTGCTGCTCAGCCTCCTCGCTCTTCTTGATCTCAGCAGCCTCGCGCTCGCGATGCTTCCCTGCCTTTGGACACTCGGAGTCATTGCTGAGTCCACACATCTCGAGCATCCTCTCAAAATATTGGGCATGAGCGGATGTGGTGCAGCACCAACGCTGATAAGCAGCGGACATTGAGAACAGCCATACTAGACATCCTGCTGACTTGGCGAACTTCATGAATGTCCCCTCCATGGTTTTGTCGACTGTGCTGAGTGCACCGGGCATGAATGACTGTGCCATTGCAATGCCGCCCTTCTCAAGAAGCTCCTTCGCGCCAGGGTGTGACAGGTCGATGTTGGTGAGGAGCACCTCCAGCCAGGCCAAGTACCTGGAGTAGTTCGGGCCATCAAATGCAAAGAATATGTTAGCCATCTCCCCATTGCACTTGTGGTAGAGCTTGAGTTTGTTGGTCTTCACAGAATAAATGAGGCAGGTGTGTTCAATGAAGCCAAACCAGAAGTTAGGGGTCTTGCCCAGGTAACCGGCACGCACCTTGTCCTCAAACTCCATGTACTTGTTGACGATAATGAGAGTTGAGGGGTCCTGGAGAGCGAGGTCGAGGTTCTCTCGGCAGCAGGACTTGACCAGGTTGAGGAGGGCCACTTGGTTGTCTACATGGACGTTTTCCTCCTGTTCAAACTCCATCAGTAGCCGCTCCATCGCCTCACAGACAGTCTTCTGACAGAAAACGTCTTAGCATAAGCCTTCCCACTGAGGACACTGTTCAGATAGGTGATGAGGCCAGCCTCGAAGATAATCTCAGCGTAGCCCGAGCCCCTGAACTTGTGCCCAGTCACCATACCCATGTAATTCATCACAATGTGGAACTGCCCTGGGGTGACTACATGCGACTTGTACTTCTCTGGAAATTTCCATCTGAGGGGAAAGGCCTTCATGCACCCACCGAGGTCGAACGTGTTAAGGACGTACTTCTGTCTGACCTCGGAGGTAGCTTCTGCAGACTGTCTCAGTTGGGCCAACCAGCCTTGCTTCCGGCGACCCAAGCCCTACGATGATGGACAGGGATGGGTGAAGATTGAAGAGGGTGTACTGGAGCCAGTGTGGTCGTGTGGACCCATCTTGCCTCCCCCTTGCCTTGAGAAAGCTGCTGTGGAGGAGGAGGGAGAAGAGGAATATGATCAGCAGATTGACTATGATGAGCTGCTTCTTGACGAAGATGATGATTAGTGTGTAGCGTCGAGGGTAAGTTTCGGGTAGATAGTTCTTGAGTAGACGTAGATACTGATCGTAGTGGATATGTTTTGTGTAGTTTCCTTTCTTCTTGGGCTCATAATTAGCCCATTTTCTGCATGAAAATATGGTATTATGTGCATTTTGAAGCAATAAATATGTTTGAATCGTCAAAATAACCATCTCAAGCGATTCCTCATGCCACAGTTATACGAAAAAGTGGGTTCATTTGTCTTTGTACGATGAATGGTTCAATAGTTATGGGTATCCTTGATTTTACCAGTCGCGCGTGCAAAATCCAAGATGGCCACAAAAGGATCCCTTTGGACATTATTTCGAAATGTGAACATCCAAATATGTTTACTAGACACCTTCAAGGTTGCAAAAAAGTAAGTTTAATTTAGAAATCCACTGGATGCATGGGGGGCATACCTTCTGACTGTACTAATTGTAATTGCCTTAATTGTTCAATTACAATTCAATTACTTTCCCATCGTTTCTCCAATTGTGGGTGAAACTCCCAGAACTGTTTTTATTTCATTATGAAAA
Organism: Escarpia spicata; assembly: GCA_963995525.1. Lineage (NCBI taxonomy): Eukaryota > Metazoa > Annelida > Polychaeta > Sabellida > Siboglinidae > Escarpia > Escarpia spicata. Next base: position 7,001,293 of record OZ023212.1, read on the forward strand.
CCAAGGCTGTTTCCCCCTGAAATCACCTTCCCTCTCATACTCCCCATTTTTGGGGGTGTTATAGTCAGACAGTGACTCTTTCTGGTGAACATGAGCAGATAACAGCTGTCTGCCTGTCCTGCCACAGTCCTTGCACAGTTATGTTTAGCAGTGTCTTTCCAAACAATCAGTCACCCATGGACAGGCACAGTGCCAACTAGTCTTTATTTGCCTTATTGACTTGGCACATTGGAAGCACTGATAGAGAGATAAAACATGGCTTCTCTTCCATTGGGGAGGGCATATAGAGCTGACCCATTGAAGCACTAGCTCTAGCAGTAGCAGGCTTCAGCAATTGACAAGTGTCAAGTAGGAGGCCAAGAACAAAAGATAGGCCTGTGGTCCAGTGCTACACAGGCTAGCTGTACTTATCTTAATTTAGTTAAATAAGGCTGTGCACTAACACTATCCTTTCACTGTGGAATTATTTTCTAGTAAGCTTGAGGGTAGCAAGGTGCTGAGAAGCCAATTGTGTGGTAATGATATAAATGTGGGATGATCTTAGATATATATAATTAGTTATGTTTATATTATTTTAAGCGAAAAAAAAATCAATTTCTAAGTTAAATATGACCGAGTTACTGAATAAAATGCCAACCAATTGTAAGAATGTGTCTGAGCAAATGTGTCAACTAGTTAATCACGTTTGTGAAAGAAATGGTGCTAAGCAACACACAGAGTAGTGGAAGCATGCAGAGTAGGCTGGTTTATAGCTGATCAGAGGCAAAGCAGTGGCTGAGGCTGTAAAGCCAGGGTACAAAAGTAGTGTACACAAGTTGTGTATACAAGTAGTGTTTACAAGCAAGGAACAATAGCAGGTACATCTAGAACATAATAAAAGATTCGTGCAAACGCGACACAAATAAACACACAAATAGGTAGAAGACACATATAAAGGCCCACACTGTGAAGCTGCCTAGAAACCATGTTGTTCACTCAAACAGTACACCAGGAATAAGGGTAATCAACCACATGCGTGGACAAATACAAAAAGATGGATAGATTTTATTTAGAGCAAAGCTGGCATTTCAACAAGGATTTATTCTAATCATCTCAAAGAGAGAAAAAACTTATTTCATGTCCACAATGTAAGATAAAATAGATTACAACATTTATAAACGTTACAACCAATCATCAACAGCTGTTATTCACGTATGATTGACCGATTTATATGGCTTTATGCTAAAAGATTCAAGGAGAAATTGTGGATGCTGAGAAATCGCATACATTTTCCCTACCTTCTTCTCCTCTACTTCCCCATATACAACAAGTGTCATATTACTTGAAAACATCAATAAAAAAAAACATTAGCTGCCCTGGCTATTGTAACTACTGACATTTCAATTGATGCATACGAAATGTGGCTAATGTAGGAATGTTCTTTCCCCAGGAACTGTTTGTGAACACAAAAAGTCTCTCCGTGTGCAGGTTAATTTGTCCCAGCAATCGCTGAAATCACCAGTTCCACCACTCCAACAACATAATAACTTATGTGGGAAGTATTTGTCAGTATTCATCATCTCCAAGAATGCAAGTACATAGCACAGCGGCAAGAATGTGGACATGTTAACTTGCATGATAAGAACTGGATTCTGCTATAGCAGAGCATGAAAAGCAGAGTAGAAAGTTGCTTTGCACATAATTTTAAACATTTCTCACATTTAGTATGTGCACTGAGTGAGCAAACTATTTGATTCTTTTAATTAAGGATGCCACTTTGTAGAACACTGTAGAAGGTAACATTTTCAAAACATTATTACATCCATTATGTATTTATTTGCAAACACAGCTTTGTACTACAACAACACTGAAGTCTTGCTGCCTTCACTGGTTATAAAAAAGCAAAAATGGATATATTAACAAAATATACAACCAATCAGGGATGGGTTCAAGTACTTGAGTACTTGTGTACTTAAGTACAACAAGTACTGTACTTGGACTGGTACTTGTCATTTTGCTGAGTGCAGTACTTGGATTTGGACTTGTACTTAACCATCAAAGTACTTGGACTTGACAAGTACTTTTTACAAGTACTTTTTTACATTTGTGTTAAGTAGTTGGGTCTATCAGAAGGATTGAAAAAAAATGGCTACAGTGAAAATTACTGTTTATTTATTCTTATTTTGTACAAAGCTTCATAACACACTTCAAAAAATTTTCAAAGAACTATTGAATCCAAGCATCTGTTACACTGTCCCAGGCAAAGTCTTTCGCCAAGACAGATGTAGGCTAACTGGTGAAAAGTTTCAATGGATCATGTTTGTGCGGTGCAACAAGAAATGACTGTTGAGTGCTGAACTTCTCAATAGTTGATGCGAAATGCCCGTGTTTTATGCGTTGACGACTTAAATAAATAATGAATAAATGCATAATACTGCTTTTGTGTTTTCACAGCTTTGATTTTCACCATTATGAAACAACGTAGCGTTCAATATACTTGACTGTACTTGACTAAAATTGTCAATGTACTTGACTAAAATTGTCAATGTACTTGGTATTTGTACTTGAGTTTTTCACAAAGTACTTGCCTATATTTTTTTAGATAAGTAGTTGTACTTGGCAAAATTGAAAGTATTTGTACTTGTATTCAATTACATTGTGCATGTATTTGACCCATCCCTGACTGGGACTTATATTATTCTTAATATATATCAATGATTTGGATGATTATATAACAAGCAACATATTGAAATTTGTGGATGATACAAAATTGTTTAGAAGCATTAAATGTGATGGAGATAGACAGCATTTACAAGATGATCTTGACAGGTTGATGAAATGGTCTAAAAAATGGCAAATGTTGTTCAATTTTGGGAAATGTAAATGCCTCCTCCACACAGGACATGGGAACGAAGATGTACAATGGTGGGTTCTGTACTAAGTACTACTGCAAAAGAAAAGGACTTAGGGTTAACCATTAGTTCTGATATGAAGGTTTCAGAGCAGTGCAGTATGGCTGCTTCAAAGGGAAATAAAATCCTGGGATTAATTAGGCAAAACATAACGTATATGAAAAAAGAGCTAATAATACTGCTGTACAAAACAATAGTTAGGTTTCATTTAGAATATTGTATTCAAGCATGGAAGCCATATCGCAGGAAGAACATAGATATGCTAGAAAGAGATTAGAGGAGAGTAACTAAAATTATACAAAATCTGAGGCATCTTAGTTACGAAATACGCCTAAAAATGTGGAAACACTAGAGACCAGGAGATTGAGAGGAGATCAGATAGAAGTGTTTAAAATATTGAATGGTTATGAAAATATTAATAGAAATGGTTTTTCTCAGTTAAGAAAGATAGAAGAACCAGAGGACATCAAGTTACATTAGTAAAGGAACAGTGTAGATTATATATAAGAAAGTTGTCATTCTCACAAAGGACTGTAAATGAATGGAACAGATTATCTCCTGATTGTGTTGGTGCTAGTAGCGTGAATGTTTAAAAAAAAAATTGGCACAAAAGGGCGGAATACAAATAGATAAAAAGTACTGGACTCTCGATAAGCCAAAAGGCTTCCTTGTCCACCTGACAACTAGAGTTAATTTTCTGGATGGCAATCTTGTTAAATCTTGTTATCATCATTACATTATGAAACAATTGCACAGAAAATTAATATTGTGACTGTAACACATTCAGTGAAAACGTAAAAACATTGCAAGAGGCAAGAAAGTGAACAAACTAAATTATACACAAAAAGATGCCACGACTCAGTGAGAGATCAAAGACGAGAGCTCACAAAATTATCACTGATCCAACACACGCTGTTTACCATCTGTTCGAATAACTTTCTTCAGGCAGGTAATTCAGATATATCCGAGCTAACACAAATCGCTTCAGAGACAGTTTCTTCCCCCACGCCGTGGCTGCATTTATATTGCATTATCAGGGAATAAATATAAGCCTGAGCGACTGAGATTAATGGAATGTAATTTTGCCACATGTGTTTTATTCTTCTTTTATGTGTTAATTTTATAGCTCAGCCTAGCAATGTTAATGGATAATTAACTTTTAGACAATTGTTCATATGACAGTATAATACATGTTTGATGTGACTGTATGTTTTAACACCAACACACATTCTAAATTGACATGTATTTTATGTTGATCATGGCAATGCAGTATCTGTATAATCTTTATATTTATAAGAGAAGTGAGAAAACAGGAATTTGTACACTTATATAAAAGACTCGAAGGGGTGACTCAGCTCACATGACAATCCTCGATAGCCAAGTGGGCAGTTGCACTGTTCCGCACCAAATGCCCTGTCTCGGCCTGTGTCACGGTTCTCAGCAATGTCAAGAGACACATCTTAAATCCTGGGGACAGACAGACAATGATATGTATATATATAATATATATATATATATATACATACATATATATATATGTATATATATATATATATGTATATGGTCAGTTATCACGAAACGTTCACAACATTTTTGTCTGATATAATCATTACAAAAATATACAGCACGGTATTGTAATGGTGTTTATGGCAACCGTCTCGGTGAAAGGTGTCAAGGGAACCCAATTTTTATGTGAGTATCTTCATAACTATGGCCGATATAGTGAAATAAAGGGTATTTTTCACCATTTCACCATTTCAGTCATTTCTTGTTGCACCGCACAAACATGGTCCATTGAAACTTTTCACCAGTTAGCCTACATCTGTCTTGGTGAAAGACTTTGCCTGGGACACTGGGACAGTGTAACAGATGCTTGGATTCAATAGTTCTTTGAAAATTGTTTGAACTGTCTACCCCAAAAGTGGGCAATACAGGGGTGAGACCACATTAGATTTCCCCATAGGCGGGCATTATAACGTTTCCTTCATTTCCTGTAAATTTTAACCAACTGTTTTCTTTAAATTTCTACACCATATTTACTCTCTATTCATACACATGCTGTGCAAAATTCGTAAAAATTCTCACACCTCGATTTTCCATAAACCACTTTCAAACCTGACACCCCTTCATTTCTGCTAGAACCAGACAATGATTTGCCCTAATGACATCATACAGCAAAATTACACCTGTGTCTATACGCAGAAAAGCACAATTTGACAACGGTCATAATTTGACAGCTCTGGTACCACGCTGCAGAACAACATAATTTCTACTCAATCAACGCTATACAAGAACTCTCAGAAATTCACACAACCTGCATAATGCCATTTCTATTGGGAACTCTGTCGGTGGGTAATGGCGGACGAATCCTTAATGTGGTCTTACCCCAAATAGATTCGCCGAATACTGCAAATCTTCACAAAAGTGACACAGTGCTGAAGCAACACATACATCCCGATTATTGGTCTAGGGAAATTGCGATTACGACACCGAATATTAATTGATATGTCTTCGAACCAGGCACCAATCTGCTGAGGAACAATCTCTACTCTGCCATGAATAACATATATCAACAGGAACTCGGACACATACCATAACATACTGAGTTGACCACAAAGAGAGGTTTGACTGTGCACAGCTTCAAATCCAGGCTGTTCTACATATCTATGGCATATATATGCCGAAGGAAAAAGAACTACGTCTGGGATAACATGATTCTAGTTTTGACATATTGACTGGTTGCACAAACGTGCACAAGGTCCGTTTTTTTTTTACCTGTCTGAAAATTCGACGCCACCTTGTCTTCTCCTCCAATCATATGCACCGATTTGCATGTGCCATGTGCATTGTAGGATTGATATTTTGCAATTTCTCTCACACTTTCATGATATATTTAGTAATAATTTATGTTTTTATGATTAGGACTTAGTTTGCTGATTGCATGAACTGTAAGATAGCATAACACTCAAGAGACCAGACCTGGGGCTGAGTACATTTTCATGAGTATGAGTACTATGAAGATGGATGAGTACGAATACATTGCTGAGTATGAGTACAAGTACATTCTCACGAGTACGAGAAAAAGTACAAATATAAAAAATATTAACACATTTTATTAATTAATCTAATTTATATAACTCAGCACAAGTGAATATGCAATGGCAGTTGATTGATTTTTTGTTGATATTATAAGTTTGTAATTTATATTTTCTGATCGTAGATTACTGGTTTTAGAGAGAGTTAGCACATGTCCATATAACAGGCTCAAAATCCCCTTTGGACTTTTTAGTCAGGCTGCAGGCACCGGATTATACTAGTGTAGGAGGCAGTCTCACTTGAGCCACCTTACCTCTACAGAGGAAGACTGGCAGTTCTTGTTCTTAGCAGTTAGCACTACTGTCAGCCAAGAGGCATAATCGCCATTAGCTGTAAAAACACTGCTGGACAATAAACCTTGGTGGACTTCTGATGCTGCATGTGTAATATGCAGCATCAGAAGTTTTATACTGAATATTTCTGTTACTTTGGATTGAATAAATTGTTACTTAATACAACCGTAGTTCACATTCATTCACATTAAACAACTGTTATTAGCCACTAAGTTTCCTAAATAGTTTTGTAAAAAGAGGTACACACTGTAAAGATTATTAATTTTGTTGGTCTTACTGAAATGTCCTATTACCAAATGTGTGGTTACCAGATCTTTAAAAATGACCATTAATTCTGATTATTTTGAATAGTTTTACCCAAATGTCCGATTACTGAAATATCCAATTACCGAAATGTCTCATTACCAAAATGTCTGTTGCCCAACTGTCCATGGCCAAAGTATCCTTTACCAAAACTTCTGGCTACCCTCCTGACTACATCAAAGGCATTTCCTGTCTAACTGGTGGGTTAACTGCTAACTGGCTCTTTATGGACATCCTGGTGGCTTAGTTAAACAAACAGGTTGATGGCCTGAACAGATAGCCTACAATTATTGTTTGCTTAACAGGGTGTTTCTGACTGGAAAAAGATTCTGTCTGTTGCCATGTTTGGGTATCATAGTCATGGTTGTCAGAGAATGAGGGTGTACTATGTGTAGGGATGGTAAGGTGGTATTCTATCAGAAATAACACAGTATTTAAAAAATAGTTGAACATTTAAATATTTCAGGAAAGTTTCATTTTACAACTACAAATAATATATTTTCCTTAAGTACTCAGATGTACTCGTAAAATCTGTGTACAATGAGTACGAGTCCATGATCCATAAGTTTTATGAATACGAGTACTTCAGTAATGTATTCGAGTACTTGAGTACCAAAATTGTTTTAGTGAAACAGCATCAGTGATTTATACATTCATAATATATGACTGCTTGTGTAATTTAATTTGTTGACTTATATATTAAGCACTGCTGCATTAGAAACAACCATTCATTTATGTTATTGTGTGAGAGGAATTATTTTATTATGTAAATTAATTATGTACGACTGTTACTGTGTTGCAAATATTGCACAAATAAATGTTGTTAGAAAAGTTAACCACACAGTAAAACAGTATTATTCAGATGCATAGATCATAACATTGTGACATTTTAAATATTTGACAGAATGTATTATTTCTCAAAGTTAACTTTGAAATAAAATATAACTTTTCTGAACATAAATGGGCTTCTTTTCCACCTTAGACAGGAATAGCATCATTTGACATGGAAAATGCATTATTTGACATTGTATTTTTCTGAAACAGAATTTTGAAACAGAAAATCAGTGTACCTACGGGTATACATGCATCATGTATATTTACTGTTAATTATTGGTAATTTCAGGGATTCCACATGAATGTTATTAATTTGCCAGTGTACCATGTTATAATGCATAAAGTTAGTATCTGGCCAGATATTCATACATGTTTTAAATTTATTTATATTTCAAACGGACATCTGTGTTTAATTTGGATTAAATTGGTATTGAAAACACAGTTGCATACATACGCACACAATTACTTCGCTCCTACTTTTTTATTTGGCTCCTAAAAAAATGTAGATAGGAACCAGTTGGCCCCTAGACAAAAAATAACTTAGAGGGCTGCTATGGGCCCGCTACCGTCGCGGGCCGAGTGTAGGCGGAGAAACTGGACAAAGCGTAATCTGGGCCCGCCACATCGGATCCCCGTGGCCGTGGGCCGTGGGTTGTCAACTTGTTATTCTAATAGGCATGTTGTGTGATTTTGTTTCACGAATACTACATTAATTAGTTATATTTCACGTGTAGTTTCTAAACTGGTTGACGTATATTGTATTACTTACTTGACAGGCATAGCAGATTTCAGATGTCAATAAACACTATTCCAGATATCCAGTGTTATTTGCGACCAATAATGCGGGAAATTTACTCAACAAACGTTGGCGCCACCTCACGGTGTCTGTATTATCGCGTCAACGGCAAAACATCATCGCAGAGGTACTAGAGTACTGACCTCACGCGGACAGTTTGAAAAGACCTTTTAGCCAATGGGGTATACCTAATAATATTACCTATAAATCGGGTATGAACATGCTTTTTTGACGGATTATTGACAAAAGGCGTGACCAGAAAAAAAGCGTCATGAGCAAATTAGAAACTTTCATTTTTCATATCCAAGAATCATGTTAAATTACCTGGTAGAGGCTTTCGTTGACGTGTCACGCCGACTTCGTCAGTACCTCTGACGCTGAATGAAGCGTCATAGGTACTGACGAAGTCGGCGTGACACGTTTATACAACACGTTCTTATTTTATGGCATGTACGCCGGCGATGGGATGTTCCCGGACATATGCCACCGACTCAGCAAAAAAGGGCCAAATTACGCAGACAACGACAGACAGTCAGTATTCGCATCAGATGGTTTATTTGGGAAAAACCAGTATGGATTTGTGGAACAACACAACTCACAAAAGAAAGAGCTGGAGTAAGACTAAGAACAGATGCAGCGTTCGCAAAACTTCTTCTAGAGAAGTTAGTAATTTCAAAGTAGTCAGCCTGAGCCACGCATAGACTTCAGCTATGTCCTTTCAGCAGCAGCAGCAAACCATACTGTGCATGTATTATGTTGTTGTTGTTGAATAAACGTTCATTCATTCATTCAACGCATATTTATTCATATGAATATAATATTATGTTGCTTATTATGTTAACAAAACCACCACCCCTCAATACGGTGAAAATGTCCATAACAATAACATGTAGGCCTTCGTAACATGTATCGATAGCTTGCAACTGATTTATGTGAGAGAGCAGAGAATTACCGTTACTATACAAAGAATTGCAGCCCATGTTTTGTTAAGTTACAAATCCTAAATAAATTATAGAAGTTCTGTTTTTAATTGTTTTTGATTTTGGTCTTTCAATTAATCAATAACATGCATTTGGTAATGTATACTTCTACATTCATACATTTTGTAGACAAATTTTGTAAATGTTGTTTTCCGTTTCATTTAATTAATTCACTTCATCTCACTTTGGGTGATTCAATTCAAATACAGTCAGGGTTGGCAGCTAGGTTTCTGACAGGACAGTTTACAAATTGTTTGCACGTTGATGACACTGAAGCCACAGAGGCTTCGCTTCAAAGAACATACTTTCCCAGTCAGAAACCTCTAGTTAATAACCATAGTTGAAAGGCCATAATCATTTTTGTTTGTTAAATCAAGCCAGAAAATCCATAATAGAATGCCTTTGTTGCTCTCATAAGAGACACAACTAACTGCTGGAATCTTCTTCTAAAGACTTACAGTGACTCAGCCAGCCTTTAGACAAGTGTAGCCAGCTTCCAGTGGCACCTTGCAGTCCAGCTAAAGAACAAAGGGGGTATTGATCATTGGACAGTAACAGGTGGTAATCCACCCTCTGAGTAAACAGTAGAACTTTGTGGATACTGCCAGGGGTTCACCCACTGCCAGCCAAATGTCCTCCTCATTAATTAGCAGTGTTAGATGAATGACACATTGAGACCACAACTAAGGCATTGGGTATTTTGCATGGTTTACTATTGAATTCCTAAAACTTCGTTTTGTTGAACTATCAGTGAAAAATTGCAAAACGTTTTATTTATTTTATATTTTTCCGAGTAAAATTAGTTTGACTTTATTTCCTGTAACCTTCTTTCCAGCCCATCTGTGTTCTACCTGTACTTAGTTAATAAGTTTATACTTGTAAATTGTCTAGTTGTTTGTTATGTACTACACTTTTACAATATATATACAATAATAACTTTGCCACTCTCATATCATTGTAATTGTTTCACAACTGGGCAAATGACCTTTTTACTCGTGAGTGCTGGGCAAATGACCTTTGGACAACATATTTTTACCTGTTTATGAAAAACATCACGTGCAAAACTATTTACACCAAAAGTAATAGGACAGGGTACCGCAAACTGTGTTTACACGTGGGCCAAATGTTGTCACAAAACAACCGTCATACGATATCGAAGCTGTTCATGATGTTCTAATTTTAGTTGTTTCCAGCGCTCCACAACGTCCTGTTAACAAACTAGTCTGTATATGGGTGAGTTTTTTTAATACTGTACCAATTGCCAAAACAATTGGTCCTTAACATCAACCTTCGTGTGCGTTATATTTCATAGTGACCCGTTCTTGAATAATATATTGTAGCGTACAGACCTTCAAGCCGTTCGTAAATCGGATCATGTCTTAGAGATTTACACGAGTTTAAAAGATGATACCCAAAAGCAACCAGAACGTCCGTGACTATTTGACTTTACCACATCGAACACACGTTTTACTGATGATTGTGTTTCCATATTATAATATTTTCTTAACTGTGTTGCGTGGAACACGTGTTGCATGTATATATTGTACATTTTGAGAGCATTGTCACTTATCATTTATCTTTAATTCTGGTTGGATTTAGTCTATGAATTTGATTCATGGCAATAAATCAAGAACATTTTGGCATTCAAAATTTCATTTACAGCTATCGATACATTTCAAAAGTGTAAAATAAGCAATATTTGTTCAATTAGTTAACATGCCTATTTATAACATATTCAAGTTTGATCTTGCGGAAGCAAATATGTCTGTTGTGTCAACCACGTATCCAACTAGCATATTTTCGTCACGGACGTGACGTTGTTTGTGAATGCGACTCATGGGTTGGTATGTCACATTATATACGCCCCATGCCATCAAATATTTGCTTTGCATAAAAGTACATGCCCTGGCTTAAGAATGTTATAATTGACTTTTAAAAAGGATTAAGCTTAGTTAATGTGTGACTGAGAGAGTCAAGACACCTATCAATAAATGTATAAATGGCCAAAATAAACATTATTAAAATGTTTCAAGACAATTTCCAACAGATAATTACCAAGCGAGTACATGTATGGATACGACAACGTAATATAATATTACTCCCATATTTACAAGATTATTTGTGCGTTTAACGTAGAAAAATACACAACCGCCACGAACGTTCCGATCTTTTTCGAAGACTATGCAGTAAACATAATTATTCCGTCAGTCACATAGCCTAATATATGTCTAACTGTTTTTATATATAATGATACGAATACGTTTGCTAGCCAAAAAACTACATGCCCCTAATTATATAGGCTACGTTACGTTCATATGTTTATGCGTCAACCATTAGATTCTATAGCGAAATGGAAGAACACTTCCAATTTTATTGAACTAGTTAACGTTGCCTAGCAATCTGCATTAGTTCCACCATATAGAACAACGACTTTCTTGCGAACCAATAATACACACACAACAAAAACATAAATCCAAGGTAAAGGTGTATACTCATTTAACGAAGAAAGTTTGACGTCATGGACGTTCTACATTTATAGATGTTGTCAACCTGTCAATCCCTGCGTGCAAACTCAAATTCAAAAACTGGTTGTGGGCCGCACTGATCTCATCCCTGTCTGCACCATAATTGCATATGCATGTAAAATTATTTCATAAGAGGATACGTTAATAGAGGACATGTGTGTGTGTGTGTGTGTGTGTGTGTGTGTGTGTGTGTGTGTGTGTGTGTGTGTGTGTGTGTGTGTGTGTGTGTGTGTGTGTGTGTGTGTGTGTGTGTGTGTGTGTGTGTGTGTGTGTGTGTGTGTGTGTGTGTGCGTAGTAGTAGTAGTAGATTTTATTTGGAATTGTATAAATCATACACACAAATATAAACAGTCCGTAAAACAATTGACAGAATGATATACAATTCCTGGTTGACAGCGAGCCAATTAAGGCTGTAACCAGTTTGTTTTAATTATTAATGGTATAACACCTAAGTAAAATAACATTATATCAAACACATATGTCAGATGTTTCGCGTGTGTGCGTGCGTGCATGCGTGCGTGTGTTTTATTGGCATTTGGGACAGTTTTATACATATATAGATTTAAGAGAATCCAACGTTTTGGCGGTCACAAATTCCACATAATGATATAGTATAGGGTCGTCACTAATCGTGTATCGACGACAGACGGATATATTTTATTGGCTTCCCTGGCTTCTGATAGCATGGGAGACAAGGTCCCAAAGTACTGGGCCTAGTTTAATAATAATTACAATATATATGTGTGTGTGTGTGTGTGTGTGTGTGTGTGTGTGTGTGTGTGTGTGTGTGTGTGTGTGTGTGTGTGTGTGTGTGTGTGTGTGTGTGTGTGTGTGTGTGTGTGTGTGTTATACTCTATATTAATGAATGTTATATTGTGTAGCAACATATGACAAGGCTGGGTCTTTCATAAGTTATCTGCACAATGTGACATATTTCTACTCCTTTAGCAGATAACAGAAAGGGCGGTCAGATACGATTGCTCTCAAGGGGACGTAGAAAGTTGACTGTTATACACAGTGAACAGGGGCACATGTCACACATACATGGTAGTCATTTTAGAAGCTATAGTTAAGTAGCGGTGGGATTATGAAAGCTACCCATTGGCTAGTTTGAAATGGTCAGTGCTCACAGCTTTAGGCTTGGATATGAGGCTGAGCTGCGTGGGCAATGACTGCCCTGGGCCCATTACTTCTGCTCCTATTTACTAATGGTATTTTAATTACCCCTACACAGAGCAAATAACAGAGTCCACATTGAGTTTTGTCTTTGAATTGGAGCGCTAGTCGGACGGCCGGGTGTCTGCACTGTTCACAGGGCGATATGGCGAGGTCAATTTCGAGCTTGATTCAGCTAACTTGCATATGATGCGTAGGATTTCTGTCAGGGGAAGTGAACGTAGTCACACCCCTGGCTTGCGATGATATTTCAACCACGCCTGCGAGTTTAACATGAAGTTTGAAGTAAATATGCTAAGAATAATATGTAATGCAAATGTGCGGCGGCTCGGCATAGCAACACGGGGGAAGTTTTGAAATCGTATTCAAAAAGGAAAGACATTAAGGTAAATACAGATATATTATGTGCATAATTCAAAGTAATAGACATGTTTCAGCTATACGTTGTTCAATTCCAACGTATCTCAACGCTTAACGAATAACAAATAACATATATTAATCTTACATCATAAGTTGCCATAATATTTTAGGTTGAAGACGCTTCCATGACCGAGTATACTGCACGCGTTTATTAGGTAAAAACGTTTATTTTTATAGATCGTCTATTGCAAGTGAAATATATATATATATAATTTTCATTTTTTTTAATCTGGGTGAATAGAGATACCTGTGTTAATTCCCAATTCCCATTTAAATGTATGCTAGATTTTAAATAAAAGTTGACCAATGAATGCGATTTATAGCTAGGATAACAAACATTATTTCTCTTGACCAGGGGGTCAAGAAAAAAATGCATGAATCACACTTCCTGCCTGAGTGATAAGATTCCCGTGTCGAAACACGTGTTTTCACTTTGAAATTTGTTCACAGAATCTCGTGAATTCACGTACAGGATCACGTGATTTCACGTACAGAAACTCGTGATTTCACGTGCGGGGAACCAGATAAACATAAGTCGAAACACGTGTTTTTACCTTAAAATTTGTTCACAGAATCTACTGAATTTACGTACAGAAAGACGTGATTTCACGTACGGTAACGCGTGATTTCACGTGCGGGGAACCAAATAAACACGTGTCGAAACACATGTTTTTACCTTAAAATTTGTTCACAGAATCTAGTGAATTCACATACAGAAAACACGTGAATTGAACTATTCTCTAGAAATTTACAGAGGTGTTAATAAATGCTATCTGAGTACATAGGCTTGGTTTACTTCTTAATGTTTCCGAACACACACATAGGGCGTACTATGACATTATAATTATAACAAATGTCGAAGCAACATAAATGTTTTTAACGAAAACGAATTTTCGATATAAATGAACGCTGCATTGCTCAAATTCTTGCTTCAGTAGAGCAATTTCGTGCCATTTCCGGAACACATCTTCCGTCCCCACCGGATGTACACAGCGCCTCCACACGATGACTTGTGAATGTCAGTTCCTGAAACGTAAGTTGATCCATAAATGTCTACATATTTTCTGGAATTCTAATTTTGAACTTTAAAAGGAACACTTTTAAATATAATTTATTTCATAACTGAAATATGTATATCGAATGTCTTCAATGTGAAAGTAACTGCCAAATAGCATGTCATATATGCTAATGCGAACAGAAAATGTTCATGACCACAATCTTAGAAACCATAATGTGTATTACACTCAACACATTAAAACAAACAGCAGAATGTTTACAACAAATTATTCTGGACCAGTGTTCTGGAATGCACTACCTCAACAGTTACGAGAGCTTGTATCATTAAACCTATTTAAAAGAAAGTTAAAAGAGTTATTACGGTCGAGATATTAAATTTACATATTAGTAGTGATTTTACTAAGTAATATATCTTTTTTTTGGTATTAGACTATTATCTATGTAATTATCATCATTTATATTGTTGTTATTAAGTATTATAAAATATATTTATGTTGACGTACTATATAATATTAGTTAGTGTATTGAAATATGTGATAAATTGATACCACTAGTCCTAGTAACCGAATATAGTAATATAACATTCTGGTAACATGGTATATAAACAGTAATCTCGCAATTGGTACTGAAAAATAAGTAAATAAAACAATTCATTTTAATAATGCTGTGCATGTTCCACCAGTAAATATGCTGTTGCCTAATCTCAGTATGAAATAAAAGTTGAGCTTATTAAAATCTGAAGCGTTTATTGAGATAAGAAGCATTGGTATACGCATTGTTTGTAACACGAAACAGAGCACAAACACTTACCGACTGCGTAGGTGTCGGAACAGGAGGAGGCTTGGGGAGCTGAGCTATTCCCATCAATAATTGGTGAGGTGGCTTAGCCCCCAATATTTAGGAATGGATGGCATTTTGTAGTATAATTTTTATGGGATGGAGAAAGGTCCCCAAATATTAGGGAAAGTGGTGCGTGTTTTGTTTGATATGGAGAAGAAGGTGGGTGCAAATCGAGAAAAATGTTTGGACGTCGCCGACAATTTTTAACCAGCTCACCCGTCTTCCGATGTCATATCCTCGACAGCGCGCGTGTTGAATGGAGTGCTGCAGGAACTTCTGCTCAGCCCCCCAATATTAATTAAAATGTTATTTGTCAGAATTTGGGAGTAACACATTTGATGAAAATGCGAATAGAGAACGCTTTGGGTTAACTGTTTGTAATAATGCGTACCTTTGCAACATGCCCATCGTAACTGCAAGGTAGAGAGCCTGAACAACGTCACACATTTAAAGGTCCTCAACCAATTCGTTTGCCCATCGCCAATCCGGTTCTTTTAAGTCCAGATGTGTAATGCGTGAATAGTTTAACTAGTGTGCACATTCGGTTTAATAAAACAAATGCGTACTTGTTTTTTAATCGTCAAAAAAGATATGTCGTTACACCGGGTATAGCTGGCGAAAGCCAATTGCGCTGTTGACCTCCTGCGCCATTTCGGTCACGTGCTTTACGCGAGATCGGCATCCCACGCATTCGAAAATAATAACAACACACTCGTTCTTTGGTGTATCAAGATGAATATTCCTAAATGGTTGTACGAAAGTACATATTACACTATCGCAGTTAGCAACAAGAACGCCGTGTATTAATTCAACGAGAATTGCAAGTTGCGAACGTCTACACTAGACTCGAACTAAGCCAGTCACGATATCAGCCAGAGATTCCGTCAGAGACTGACAACGAGTATAATATTTGATATGTATTGTATTTGATTATGCACGCTCTTGTTAATAAGCTATGTTATTGCGCCAATACAAATAGAGAGTAGATGACGTGAGGGTGCCAAATGACAAGTAACTTAGTCAGGGAGCATCCGTAATTTCGTGCAACAGAACGTCAAACACGGGAGTATTATATTGATGATCATAATTATTAAAACAGTGTTTTGTGACTCACATTTTTATACTATTACTGCAGAATGTTGTTGATTTGCATTGTAGTTTATGCAAAATAATTACGATTTTTATATGACAACTATGATGGTGATTTTATTCAATCTAAAAATCTAAACGTGTAAATACATGAAATATAAATACAGCTAGAGTACACCATATATAAGGATTACACAAGAAAAGCTCGCACTTGTTTCCATTGTGGTCCTTGATGCCTGGCTGTAGTCTATGTAATTGGTATCCTGTGATACTTTTCAACTGACATATGCCAGCTATTCTTGTGTATTTACCAATATGTGTGTATATTCTCACCACAGCAATATATGAATGCAAAATACAAAAAATAGATAAGCGAGCGAAAAATGAACTACTGAAAACACGTCCCAAAATGCTGTTTTGAACGATTGCTTGTACTATTACGGTTCGTCCAATCCAAACAATCTTGATATCGTTTGAAAGCTTACGATTTATGCTATTCAGATATATAAATGCTTTCCTAAGAGTCATTTCTAAAATAAACTGTAAACGGACATACAATGGTGCTGGTTCCAGTGTCTTAGACACTGCGAACGATGTTGTTTCGTCGACACAGTTCACCAATCTACCAATTGAGGCACCACTATCAGATTTCATGGTATGAGATCCACTCACTTTCAAACGGATGTTAAAATGACATACGCGAAGTAGGCGTGACGTCACAATCACGTATATCAACCAACCAACCAACGCAACTAATTTTGACCGGTTGATTGGCGTACGTTATTGTGACGTCACGCCGACGTAGATATATATCGGCTTTGCTGCGATCAAAGCACATCAGTTTCGTTGCGGTTTGAAAGTGGGTGGAGCTTATAACATGAAATCAAGAAATGGTGAAGTGCGCATGTCTGAACCTATGCAAATGAGGAAAACAGCGCCGCAATCGGAAGATTATGTACTGAGTACCCGCCGTCAATATCGTTCAGAACCGTACAGAACACCGAAAACGGCACAATTGTACGTCCTTTTATAGGTGTTCTATGAACGGTTACCGGGAAATATAAATGACGCTAGAATAAAAAAAGTGCATCCTTTCAAATGATACCAAAATCGTCGGGACAGGACCTTAGAATTTCATGTTTTGGACGTATTCTGAGTTGTTCATTTTTTGCTCGCTTGTCTATTTTTATTAATACGTAACTTGAATTATGATGTCGCTAGAAGCCATACTGCAACCCAAGAATGGGAATGAGAAGAGGCAGAAGAGGGGCTAAGGCGGTCACCTGGGTACAGACATGGAGGATACATAGTCTGCGAGAAGCATACATTTAAACAATCCAGGTAATTTCAAATTTATAACAATCAACCATGTATAAGTTATCAAACAAATTTAATGTGCACGTTTAAATATTTGTTTTCATACCCATTTCAATAATAACGTCTTGGACATAGTAGATGACTCAGAAATAAGCTTATAAAATAAATAATTTATTTTTGAAGAAGGTAGACATACATATTATGAATCTTTGAATACATGACAATGAAAATATACTTTTAGCATCACAATAACACCGATTTGTAATTTCCAACATTCGCCTTGACCATTCAACCTCAGGCAGAACCTTAAAATGTCAAACATGAATATGTGTAGTAGTTACACATGGCAGACACTGACATGAATTTGTATACTGAAAAAAAATATATATACAAATGCGCTTTACTGATACTTTACTGATTAGCAGAATTCAAATCCGTCTATAATATTGACTAAGATCAGACATCACTGTAATGAAATTGAACAATTTTAAATTTATGTAATAACAATGAACACCCTGTAAAGAAAAATAGTTAAAATTCATCACCGTTTTGAAAAAGAGCATATTCTACTAATGTCTGCATGCTGGATCAACCCACCCCCTCCCTCCCCCGGAACAACCCCGGTAAACACCGACTGTTCCTAACATATCAACATGTATAGACGCAGCTGTAGTAGAACACTTATTGCTGCCTTTTTCTTGTGAAATGCTGCAGGTCACACATGAAAAAATTATTTATATTTATTGATTATGACAATGAAGACTCCATCATTATTTACTACCAACACTACAATGACACCTGTTTTTGTTTACTGAATATGTGCTTTCTTTACAGGAGATTGAATTAGTGTGCTTAGTACCACTAATTCTCCAAGTCAATATGGCATACTGGGCAGTTGTATTTGTCCAGGATCTCGGACAAGATTCTACAGCCATGCAACATGCTGCATATTAACGGTTTGTCATATGAATGTCCACTGAGTGATCCCAACTGTGTCATGTGTTGCATCCGTGACATATTCCCCAGTGCCGATGGGGTGTACACTGGCTCCAGGTCAGTCAGTTAGCTTGACTGACTAGAAACCAATGTAGAATACAGGTTGCTCGACATACGAATATGGTGACGCCTGACTAGCTCTGTAGTTGGCGATGGAACGATGGGTATCAGGGTCTGGCATGAGTCTTCGGGCAACAACTCTCGACGCTGTGAGATAGGTTCAGTGTCGAGCATTCTTCGGTGAACTACATCGGTTTGGATATCGATGACATCACTGTATGTGTTCGCTGTCTTCGATGGTACTGCATACCAGCTTCCTGACTTTTTGCTGTATATCCGCATTTACCTATACCGGAGACAAGGTGACAATCAGCATGGCTCTGATATGTATGATATTTTATATCTGACGACACATTTATCAAAAGTCAATAATACACAGTATTTGTATTCAATTTAACTTTTAACTTTTAGTAGTATCCTTGAAAAAATACATCAATTATCCAGCATTGTTACATCGGTAGGGTTTCATTTTTTTGTGTTGCTGATAGTCAATGGTAGCCAGCTGAGTTCTTGCAACATACGCAAGGTATTTGTTATGTACAACACAAGTTTGTGATGAAGTAATGGTATTGAAAGCCTTTTCACATTTTTCAACAACAATCTGTTGATACACTGACAGCACCATTTTACTTGCTTAAATTCTCTATGTATCATGAGGACTTATATTATATACCTTTCATGCCACGTTTAATTTTTCTAAATTATTCTTTTTTATCACTGGTTTATATTTTCACAAATAAATTATATTACATTTTCACTCCGCATGATGATTATACACATGTACACATTGTACTAATTATATTATAAACAACACTTGGACAAAGTTAGTTATGGTATGGCGTAGTATCCAGTCCTCAGGATTGCTCAAAGCGCTTTACACTTTACTCCCTGGCAGACCTGTTAATTCGAACACCATCTCGACTTATGTGGGAAACATTCAGCCACACTGAAATTAATATGCGAAGACTATTCATACAAACATATCCACAGCTGTCTGTAGCCGGTATTCTTCATACAGCTGAGCAAACCTGAGTAACGTAGCAGGTAGTGTAGGGTTGCACTCTAGCCGGTCTGTTTTTACCACTTAGCGATTAAAACCGGTCAAAACCTATTAATATTATTGAAAACTCTAAAACTAACTAAAAATACACCAGACTTCTACTAGCTTATATTTAGCTCATACACTAGTTTTACCTAGTAATATAATATATATATATCTACTTGCTTAAAACAAGCATAGCTGGAGATTATGAAATATCAATGCTGAATTGTCGTGCAATTACTCTGAAGCAGTCCTTGTTCTTGCACAACTGAAACTTAATTGACACACATGCTTAATAAATAAAAGCATGTGTATAACACTTATTAATTAGTGTAAAGTATTCACCAGTTACAAAGTTCTTTATATGGACAAATATTCTAGAAACTATTTGGCAGAAAAAAGGTGGCCGTGTTCTTGAATAATTCACACAGACCGCGGCCTGGCCCTAAATCTACGCTACGGAAACGACCTGGCTACGCCCAATTCGAATACGTTGTCTGGTGTCAATTTTCGCAGTGTCATTAATTATCATTTAATATAAATACAACTAGTTAATACAAATTATATAATAATATAGTAAGGGTAAATGTTCCATGAATCTATAATCATCATTCATGAGAACGTAAATAGGCTATCTTTTGAAAACACAAATTCAATTGGCTAATCTAAAATCTAATCTTAATATAAAACAGGACCAACAACAGAGCGTGGACCATGTAATACTTTTTAGTTTTTATGCTTTATATTGATCACCACTCTGACATGTTTCCATGTATTGTTGAAAAGTATGGTCTACTTTTTGTACGAGCTAGATTTGAATACAATGAGCAATAAACCTCACGATATCTTGTTTCTTATTCATATGAAACATATATTTTGACACTTGCATTGTTTTTATAATGATTAACAATTAATTACAGAAATATTGCACACAATTATCACTAAATTAGGTTTTGACCGGGTTTTGACCACTTTTCAGGGAAAATTAGCCCGGTTTTAACCAGGTTTTAACCAGGCTAAAACTGGGCGGTTAAAACCGTTCAACCCTGAGGTAGTTTATTGCACAAACTACAACATTTTCGAATTTTTATCATTTATGTTTTGTTAACAAAGAATCGTAAATTATGATTCTTTGTTAAAAAAACAATTACGATTCATAATATAGTTATTCTTATTTGATATGTACATGTTACATTTGTTCAACCAAACATCTTCCTAAGTACTTTTTTCTCATTGGTTTATATTTTATGTGATATTAAAAATGTTGTGAGTTGTAAACATACAAGGCATGTATAAACTACAACTAGCATTTGATATCACGTGTACTAGTGTTTTTTTTTTATAAAAAAAGAATCTTGATAAAAGTAACTGTTTTTTGTATATGTACCTTACATTTTTTCATCCTCTTCCAAATGTTTGTTTCTATTGTTGCTTTGCATTTTATGTGATGTGTATGTGATATTAAAAATTATTACATTATACATATCAAGTGCAGTGACTGTAGTTGTATTGTGCTTTTCATTATTTTGTAGTCAATCTCATCAAATAGTTTCAATAACATATTTTTTTACATTGTCTTTAATTCACATGCATTTCTAACAACAATATGCCATTTAACAAGGATACCCATTACTGCAAAATCCTCATGCAGACAAACAGAACTATCACATACAGGGGCAGATCCAGAAATCGAGTCTGGGGGAGCACAAAAACCTTCATTGGCGGCCGAACCAAATGGTGTAGTCTACATTTTGTCGCTATCGCACCGCCATAACTTCAGCTGCTCGGCTGGAGTGGTGATATGGCGTGGGCCCATTATAAAAGGTCTGCAGACACGCCAAATGCCTAAGGTCTAGGGGGGCACGTGCCCCAGGCCGCCTGGATCCGCCCATGACATACTTGTTTAATGCTTGTACTTATAATTTTAATAAAAGGTTTGGTGACAGAGTAATGTGTACCGCATTTGACAACACTCGTTTACCTGAAGGTGAAGAGCTTTGACGCATACAGCTGCATGTGGTGTTGACACAATTCGAGTTCTAAAAATATGGCACATGTATTAATGCCAACGGTCAAATGCTACATATATATATATATATATATGTATATATATATATATATATAAACATGTTATGGGTATTCATTTTCACGCCTTTCATAGTATTGAGGGGGGCTTCTTTTTTTAACATAACAAAAACTCACAGAAGGGGCAATAAAAAAACTGGTGAAACTACTGGAATATTCTTTTCCTTTAAATAATTAAATACCAAGACTACATACGATTACAATTTAATTCAAATTAAATTTTGAAATGTCCAATAATAGTAATTTTTTATATAAAAGTAATAGATTAGTCAAATTACTATTACAATACTGTTATTAGTAAATTGTGTACATATTGTTTTTGTTCAATCTATTATTATTAATTCAATAATTATAATCGTTCCAGATCATTATATAATGCATTTACACTATTAGTATTATCCCATGCCTACTTAGGCTACTAGCCTACTACCATATACAACATAGACATAACATAATCATATTATCATTGACATAGGTATATGCCACAGCGTCGAACTGTTAGCTGATACTAGTCTACGGTAAACAAGGCCAAGCCAGGCCGCCCATACCGCCATTGCCATTGGCTATGACAAAAGTAAACAATCAAATAAATTTAGTACATACAACATTAATATGTATACTCACTCATACGCCTAAATATACGTGATTATAGCTGAATAATTCGAAATTACTAACCTGTCTCGAAGAACCTTTGCGAACGCTGCATCTATTGACGTTGTGACTGACCCCACGGCACGGGCCACGGCCACAGTCCACTGGCACTGTCCCCAACTCGTTCTGTTTACTTTGTTTCGTTCCATAGTCTTCCCCAAATGGAAATACACATTTATGCATAGGTACTGTCTTTGTCTGTCTAATTTCGCCCATTTTGCCGTGTCGGTGGCATATGTTCTTGGACGTCCACTCATTGTCTAAACTCAGTATTTCATAACATGAACAGCGCCAAAGGGTGGGGTCAAAGGTCAATATCGCCCATAATTCCCGATCACGAGAAAACAAGAACGCAATTCCACACAACATTCAATGTCCATACTCAGGTAAAATCGAAGCAAGAAACCGGATTCGGTTTTTACCAAAAACAAAGAGTTCGCAATTGTTCTATTAATTAAAAAAAACGAACTAACACGTATGCATCAACGAAATAGGATATCATTGGGGAGTACGTGATGCCTCTGATTTTTTGTGAAATTACTCAGAAACGCGAGGAGCAAAACAGTCGAATTGGTTGAGTACCTTTAAGTTCCGGGATATCCGATTGCAGATTCAGGCGCGTAAATAGGCCTACATCCGTTCTGCACAAGTTTCTAAATATAGGTGTGGTGTAGAATTTCTCAGTAATTATAGGCGTCGTCTACACCGTCGTAAACAAACGCTAGCACAACAAAGGCAGGATGGAGGTTACAAACATCGCCTAAGTGAGCGGTTCCCAAACTGTGGTCCGCGGATACATTGAGGTGGTCTCTATGGACAACGTAAAATACACGTTAATTGTTTGTAAAAACTAACAGAAAGAGGACATTTTATTCCGCAAAGACTAAAAGAACTTTTATTTTGTAAAGACGACTGCAGCCTCTGCTGGTATATTCAAATTACTTAACGACTTCAACGTTTCCCATTCTGCATGGATTGGCAAAAATATAGTCCTTTTAGTCTTTGCGCAATAAAATGTCCTCTTTCGGCTTGCTGTTTCCACACAATTAAAGGTCCTCAACCAATTCGTTTGCCCATCGCCAATTCGGTTCTTTTAGGTCCAGATGTGTAATGTGTGAATAGTTTAACTAGTGTGCACAGTCGGTTTAATAAAAAATGCGTACTTGTTTTTTTAATCGTCAAAAAACAAGATTTGTCGTTACACCGGGTATAGCTGGCGAAAGCCAATTGCGCTGTCGACCTCCTGCGCCATTTCAGTCACGTGCTTTACGCGAGATCGGCATCCCATGCATTCGAAAACAATAACAACATACACGTGCTTTGGTGTATCAAGATGAAGATTCCAAAGTGGTTGTACGAAGGTACGTATACTACACTATCGCATTTAGCAACAAGAACGCGTAGCCGCGTATTAATTCAACGAGAATTGCGAACGTCAACACTCGACTCGACTCTAAGACTAAGACTGTCTAAGACTAAGTCTAAGACTAAGCCTAGGCTAGCCAGTCACCAGATCCATGACCATATTATCAGCCAGAGATTCAGTCAGAGGCTGTGTCAACGAGCATAATATTTGATATGCATTGTAATTTGTATTTTGTTACGTAGGATCTTGGTAATAAACTATGTTATTGCGACAATACATGTAGAGAATAGATGACGTGAGGCTGCGAAATGACAAATAACATTGGTTTGGCAATAGGCCCCTGTTGATCGTGCAATTAACTTAGTCAGGGAGCATCCGTAATTTCGTGCAACAGAACGTCAAACACGGGAGTATTATATTGGTGATCATAATTATTAGAACAGTGTTTTGTGACGCATATTTTGATACTATTACTGCAGAATGTTGTTGATTTGCATTGTAGTTTATGCAAAATAATTTAGATTTGTTATATTGACGACCATGATGGTGATGATGATTGTATTAAATGTATAAATGTAAACGTGTAAATACATAAAATATAAATACAGTTAAATTACACCATATATAAGGATTAAACAAAATAATGCTCGCACTTGTTTCCGTTGTGGTCCTTGGTGCCTGGCTATAGTTTATGTAATTGGTATCCTGTGATACCTTTCAACTGACATATGCCAGCTATTCTTGTGTATTTACCAATATATTCTCACCACAGCAATATATGAATGCATAATGCGTAACCTGAATTATGATGTCGCTAGAGGCCACGCTGCAACCCAAGAATGGGAATGAGAGGAGGCAGAAGAGGAGCTAAGGCGGTCACCTGGGTCAAGCAGACACAGGGAGGATACATAGTCTGCGGGAGGCCCACATTTGATCAATCCAGGTAATTTCAAATTTATAACAATCAACCACATATAAGTTATCCAAAAAATTTAATGTGCACATTTACATATATATTTGTTTTCATACACATTTTAATAATAACATCTTGGACGTGGAAAACTAAGTTGACTTCTGCACTTATATTATACCCACATACATATTAATACACCTTTAAAAGTATTTAGCATACAGCGATGACTCAGAAATAAGTTTATAAAATAAATATAAATTAATATAAATGCTCTTAACTGATGCTTTACTGATTAGCAGAATTCAAATCAGTCTATAATATTGACTAAGATCAGGCGTCACTGTAATGAAATAGAAACATTTTTAATTCATGTAATGACAATGAGCACCTTATAAAGAAAAAATAGTTAACATTTGTCACCATTTTGAAAAAGAGCACATTCTACTAATGATTGCATGCCACCACCCTCTCCCTCCTCCGGAACAACCCCGGTAAACACTGACTGTTCCTAAGATATCAACATGTATAGATGCAGCTGTAGTAGCACATTTCTTGCTGCCGTTTTTCTTGTGAAATGCTGCAGATCACACATGAAACATTATTTTACATTTACTGATTATGAGAATGAACATTCCAAAATTATTTACTACCAACCTACAATAATACCTGTTTTTGTTTACTGAATATATGCTTCTCTTTACAGGAGATTGGACTAGTGTGTTTAGTATCACTAGTTCTCCAAGTTAATATGGCATACTGGGCAGTTGTACTTGTCCAGGATCTCAGACAAGATTCCACAGCCATGCAGCATGCTGCATATTAATGGTTTGTCATGTGAATGTCCACCGACTGATCCCAATTGTGTCGTGTGATGCATCCGTGATAGATTTCCCAGTGCCGATGGGGTGTACACTGGCTTCCAGGTCAGTCAGTTAGCTTAACTGACAAAAAACCAATGTAGAATGCAGGTTGCTCGACATACGAATATGGTGACGCCTGACTAGCTCGTGAGACAGGTTCAGTGTCGAGCATTCTTCGGTGAACTACATCGGTTTGGATATCGATGACATCACTGTATGTGTTCGCTGTCTTCGATGGTACTGCATACCAGCTTCCTGACTGTTTGCTGTATATCCGCATTTACCTATACCGGAGACAAGGTGACAATCAGCATGGCTCTGACATGTATGATATTTTATATCTGACGACACATTTATCAAAAGTCAATAATACACAGTATTTGTATTCAATTCAACTTTTAACTTTTAGTAGTATCCTTGAAAAAATATTGGTTCGATAATTATAATCGTTACGGATCATTTATAATGCATTTACACTATTACTATTTTCCCAAGCCTACTTAGTCTACTAGCCTACTACCATATACGACATAGACATAATATAGTCACTATCATTGACATAAGTATATGCCAGAGGCATAGCGTCGTATTGTTAGCTGATATTAGTCTATAGTAAACAGGGCCCAGCCAGGCTGCCTATATCGCCATTGCCAATGACTAAGTCTAAAAGGAAAACAATCAAATAAATTTAGTACAAGCAACATTAATATATATACTCATACGTCTAAATATACGTGATTATAGCTGAATAAATCGAAATTACTAACCTGTCTGAAAGAACCTTTGCGAACCCTGCATCTCGTCTGTTGATATTGTGACTGACACCACGGCACGGGCAACGGCCCACGGCCACAGTCCACTGGCACTGTCGCCAACTCCTTCTGTTTGCTTTGTTTCTTCCATAGTCGTTCCCAAATAGAAATACACCTTTATCCGTGGGTACTGTTTTTGTCTGTCTAATTTAGTCCATTTTGCCGTGTCAGAAAACTCGGAATTCCATAACATCAACAGCGCCAAAGGCTGGGGTCAGAGGTCAATATCGCCCACAATTCTCGATCACGAGAAGACAAGAACGCGATTCCACGCAAAGTTCAATGTCCATACTCAGCTAAAATCGAAGCAAAAAACCGGATCCGGTTTTTACTAAAAACGAAAGAGTTCGCAGTTTTTGTATTAATTTTATAAAAACGAACTAATACGTATGCATAAACGAACTAGGATATCATTGGGGAGTACTTGATTCCTCTGTTTTTTTGTGAAATTAAAAAGAAACGCGAGGAGCAACTCCGAGCAAGACAATCGAATTGGTTGAGTACCTTTAACGTGTATTTTTGCGTTTTCCATAGAGACCACCTCATAATATCATGCGGACCAACCGAGGGCCGCGGACCACAGTTTGGGAACCGCTCACTTAGGCGATGTTTGTAATCCCCATCCTGTCTGTGTTGATAGCGTTTGTTTACGACGGTAATTACTAATACATTCTACGCCACACCTACAGTCATTTGCAAAAGTTTAAGACCAGGCACGATTTTTTGAAGAAATTTGACTAAACTATGTTTTTTTGGCCTTCACATAACATTATATCAGTTTATTTCGCCAAATAAACGTAGTACAACATAATATGAAACTTTATGTCGTCCAAAAAGTGTCAGTGTCTCTACTTTTCAGTATTTAGTGTGGCCTCCTTTTCTGTCAATGACCGCCTGGATGCGATATGGCATGCTAGAAACCAGATATTCGCAGTACTCCTGGGTGATTTCGGTGACCCAAACGTCCTTGATAGCTTGTTTCAAGTTTTGAGCGCTTGATGGTTGTTTGTCTGTCACCTTATCCTTCATTATAGTCCACTGGTTCTCAATGGGATTTAGATCTGGGCTGTTCCCAGGCCATTCCAGCACGGAGATTTTATTCTTCTTGAGGAAATCAGTGGCTACCTTGGATCGGTGACAAGGAGCGCCATCTTGCATGGACATCGTACATTTGTGGATGTCCATATACAGTTTCAGCTTCTCCTTCAACAACTCCACGTACCTAGGTCCATTCATAGTGGTGTAAGGTGGAATAAAATACAGACCAGAAGGGCCAAAACATGACATGGCACCCCAAATCATCTGACTTGGCGGGTGTTTCATTGTGGCTGCTGCATATTTCTTATCAAATCGCTTACCTACTGGCCGCCTAACGTGCCTCTTGCGACGTATAAACTGTTGCATGGTCGATTCATCTGAGAACAACACTTTCTTCCACTGCGCGAGAGTCCAGTGGCGATGTCGTCTGGCAAAGTCCAGCCTCTTTTTTTTCATCTCAGGTGTCAGGCGTGGCATCCAGGCAGGCTTGCGGGACTTGAGCCCAAATTCTTTGCTGAGACGTCTCGAAACAGTACTGAGACTTATTTCCGTACCTTATAAGCGTAAAGCAGCCCGAATTTTCTTGGATGAGCTCATTGGCGAGCACATCACGATGCGTCTCATTGTGTGGTCATCCCTGAGCGTAGTTTTCCGTGGACGACCACTCCTTTTACTGGCACGAAAAGTGCCATCAGTATTGAATTTGACGATGGCGTTGTGCACGTCTGTTTTGGAATAACGAAATTTAGCACTAATGTCTCTTTCCATATATCCTTCTCCATGTAGAGTCACTATTTGTGCCCTTAGAACCTCTGTCAAAGACGATTTTTTGCCCATTTCAGGGATGAAGACAAAACTGAAAAACACCTAATCGATACTGACAGCAGCAAACAAATGACCTGGAAGTACTGACTAGGCGTATTGCTTCAAGGCCCAAATAGGATGATGCAATCCAGACATTATGTGATGCAATCTGATGCCATACCATAAAATTTTTAAAAATCGTGCCTGGTCTTAAACTTTTGCAAATGACTGTATATTTAGAAACTTGTGCAGAGCGGATGTAGGCCTATTTACGCGCCTGAATCTGCAATCGGATATCCCGGAGCTTAAATGTGTGATGTTGTTGAGGCTCTCTACCTTGCAGTTACGTAAGGCTTGTTGCAAAGTTACGCATTATTACAATCATTTAAACCCAAACGTTCTGTATTCGCATTTTCAACAAACGTGTTACTCCCAAATTCTGACAAATAACATTTTCGATCAACACGCGCGCTGTCGAGGATATGACATCGGAAGACGGGTGAGCTGGTTAAAAAATTTCGGCGACGTTCAATTTTTTTTTCTCGAGTTGCACCCGTTCTTCTCCATATCAAACAAAACACGCACCACCTTCCCTAATATCGGGGGACCTTTCTCCATCCCATAAAAAATATATTACAAAATGCCACCCATTCCCTAAATATTGGGGGTTAAGCCCCGCTCACCAATTATTGAAGGAAAGAGCTCAGCTCCCCAAGCCTCCTCCGGTTCCGACACCTATGCAGTCAGTAAATGTTTGTGCTCTGTTTCGTGTTACCTAACAATGCGCACACCAATGCTTCATATCTCAATAAACGCTTCAGATTTTAATAAGCTCAACTTTTATTTCACACTGCATCCATATTTAATGTAGTTCGCATCAGCGCACTATCAACTGTCATCGGTACCGGTAGGTATCCTCCTTTTATGGGTACGATGAAATATCGGTGCATAGCACTATTTAGGGGACGGCTCTGGCGAAAACATAGCATACTTCAGTAGCCGGTAAACATGCTAACAGCTTACGCACACTTGGCGTTTCTCATCTTCGCCTTTAGCGGAGGTGCCCTTGGGCAGCTAACGCGGAGAGACATCGCTAGCGATGGGTTGTGCACCTACACCTTCCGTGACGTTTGTGTCAGTCAGCGTATGCGGGACGTCGTGGAACTGAGAGACGACGTCAAAAGTCTACAGGCGCAACTCATTTTGCTCAACAAGGTCGTCGCTGCAATACCTGATCTGAGAGAGGCTATGAAACAACTGGAAGGGAAAATCGATGACGTAAAAGAGAAGGCACAAGAGGAGACTGGTGAGTACCGCCATCTGGCGTGCAAGGTTGTACTATTGACACGTCTTTCTTGGTGAGGTAAAGCTGGAGTCACAATGAGGCGATTTTCTCACACATCGTTCTACTTGCTATACTCACCGTATTAAGATGAGGTACCCATATTGTCGGTGTGTGTGTGTGTGTGTGAGTGTGTGATGTGTGTGTGTGTGTGTGTGTGTGTGTGTGTGTGTGTGTGTGTGTGTGTGTGTGTGTGTGTGTGTGTGTGTGTGTGTGTGTGTGTGTGTGTGTGTGTGTGTGTGTGTGTGTGTGTGCCTCTATACATGCCCGCGCATATATGTGTGTTTAGAGGCAATGTCATTCATTCGAGTGAACAGATAATATCAGTGGTTTATTCAGAAAATATGCATTTGTTTAATACACAACTTCTGAATTTTGTGAACCGCGCTATTTCTGGTCACAACATGACATCTTATATGACACAATCAGTAGACAACATGTGCAACTCATGAGATCATCTGGAAACCCCTAAGGGCTTTTGTCGAGGATCTAAAATACAATTACACAATACTACAAATGATTAAGGTATGTTTATTATTAAATGAACAAACAAAGTAGTATGCTACAGCATAAAGTGCTGTGAACACATAATAGATGCAATAACATATTGCAACTAAAAAAATCACTACAAATTACTTATATGCAAATGTTTACGAACAACATATTTACTGGTGTAACATGCATAGCATTATTAAAATGATTTTTTTATTTATTTACTTATTTTTGCAGTACCAATTGTGAGATTTCTGTTTATATACCATGATACAAGAATGTGATATAGCTGTATTCATATTTTCGGTTACAGCACTAGTGGTATCAATTCATTATATATTCCAATACATTAACTAACATTATATGATACGTGAACATAAATATATTTTATAATACTTAATACTACTTGATTCTGAATAACCTATAGTAACATTATCTAACATTAATTACAAAAAAACACTACTACTACTACTATTACTACTACTATTACTACTACTAATACTACTACTACTACTACTACTACTACTACTACTACTACTACTACTACATAAATTATACTAATTACATAGATAATAGACTGATACAAACAAATGGATCGACTACAGGATCTATTACTTAGTAAATAATCACTACTAATACATAAGTTTAATATCTCGACAGTAATAACTCTTTTAGCTTTCTGTTTAATAGGTTTGTATCTATAATAATTATAGACATTTATGGACCAACTTACGTTTCAGGAACTGGCACTCACAAGTCGTCGTGTGGAGGCGCTGTGTACATCCGGTGGGGACGGAAGACGTGTTCCGGAAATGGCACGAAATTGCTCTACTGGGGCAAGTATTTTAGCAATACAACGTTCATTGATATCGATAATTCATTTTCATTAAACAAATTATGATGCTTCGACGTTTGTTATAATTATAATATCATTGTCATTTTTCCGAAACATCAAGAAGTAAACCAAGCCTATGTACTCAGACAGCATAGATTAGCACCTCTCTAAATGTCTAGAGAAATTACGAATGCAGATTAAAATAACCATTTGTAATATATATATATTCGGTATAATATACACGTATATATATATATATATGTGTGTGTATATTATATATATATGTATATATTTGTATATATATGTATATATATGTATATATATATATATATATATATATATATATATATATATATATATATATTAGCATTGTAATATATATATATATATACGATCAGTCATTGTGGAATGTATTGTTGTTCAAGGTGTTGCAGCCGGATCGCACTATACACACAACGGTGGTGGTTCAAACTACCTGTGCATGCCCAGATACCCTGAATGGGGACCGAAGACGACTGCAGGCTTCCAATCTGGAGCCCATTTGTACGGTGCCGAGTACGAAGTACCGTCTTCAAATGATCCATTCTCCAAAGCGAACGCGCAGTCTTTGCATGACAACGACGTTCCGTGTGCCGTGTGTCATGTGACCAACCGACCAACGAAACTCATGATTCCGGCTAAACTGACGTGTCCAGACGGCTGGACAAAGGAGTACTCTGGCTACTTGGTGGCTGAACATTACACGCACAAACGAACAACCTACGTTTGTATGGACAATGCCCCTGAAGTTATCGAAGGCGGAGGGCTGGGCAAAGATGGCGTCCTGTTCTACAACACCGAGGCTACGTGCGGAGGTGGACCGCTGCCGTGTCCTAATTATGTAGAGGGGTGGGAAATAACTTGTGTCGTGTGTACACAATAAAGCGGGGTTTTACTTATCCTGAGTGGGGTTTCAACATGTCTAACAGGTAGACTTGATTGGTAGTTTAATATTATTAGTATTTTCGTTGTAGATGTAGTTGTAGCAGTTGTATTGATATTATCATGGTGTACGGAAGGCGCAATACGTATTATATGTGATTAATTGGCACACGATTGCATTATTATGTTGAAACACAGGTATTTATTTATACAACTCTATAAAAGTAAGCCATTTCTCACAGCCGCCTAGGTGAGTCCACATTTTTTTATTATCCTGACTACTTTTGTTAATTCTTCTGATATTTATTTATGCAACAAACTAATATTTTAAACCATATGATATCGGATTAGTTAGACATAGGACGTCAACGTAAAACATACTTGTTACAAAATGCAATGGATTTAATGCTCTTCTATATGTAGCATATGTTTAATATGTAAAAGTACTTACTTACATGTGTATTTTGATAGACGACAAACGGTAAATTGTTTGACATTGAATTGTTCACTTTCACAACGAATGACAGTGAGCGAATTTTACAGTGTATTTCAGCATTAACAATTCACCGGTGCTCTCCGTATTCACAGCCAGGCGTTTAGTCCAGTCATTAAATTAAGTCACGCTATAACCAATATTTATTGCCATCCAACACCTATAAACCAGAGTCGTCATGAAACAACTCATGGCCCTATCGAAACATCCCCGCAGACAGTTGTGACTTTAAAAACGTTGCCTTATGTTTTCGTTCATCATGTGTTCGTCACCAACTTTTGATCGCTTGACGGAGGGTTTGCTAGACAACTGGTCACATGATGGAGCGGTCAACTGACCTATCCGATACCACGTAGTCGTCTCGGACATTCTGTCGTATATCTTGTTGAAATTCTGGTCACAAAAGTGTTCCTTTATGACAAAAACATAAAGTAAGATGTTTACTGTGACAACCGTATACGGGTATGTTTGAGTCTTCGTGCTGCAATAGTAATGTAATTCACGTATATAACCGTTATCAATACTGTTGGCAAAGTCAACGCTTAACGGAGGTCACGCGCAAAAACTGGGTTGAGTCGTAGGCAGACCGCGTGTACTGGATACATCAGCAAAGCAAAGACCGTGTATCAATACAAGACGGTCAAGCGCGCGCTGTTCCCATTGTTAAAACGTACGTCAATGTGTAACAGACCTGCAGTGGCTAATTTAGTTACTTACTATTATTATTAGTTATCAGAGAAACACTAGAACAGAAAATCCAGATTCGCATTATATAAAAGCATTATATAAAAGAATGCTGCACCAAGCAAGCATAAGGTCGCCGTCACTGTGGGCGCGTTTCTAAAGCAACAAGGTTTGAACGATTTGTTTATTTTCGCGTCCGTATGCGTAGTTCTTGTTGTCTACCGGAACTGAATGTAGTTGACAGATAAGAGTCATGACTGGAATTTGGTGCAGACATTGGCCTGACCTTTGATTCACTTCGTGACCATGTCCTGGTTTTAAGATCGAACCGGAAAGAGGAAAGTATGCAAATAAATGCAGACCCCCTCACGTGAGTGAGCACCCTCATCCCCATAGTATGACGACATTAAAAACACGCATGCGTACAGCCATAATTCTAAAAATGTCATACTATGCGTTTCGATCCTTTACAGTTTAAAGACAATTCCCGAATTTGGCTTGAGGCCAAGCCAGTTTCTTTAAAAGGGAACTATTTTTGGAATTACGGGGAGGGCGGCAATGAACGCAGACGAGGAGACACGTTGACGCTAGTAGTAAAGGAGGTTAAGTACGAGTTACGCTTTGATTATGATGGGTGGAAGTGGAAAAGTAGTTCCGGCTCCCATGTTAAAAGATAGGGGGTTACCCTATTATCGCCCGCTTTTCCGCCCATCATAATCAAATTCAACCCAATGTGCATCCAAAATCTATAGGTCTAAAAGGGGTAAATTGGACTTTGAAATAGTGCAAAACGTCAATTCGATTTATCGTAAAGGTATACGACGACTTTTTGACCTCGATGTACTATTTTACCCCTAGGTTGGTAGTCCTTCAAACCCCATGTTAAAGGATAGGAAAATTTACCTATATTTTTATTTTTCGAGGGGCCGGTTTACCCCAAATCGGCTAAAAAAACTGTCCTACCAATTTGTCCCATGTTAAAGGATAGGGACATTTTTCCCATGTTAGAAGATAGGCCATTTTCTCCATGTTAAAGCATAGGGAGGTTCCAATTTATCCCAAATTGTCCTCTGAAAGCTGTCCTACCAATTTTATCCCATGTTAAAGCATAGGGAATTTTATTACAAAGGTATCCGACCACTTTTCGAATTTTTATCCCATGTTAAAACATAGGGAATTTTCACCCCATGTTAAAGCATAGGACATTTTTATCCCATGTTAAAGCATAGGACATTTTTACCGTAAAGGTATACGACCACTTTTTGAATAAAATAACATATACCGAACAGCATTTGAATATGTCACACACGAGATTGCTTGACCCGTAGGTCCAGGCTCTGCCTAGGGGCCGAGCCTTTATTTGTTTGACTATGACACGTCGAAAATGTGGTGTTATAATAGGGGTAATGTGTAACAAAAGGGTTATAAATTCAACGGAGACCGTTTTATCTGAAGTAATGTATACGAAATGTAGATTATGTAAAGGACTATGTTATATCAGAGCCTATAGCCTCGTTTTGTTTTGTTTTTCGAACAGAGCGACCATTTTGGAATTAGCCCTTTGGTGTCTGTTACAAAAACCCGTACTCGACACGTGTCTGGACACGTTTGTTTGTCGCAAGCACGCGCACCCTGTATGACGTTATGGTACGCGCAGTAATTTTGTACACGAAGTGAGTTGTTCAAGCAGATAGTGCTTTGGTTAGACCTCGTATTGAACTTGCGCGTATGTAATGTAATCCCTTCACGTGACGTCATGAGGCAGTGACGTCATGAGCAGTGACATCATCAAACTGCTATGCGCAGTAATTTTGTACGCGAGGTGAGTTGTTCAAGCAGATAGTGCTTTGGTTAGACCTTGTATTGAACTTGCACGTATGTAATGTAATCCCTTCACGTGACGTCATGAGGCAGTGACGTCATGAGCAGTGACATCATCAAACTGCTATGCGCAGTAATTTTGTACGCGAGGTGAGTTGTTCAAGCAGATAGTGCTTTGGTTAGACCTTGTATTGAACTTGCGCGTATGTAATGTAATCCCTTCACGTGACGTCATGAGGCAATGACGTCATGAGCAGTGACATCATCAAACTGCTATGCGCAGTAATTTTGTACGCGAGATGAGTTGTTCAAGCAGATAGTGCTTTGGTTAGACCTTGTATTGAACTTGCGCGTATGTAATGTAATCCCTTCATGTGACGTCAATTAAATAAGTAATTGCGCATGCATAATAGTGGCTATTCTTATAGGTCGTAGGTTGTCGACCCTTTGAATAGGTGTAGGCCTCGCCTAGTCTATTCATTTACATAGGTTCAAAAACATAGATCCAAACCGGATAAAGCATAGCCATGGCATAGGCATAGCCATAGGCATAGCCATAGCCTATGGCTATGGCTATGGCATAGGCATAGGCATAGAGGCTAAAGGCTATCTGACCTACAGCACATAATCACGAACAAACACCTTACAAACACTCCCAAACAACTTACAAACACTGACAAACAACTTACAAACACGGATATACAACTCAAAAATACCGACATGCTATAGCGAGTGAAAAAATTTCCCGTTAACTGGTATGAACTGGTATGAACTGGTATAAATTAAGCCTCAAGGTTCTGTGTATTTGTCCCGTGTTAAGGAAGTTATACGAACTTGTCAGCTGAAACATTCAAACTACCAGCTATCTGTGTAAAATTTTGGTCAAACTGGTTGTCATGTAACAGTATTTGACAGAATAGCATAGTACTTACCAACGGTCACAGTGGGTATCCTGTTTGTAAACTGTTTTGAATGGGTATTCCCTGTTCGAGACTCATCTACATGTATGTCTCATCTGTGCCTAGAGGCCAACAATACTGTTTCACCATTTTATCATGCTGGTGTAATTGCGTTCAACATTATTATTAAATAAATAAACACGCTAGTCAGTATGTGCAATGCACAATGGTGACTCGATCGGCTTGACACCAAAGAGCCTATATCAATATAACCATTGACAAACATGCTATATCGAGTGAAAAATTTCCCTGTTAACTGGTATGAACTGGTATGAACCGGTATAAATCAATCCGGTATAAACAAAGGCTCTGTGTTGAAAAAACATCCGTGTATCTGTCCCGAGTTAATAAGGCATAGGTAATTACACGAACTTGTCAGCTAAAACATTCAAAGTACCAGCTATCTGTGTAATATTTTGGTCAAACTGTTTGTCGTGTAACAGTATTTGTCAGTACTTACCAATGGTCACAGTGGGTATCCTGTTTGTTAACTGTTTTGAAGGGGTATTCCCTGTTCAAACCTCATCTATTTAAATAA
The DNA here is from genome assembly GCA_963995525.1 of Escarpia spicata. Lineage (NCBI taxonomy): Eukaryota > Metazoa > Annelida > Polychaeta > Sabellida > Siboglinidae > Escarpia > Escarpia spicata. The sequence goes on from OZ023212.1 coordinate 7,037,582, forward strand.
ACACGCTATGCGATGCACAATGTCGACTCGAGCGACTTGACGCCAAAGAGCCTATAGCAATAAAAGACGACGCAGTGCTCGATATCTATATTGTTCGAGGAAAGTGAAGCGTCGTGATAGTGAAGCGTTATGTTAGAACAGTACAGACCCATAATAACCTCCCAGATAAGATGTACCAGTATTGATATAGTTTACCGTATTAAGGGTCAAGTGTACACATGGCCATTAGAACGTTTTTAACTTTTTTCGGACTATAGTATTTAAATTCGTGCTTCTTCGTTAAAACCTTCGAAACTGACTTCTGTCGTAAAACAAATAACCTGGCATGGGTAATCGAAAATGAACTCAGATTCATACATATATACATAGATACATCAAGAGATGAGAGTACGACCGAGATGTGTCACGAGACTTCGGATGACACGAGACAAGAGACGAGAAAATGACCGAGATGTCACATCACACAAGATTACGGATGACACACCACGTGAGAGTACCGACGAGACAAGAGATGCCGCGAGACTACGGATGACACACGGCAACCTTTTATCACACTATCATTCTTAACCTATACGTATGCACGTATGTACGTAATGGAGCAAATAGACAGGTAAAAAGGGAGCAATGGAGCAAATAGACAGGTAAAAAGGGAGCAAATAGACAGGTAAAAAGGGAGCAATGGAGCAAATAGACAGGTAAAAAGGGAGCAATGGAGCAAATAGACAGGTAAAAAGGGAGCAATGGAGCAAATAGAGAGGTAAAAAGGGAGCAATGGAGCAAATAGACAGGTAAAAAGGGAGCAATGGAGCAAATAGACAGGTAAAAAGGGAGCAATTGAGCAAATAGACAGGTAAAAAGGGAGCAATGGAGCAAATAGACAGGTAAAAAGGGAGCAATTGAGCAAATAGACAGGTAAAAAGGGAGCAATGGAGCAAATAGACAGGTAAAAAGGGAGCAATGGAGCAAATAGACAGGTGAAAAGGGAGCAATGGAGCAAATAGACAGGTAAAAAGGGAGCAATGGAGCAAATAGACAGGTAAAAAGGGAGCAATGGAGCAAATAGACAGGTAAAAAGGGAGCAATGGAGCAAATAGACAGGTAAAAAATGTGAGATCCCTCAAAAGGAAGCAAAGCAAAGCAAATAGACGGGTGAGATCCCTCAAAAGGAAGCAAAGCAAAGCAAATAGACGGGTGAGATCCCTCAAAAATGTAAACAACCACCAAAGTGGTTGTATAAATTTTCGCGAGATTAACCCCAACTTTTTTACTCTAGCTAACCTAATTATCTATTTTTACCCGCTAGATGGCGCCATCATGTGACGTAGTACTCCGATTATCCACTAGGGGGCGCTACATCGGATGTGATGTCATACCGGAAGTCACTTGACTGTCATGGCGGCCTCTACTAGGGACGCTACGCCGGAAGTGATGTCATACCGGAAGTTACTTGAATGTCATGACGACCTGTCATGGCGGCCTCTACGGTTTCACCATTTCCGGAAGTGTGTCGACGAATAGAGATCTATAATGGTCGGTAGATGGCAATACTCTGACTAATTACATTGGTGTCCGTTGAGTGACGTTGGGAACCGTGATGGTCACCTCTTTGAATGAAGTCCTGTCAGGTGGTTGAACTTCGCCATCGTGTGGGGTGGTACTCCAATTATCCACTAGGGATCGCTATGATAGATGTGATGTCATACCGGAAGTTACTTGAATGTCATGACGACCTGTCATGGCGGCCTCTACGGTTTCACCATTTCCGGAAGTGTGTCGACGAATAGAGATATGTCATGGTCGGTAGATGGCAATACTCTGACTAATTACATTGGTGTCCGTTGAGTGGTGTTGGGAACGATGATGGTCACCACTTTGAATGAAGTCCTGATATAGTTTTTGTGTTAAGGGAAGTCACGTGTTGTACGTACGGTCTGATTGGTTATGCAAATGAGATGACGCCGAAAACTAGTGTATACAGTTTAGTGTTTCGGTCATAGCAGTTTTCAAATTCGTTTGCTATGGCAGTCTATACTAGGGACGCTACGTCGGAAGTTATGTCACACCGGAAGTTATTTGACTGTCATGGCGGCCTCTGTGCTTCGGGTATTCCCGGAAGTGTGTCCACGAATAGAGATCTATCATGGTCAGTAGATAGCGATACTCTGACTAATTACATTGGTGTACGTTGAGTGGCGTCGAATGGCGCCTCTCTCATGGACGTGCACAGTTTTTGTGTTAAGGGAAGTCACGTGATGCACGTTCGGTCTGATTGGTTATGCAAATGAGATGACACCGAAAACTAGTGTATATAGTCTTGAATGACGTGACGACCTGTCATGGCGACCTCTACGGTTTCACCGTTTCCGGAAGTGTGTCGACGAATAGAGGTCTGTCATGGTCGGTAGATGGGAATACTCTGACTAATTACATTGGTATCCGTTGAGTGATGTTGGGAACCCTGATGGTCACCTGTTTGAATGAAGTTCTGTCAGGTGGTTCTCCTTACATGTTATTGACATAGTCGTTTGCGTGGTGTTGGGAACGATGATGGTCACCACTTTGAATGAAGTCCTGTCATCGTTCGGCGTGTTGGTCAAACTATAATGTTTCGTTTGTCCGACTTGTCGGTCTGTGTTCAATTCGTGTCACGTGTTCGGCTAAGTTTAGTGTTTCGTTTGTACAACTCGTGTCTATAGTTCGATTCGTTCGGCGTGTTGGTCAAACTATAGTGTTTCGTTTGTCCGACTAGTCGGTCTGTGTTCAATTCGTGTCACGTGTTCGGCTAAGTTTAGTGTTTCGATAACACGTCGAATTGTCAGAAAGAGGTGAGCTGTACGCGATAACCCGTCGAGTTGTCAGAAAAGGTGAGATGTCACGCGATAACCCGTCGAATTGTCAGAAAGTTACGAAAATGTTACCACGGTAACATGTTGAAAAGAAAAAATGTTAGAAAACGACGAAGGGACGGTGTGAGTGAGTGAGTGAGTAAGTGAGTGAACAGACACGAAGGGTGAGTGAGTGAGTGAGTGAGTGAGTGAGTGAGTGAGTGAGTGAGTGAGTGAGTGAGTGAGTGAGTGAGTGAGTGAGTGAGTGAGTGAGTGAGTGAGTCAACAGATACGAAGGGTGAGTGAGTGAGTGAGTGAGTGAACATACACGAAGGGTGAGTGAGTGAGTGAATGAGTGAGTGAGTGAGTGAGTGAGTGAGTGAGTGAGTGAGTGAGTGAGTGAGTGAGTGAGTGAGTGAGTGAGTGAGTGAGTGAGTGAGTGAGTGAGTGAGTGAGTGTTGACGCAAATCCCACGCGATAACACGTCTATTTGCTTTGCTTTGCTTCCTTTTGAGGGATCTCACCCGTCTATTTGCTTTGCTTTGCTTCCTTTTGAGGGATCTCACCCGTCTATTTGCTTTGCTTTGCTTCCTTTTGAGGGGATCTCACATTTTTTACCTGTCTATTTGCTCCATTGCTCCCTTTTTACCTGTCTATTTGCTCCATTGCTCCCTTTTTACCTGTCTATTTGCTCCATTGCTCCCTTTTTACCTGTCTATTTGCTCCATTGCTCCCTTTTCACCTGTCTATTTGCTCCATTGCTCCCTTTTTACCTGTCTATTTGCTCCATTGCTCCCTTTTTACCTGTCTATTTGCTCCATTGCTCCCTTTTTACCTGTCTATTTGCTCCCTTTTTACCTGTCTATTTGCTCCATTGCTCCCTTTTTACCTGTCTATTTGCTCCATTACGTACATACGTGCATACGTGCATACGTGCATACGTATAGGTTAAGAATGATAGTGTGATAAAAGGTTGCCGTGTGTCATCCGTAGTCTCGCGGCATCTCTTGTCTCGTCGGTACTCTCACGTGGTGTGTCATCCGTAATCTTGTGTGATGTGACATCCGAAGTCTCGTGCCACATCTCGGTCATTTTCTCGTCTCTTGTCTCGTGTCATCCGAAGTCTCGTGACACATCTCGGTCGTACTCTCATCTCTTGATGTATCTATGTATATATGTATGAATCTATGAGTTCATTTTCGATTACCCATGCCAGGTTATTTGTTTTACGACAGAAGTCAGTTTCGAAGGTTTTAACGAAGAAGCACGAATTTAAATACTATAGTCCGAAAAAAAGTTAAAAACGTTCTAATGGCCATGTGTACACTTGACCCTTAATACGGTAAACTATATCAATACTGGTACATCTTATCTGGGAGGTTATTATGGGTCTGTACTGTTCTAACATAACGCTTCACTATTAATACATGACGGATAGCTCTGACATATATAGGAACTTCGAATTTACGACGTGCAGCAAACGTTGGTACTGATATTACTTTCGCTGCTGCAGTTATAACGTATGGAACGATATTTAGGGCCATAATTCCACAATGCTACATTGTTGATTTCTGACTTTCGATTATCCATTTACGCCGAGATTGTCGAACTCTGACTTTCGATTATCCATTTACGCTGTCATTGTGCAAGGTTGTTGTCAAATAATTCACTAGAATGGCGTTTGGTCAAATATTTCTCCAAAATATTTTCTCCAAAAAATGTTCTCCAAAATATTTTCTCGAAAAGAAGTTCTCGAAAAGATTATCTGGCACAAATTGTACTCCGTGACCTAAGCAGCTAAGCTGTGCAGCCCCCTAACTTGCAAATACTGAAGTATCCCTTGCAAGTCAGGCCTTGCGCTGTCAGTCATCAACGTCACGACGTAGTGTACAGAATACTTATATCGAGCATTTATCACCCACGTTATGAGCTGTTTTTTTTATCAAAGTTGGAGTTTAAAAGAACTCAAAGATGAACGGAAGAAACGAAGTGCCAAGCAGTCTGGCAGAAAACGCGAATTTATTGTCAGGTAGGTTGGTACTGTGTGTGAGCGATAATTCATAATGTTTCGAAAACTGTCAATAATAGTATTAATTCGTACTATAACGTGTACAATTCAGTGAAAGCAACGTATACATCCATCTAATATGTATATAAAACGGTCAGTGCAGCCAGTCTCGTCTACGAAGCGTGAGCATCTATGTCATGAATGGAGGTGGCTGTTTTAAAGTGAATATTATTAAACTTTAAAGATAATAATAGTGTGGAGTCTCCCATCACACAGTGATTTGTTTTGTATTTTGTTGACATTATGTAAATTGTTATTGTAAAATTTGTAGCTTAGTATTTGTTTTCATATTTTGTAGTTCTAGTTGTCTCCAGCGCTTGGCAATGTTCTATTAACTGACTAGTCTGTATTATTGTGGTTACAATGTAATGGTCTTATGAGGTATCATTCTTTATATGCTGGCACTGGGGGTGGTCACTATCAGGGTGCTTGTCGTCCTCAGTGGTTCTTTTACGTTCCAAATTGAGACGGGACCGACATTAATGTGATCACCGAGTCACGAGGGATACGCAGTCCCCAATTTTGAGAGCCAGATTTTTACACCAAATATCATGCCTGCTCGGTCCAGATTTCGAACTCAGAGCACTGGCATGCCAGGCGGATATGCTAACCACTACACTAGCCGCACTCTCTATATAATTTGTTTCTGCTGTTGGGATAAATAAAATGCACCCTTACCTTACCTAAGATGGGAAGGTGTGTTTCTATATATTTCATAAAAACCAGCACAAACCCTTGGAGTAACATACACTATCGTGAGGGATGCGGGGGTACCAGCCCAGCCTAATCACAGTGCTTTCTTCTACATCATGAGCAGTCTTACTCCAAACCCACTATACTTTATCTTAGTCATATATTGAACATAACTTGGGATAATGTCATTGTTTTTCATTTTACAGGTTAATGAAGAGGAGCTCAGCATGAAACTGCCGCAGAATAATGTATAGGGACGTAAACTACCCAAATTTACACTGGGGAGTCTAGAGGTGCGGAAAGAAGGTGGAGGAAAAGAGCAAGTCTCTATACAAAGAAAGGTGAGTTATCTTAACATTAAACTAAAAGAACTGTAGGATTAAAGGTAAATGCGAATAACCATATAAGCTTAGTAGTTTGTACGTACCTGGCAAATATGATACTGCCTTGATGAAATAATAGTTTTCTTTGTCAATGGATACCAGCAGGCTTATTTGTAAGAGGTTTGACAAATGTATATGTGTTAAATGTAAGAACAAACATTTGAAACCTAACAATTAATTATTCAGGACCAGTATTCTGGAATACTCTGCCTCAAAAACTTAAAATACTCCTGACCATTAACCAGTTTAAAAGAAACCTAACAGCTCCTTACTCGTGAATTATTATTGATGTTACATTATATTCGTGTCTGGGTAAATATATATAGGTGAAGCACAATACTGGGCCAAAAAAAGATGACTGGACAGCAAAAACAAAGTCTTAGATGGTAACCAAAATACATCTACACCTAAAATTAAAGAAGATAAGATATCTTTACTCACTTTTATGTGGCGCAATGCCAAGTGAAGTTCACGATGTAAGTTACATGGTGTCTTTTAACTTAAATATGAGAATGTGAAACACACAGAAATATCAAAATTTGCTTGACTGATGTATGCTAGTACCTCATTAGAATCCAACCAAGACTTTTAAAATGTTAAGAATGATCAGACCACTCTGGACGTGGAATGGTGGACACTAACTTACGTTATCCACCACATTGTCCACAACCACAATTTTTTTCAAACAACAATAAACAGGCAGAATGCGTTTTTTGTGTCTCTTCTTTCTTCATGGGCCTAAGATACAGCACAACTGTCAACAGGAACTGTCCGCAAACGAAGCTGGTTATGGAGTAAATATAGCGTAAGCTACAGGACACCAATTTGGCCCAGTATTGTGCGACTCCATTTTTATATATATATTGTGCATTGTTTTCTTCAGGTTATTGCGGTATATGCGTACCAACACAGACAACACACAAGGAAAGTGGTTTGTGTCAGCTGTTGTGTGGGCAGAGATGAGGAAGTCTGCCTCTTATAAAGTAGATGTGTCATGAACAATGATGCAGTGGTGCAAGAAGCAGAATGTGGTGCTGGGCAGGGCCCTACAGTTCACTGCAAGCATGTTGCAGCAGTTCTGTTCGACCTAACACTACTGTCAGATAAGAACTATCTTGACAGAAGTGAAATGTATACAGGTAAGACTTTTTAAAAAACACTTATTTTCTGCATTCAATGTACTATGTACAAATATTGGGGAAATTGTCAATGCACAAAAAATGGCAGTTAGTTTATCCCAATTTTGTACAAATAAGCTGGGTAGTTTCAAGAATGTGACACGCTCTTGTGAACATATCAGCAACAATAAATAAATGAAAGGGTTAAAATGTATATAAAATTCATAAATATGTAGCTGAGTGTACACTTTGACTTGACCTGCAGGACCTCCAGACGTTCCATCGTGCTATACCTTTTAAAGGAACTCCTATCAAGTCCAGCAGATTACATGCAATTTGTGGGAAGGACAATGCGGACCTTATATATGATCCTCGATCAGAGCAACTGCAGAACGACTCTACTCCAGACAGGTCCACTCTATTTGACGAAACAAATCTTATATTCCTTTTACAGACCAATTGAAAAATAGTTACTTGTCAAAACATGGGCATTAGTGCAGTCTCTGGCTTTATGTGTAAAGCAAAAAATACAATGTTGCTTATATCTCTACATATATATATATTTCAGGAAAGTCAATCAATGCTAGTGATGCAGCTGTTCCCTCCTCCCAATCCACATGCCCTTGCCAACGACCACAGCTACTTGAAGTTAACTCCACAAGATCAGTACTTGAAAAATGAAATGGTTAGTTATTTCCATGCTTTTCAATTCAATATACATACATACATCTGTATTTACACAATGTGCTCCATTGAAACAATGCACACGGTTACAATAGAGCGCATTGGCTCAGTGACTAGAACGTTGGATTCTCAATCAAGAGAACCCGGGTTCGAATTCAGTGCTGCTGTGTTGAACCTTGGGCAAGTTCGTTAACTTTACGTTGCTGCAGTTCACTCAGCCATATGAATGAGTACCTGGCTATAAACGTTGTGCATTAATTGTGGCATGGCTGAATGCTTCCCAGAGAAGTTGAGATGGTGCTCGATCAAACAAATCTGCTAGGGAGTAAAGTGTAAAGTGCTTTGAGCAATCATCAGGACTGGATACTGCATTATTATATAAGAGAATACTTTTTATAAACATTACATCGTCACAGCACAGAGTCCAACTTACAAACCATTGTGCAATGTAGCTCTGAGCATTTCATTTGAAACTAAAGTAAAACAAAGTTAAAACTTGAAACAAAGAGGGGGTTTGTTGTATTGCAATTAATATCAGACTAACTGGTGATAATACAACTATATAGCTTAAAGCTGCAATATCAGTTCGATTTTTATGCTCCTCGCTTTTCTGACTAATTTCCTAAAAAAGCAAAGCTATCAATTATCCACTATGATATCCTAGTTCAGTCTTGAAATTAATAAACAAACTGCGAACTATTTTTAATTTGGTTTCGAGTCGAAGGAGTCAAAACTAGCAACACTTACTTGGACGTGCATCTGGAAGTGGAAACTTCATTATAATAATATCGTGTTCGCGAATTTGGGCGATACTGACCCTCAAGATTGGTGCCTCGATCAAGCCGTTTTTGTTGATTGTACAGTGTTCGCAAGTGTTTATACAACACGTTCTTATTTTATGGCATTTACGCTGGCGATGGGATGTTCCCGGACATATGCCACCGACTCAGCAAAAAAGGGCCAAATTACGCAGACAACGACAGACAGTCAGTATTCGCGTCAGATGGTTTATTTGGGGAAAACCAGTATGGATTTGTGGAAAAACACAACTCACAAAAGAAAGAGCTGGAGTAAGACTAAGAACAGATGCTGCGTTCGCAAAACTTCTTCTAGAGAAGTTAGTAATTTCAAAGTAGTCAGCCTGAGCCACGCATATTTATTCGTATGAATATAATATTATGTTGCTTATTATGTTAACAAAACCACCACCCCTCAATACTGTGAAAATGTCCATAACAATAACATGTAGGCCTTCGTAACATGTATCGATAGCTTGCGACTGATTTATGTGAGAGAGCAGAGAATTACCGTTACTATACAAAGAATTGCAGCTCATGTTTTGTTAAGTTACAAATCCTCTTGTACATGTAAATTATAGAAGTTCTGTTTTTAGTTTGGTCTTTCAAGAAAAAAAGCACATCTAAAACACTACAATTTATCAATAACATGCATTTGATAATTTATACTTCTACATTCATACATTTTGTAGAAAAATGTTGTAAATGTTGTTTTCCGTTTCATTTAATTAATTCACTTCATCTCACTTTGGGTGATTCAATTCAAATACAGTCAGGGTTGGCAGCTAGGTTTCTGACAGGACGGTTTATAAATTGTTTGCACGTTGATGACACTGAAGCCACAGAGGCTTCGCTTCAAGGAACATACTTTCCCAGTCAGAAACCTCTAGTTAATAACCACAGTTGCAAGTAGTTGAAAGGCCATAATCATTTTTGTTTGTTAAATCAAGCCAGGAAATCCATAATAAAATGCCTTTGTTGCTCTCATAAGAGACACGATTAACAGCTGGAATCTTCTTACAGTGAAGCAGCCAGCCTTTAGACAAGTGTAGCCTGCTTACAGTGGCACCTTGCAGTCCAGCTAAAGAACAAAGGGGATATTGATCCTTGGACGGTAACAGGTGGTAATCCACCCTCTGAGTAAACAGTAGAACTTTGTGGACACTGCCAGGGGTTCACCCATTGCCAGCCAAATGTCCTCCTCATTAATTAGCAGTGTTAGATGAATGACACATTGAGACCACAACTAAGGCATTGGGTATTTTGCATGGTTTACTATTGAATTCCTAAAACTTTGTTTTGTTGAACTATCAGTGAAAAATTGCAAAACTTTTGATTTAATTTATATTTTTCGTATAAAATTAGTTTGACTTTATTTCATGTAACCTTCTTTCCAGCCCATCTGTGTTCTACCTGTACTTAGTTAATAAGTTGACACTTGTAAATTGTCTAGTTGTTTGTTATGTACTACACTTTTACATTATATATACAATAATAACTTTGCCACTCTCATATCATTGTAATTGTTTCACAACTGGGCAAATGACCTTTTCACTCGTGAGTGCTGGGCAAATGGCCTTTGGGCAACGTATTTTTACCTGTTAATGAAATTAAAAAGTTTACAAGTTACATACCACACACATGCATATTATATATATATATTGACGGGTAGTAGTCCTGTCAAACCGTGTTCATTTTCACAAATAATCTTACTCATTCCATATTCCAATTCATGACTCTGTTCGACAGCTTCAACACAAAGGCGTGAACTACCTCAACACCACTGCAGCCATCACATATGACAAGATCTGTGGTGGCTCTATCGAACATCAGTGTTCATAGCAAAGGCAGCTCAGGTGTCCAGTCACTTCCTGAGGCTGGATGCAGCTCAGGACAGTTAGAACAAACGTAAGTATTAATTGATGCTGCTATGCAAATGTTATATATATATATATAAATCATAGCATAATAATTGGAAGATATGCAAACATATGCGATTGGTTTTAACAATTGTTTTATTCTGACCAATCTTAGGGTAGTTACACCATCTTTGGTCGATACGGCTTTTGTGAAACTTTCAGTTGCATTCTACATTTAATTTGCAGTTCAATTCTTGAACTTAATGGTCTATTTATTTAATTTGGAATATTTATGTTGCAAACATAACTTCGTATATACAGTGCAAGTATGTTTCATTAGCACCCCCCCCCCTCCCCCATCTTCCGATATCACCACTCCAGCCAAGCGGCCAAAGTTATAGTTATGGCGGCTCAGTAGTGCCAAAATTGAGACTACACCATTTGGTTCGGCCAGGCTCAATTTCTGGATCCACCCCTGTATGTGAATGTTTTGTTTGTCTGCATGAGGATTTTGCAGTAATGGGTGTCCTCGTTAAATTACATATTGTTGTTAGAAATGCATGTGAATTAAAGTAAAGACAATGTAAAGTACAAACATTTTATTGAAACTATTTGATAAGATCGACTACAAAATTATGAAAAGCACAATACAACTACAGGTACAATCACTGCACTTGATATGCATAATGTAATAATTTTTAATATCACATACACATCACATGCACATAATATGCAAAGCAACAATAGAAACAAAAATTAGGAAGAGGTTGAAAAAATGTCAGGTACATATAAAAAACAAACAGTTACTTTTATCACGATTCTTTGTTGCAAAAAAAAAAAAACTAGTTAGTACATGTGATATCAAATGCTAGTTGTAGTTTATACATGTTTTATATGGTTACAACTCAAAAAATTAGTGACTAAACAATTATGTGTATTTAACAACAATTTTTAATATTTAATACCCATAAAATGTAAACCAATGAGAAAAATTACTTAGAAAGATGTTTAGTTGAACTTAAAATAGTGACTAGACTAGACAGGATCATCCCTATGTGACTGAGAATTACATATACAATCATTACATGCTACATTGCTCCAGTTTACTCAGCTGTATGAAGTGTACCTGCTACAGACAGTGGTGGATAGTCTTCGCATATTAATTTCAGCTTAATGCTTCCCACATAAGCCAAGATGGTGTTTTCGATTTAACAGGTCTGCCAGGGAGCCAGTAAAGTGCTTTGAGCAATCCTGAGGACTGGATAGTACACAATAGCAGAACTAACCTTATTCAGGTGTTGTTTAATTATCATGTGAAATGAAAATGTAATGTAAATTATTTGTTAAAATATAAAATAGTGATAAAAAGAATAATTTAGAAAGATGATATGTGGCATGAAAAATATATAACAGTCCTCTTGATTCATACATAATTTAAACAAGTAAAATGCTGCTGCCAGTGTATCAACAGACTGTTGCAGAAATTTTTTAAAAGGCTTTCAATACAACTACTTCATCACAAACTTGTGTTGTACATAACAAGTGCTTGGTGTATGTTGCAAGAACTCAGCTGGCTGCCACTGACTATCAGCAACACAAAGACAATAAAACCCTACCACTATAACAATGCTGGATAATTCACGAATTTTTTCAAGGACACTGGTAAAAGTTATAGTTGAATTGAATACAAATACCTTGTATTATTGACTTTTGATAAATGTGTCGTCACGTATAAAAATATCATACATGTCAGAGCCATGCTAATTGTCACTTTTTCTTCGGTATATGTAGATGCAGATGTACAGCAAAAAGTCAGGAAGCTGGTATGCAGTACCATCAAAGATAGCGAAAACATACAGTGATGTCATTGATATCTAAACCGATGTAGTTCACTGAAGAATGCTCGACACTGAACCTCTCTCACAGCGTTGAAAGTTGTTGCCCGAAGACTCATGCCATAACTGCCAGACCCTGGCACCCACCGTTCCATCACCAATTGCAGAGCTAGTCAGGCGTCACTACATTCTTATGTCAACCTGCATTCTACATTGGTCTCCAGGCAGTCAAGCTAACTGACTGATCTGGAAGCCAGTGTACACCCCTTGGCACTGGGGATCTGTCATGGATGCAACTCACGACACACAATTGGGATCACTCGGTGGACATTCACATGACAAACTGTTAATATTCAGTGTATATTGCATGGCTGTAGAATCTTGTCCGAGATCCTGGACATACAACTGCCCAGTATGCCATATTAACTTGGAGAGCTAGTAGTACTAAGCACACTAGTTCAATCTCCTGTAAAGAAAAGCATATATTCAGTAAACAAAAACATGCATCATAGTAGCGTTGGGAGGAAATAACTATGGAGTTGTTCATTGTCATAATCAGTAGATATAAAATAATGTTTCATGTATGATCTGCAGCATTTCACAAGAAAAAAGGCAGCAAGAAATGTTCTACTACAGCTGCATCTATACATCTTGATATCTTGCTTCTTGGGAACAGTCAGTGTTTACCGGGTGGAGAAAGGGGGTGGGTTGATACAGCATGCAGACATTAGTGGATTATGCTATTTTTCAAAACGGTGAAAAATGTTAACTATTTTTCTTTACTAGGTGTTTATTGTCATTACAGCAATTTTAAATTGTTCAATTTCATTACAGTGACGCTTCATCTTAGTCAATATTATAGACTGATTTTAATTCTGCTAATCAATAAAGTGCATTTATATTTTTTTGTTTTGTTTTCAGTATATAAATTCACGTAACTGTCTGCCATGTGTAACTACTACACATATTCATGTTTGACATTTTAAGCCTGAGGTTTAATGGTCAAAGTGTATGTTGGAAATGACAAGATGAGGTGTATTTTCTAACAGTGTATTTTCCTCGTGAAGTAGTCAAAGGTTCATAATATGTATGTCTACCTTCTTCAAGAATGAATCATTTATTTTATAAATTTATTTTCGAGTCATCGCCATATGCTAAATACTTTTTAAAAGTGTATTAATATGTCTTTGTTGATACGCTGGGTATAATATACAAGTGCAGTTAACCTAGTTTTTCATGTCCAAGATGTTATTATTAAAATGTGTATGAAAACAAATGTATATTTAAATGTGCACATTAAAATACGCTATATTAACTCCATAACAAGCTTCTTTGTGGAGAGTTCCTGTTGATAACATTTGTGCTGTATCTTAGGCCCATGAAGAAAGAAGAGACACACAAAAACGCATCCTGCCTGTTTATTGTTGTTTAAAAAATGTGTGGATTTGGTGGATAACGTAAGTTACAGTGTCCACCATTTCACGTCCAGAGTGCTCTGATCATTCTTAACATTTTAAAAGTCTTGGTTGGATTCTGATGAGGTACTAGCATACCAGTCAAGCAAATTTTGATTTCTGAAGTGTTTCACATTCTCATATTTTTGATAAAAGACACCATGTAACTTACACCATGAACTTCACTTGGCATTGCACCACATAACAGTGAGTAAAAATATCTTATCTTCTTTAATTTTAGGTGTAGATGTATTTTGGTTACCATCTAAGACTTTGTTTTTGCTGTCCAGCCCTCTTTTTTGGCCCAGTATTGTGCTTCACCTATATATATTTACCCAGACACGTATATAATGTAATATCAATAATAATTCACGAGTAAGAAGCTGTTAGGTTTCTTTTAAACTGGTTAATGGTCGGGAGTATTCAAAGTTTATGAGGCAGGGTATTCGTGAATACTGGTCCTGAACAATTTATTGTTAGGTTTCGAATGTTTGTTCTTACATTTAACACATAGAAATTTGCCAAACCTCTTACAAATAAGCCTGCTGGTATCCATTGACAAAGAAAAATATTTCATCAAGGCAGTATCATATTTGACAGGGACGTACAAACTACTAAGCTGATATGGTTATTCGCATTTACCTTTAATCCTACAGTCCTTTTAGTTTAATGTTAAGATGACTCACCTTTCTTTGTATAGAGACTTTCTCTTTTCCTCCAGCTTCTTTCCGCACTGGGATAAGTATTCCACTAGACTCCCCAGTGTAAATTTGGGTAGTTGGTGCATACCACCATGTACGTCCCTATACATGTTATTCTGCTGCAGTTTCATGCTGAGCTCCTCTTCATTAACCTGTAAAATGAAAAACAATGACATTATCCCAAGTTATGTTCAATATGTGACTAAGATAAAGTATAGTGGGTTTGGAGTAAGACTGCACATGATATAGAAGAAAGCACTGTGATCAGGCTGGGCTGGTACCCTCGCATCCCTCTCGATAGTGTATGTTACTCCAAGGGTTTGTGCTGGTTTTTATGAAATATAGAAACACACTCCCATCTTAGGTAAGCTAAGGATACATTTTATTTATTCCAACAGCAGAAACAAATTATACAGAGAGTGCGGCTAGTGTAGTGGTTAGCACATCCGCCTGGCATGCCAGTGCTCTGAGTTCGAAACCTGGACCGAGCAGGCATGATATTTGGTGTAAAAATCTGGCTCTCAATTTGGGACATAAAAGAACCACTGAGGACGACAAGTACCCTGGTAGTGACCACCCTCAGTGCCAGTATATAAAGAATGAGACCTCATGACATAAGACCATTACATTGTAACCACAATAATACAGACTAGTCAGTTAATAGAACATTGCCAAGAGCTGGAGACAACTAGAACTACAAAATATGAAAACAAATACTAAGCTACAAATTTTACAATAACAATTTATATAATGTCAACAAAATTCAAAACAAATCACTGTGTGATGGGAGACTCCACACTATTATTATCTTTAAAGTTTAATAATATTCACTTAAAAACAGCCTCCCCCATTCATGACATAGACGCTCACGGTTCATAGACGAGACTGGCTGCACTGACCGTTTTATATACATTTTAGATGGATGTATACGTTACTTTCACTGAATTGTACACGTTATAGTACGAATAAATATTATTATTGACAGTTTTAAGTATTCTGTACACCACGTCGTGACGTTGGTGATGACAGCGCAAGGCCTGACCAAAGCAATTATATAATTGCTTTGGCCTGACTTGCAAGGGATACTTCAGTATTTGCAAGTTGCTTAGCTTAGGTCACTGAGTGCAATTTGTGCCAGATTATCTTTTCGAGAAAATATTTTAGAGACCATTTTTTGGAGAAAATATTTTGGAGAAATATTTGACCAAACGCCATTCTAGTGAATTATTTGACAACAATCTTGCACAATGACAGCGTAAACGGATAATCGAAAGTCAGAATTCGACAATCTCGGCGTAAATGGATAATCGAAAGTCAGAAATCAACAATGTAGCATTGTGGAATTATGGCCCTAATATCGTTCCATACAACTACGACCAGACGATGTAAATAAGTAGCATCATTCTAGTCCACTGCTGCAATGTTGGGAGGTGGTGCTGTTCTAATTATATCTCCTGGGATTATCGTCTCCACAGACGCACCGACTTTGACACATCATGTAATCCACTTGCCAGACAAGATATACAATTAACCAAAAGTGCTACTTAACCTCCACTTTAGTGCATCGGCACTTCCAGGTGTAAATTACAATTCTGATATACTCGTTTAATTGTGCTGAATCATAGAAAACGACATTGCTCTCTAGTCTAAAAAAATCAGTTGTGTTACAGCCGTGTAACATAGCTGTTAAGGTGTATCAGAATGGGCTGAGGAAAGGCGAATGTGTTTTTGGAGGACAATCGTTCAGATGGGATCACCTTGATGATATGTCGTAAGACATGTTGTTGTTGTCTATGGAAGTTCCCATAGAAACCAAGAGTATACACCTCAACAATTAAAATATCGAATGAGTATTGGTTTTCATTATTTATTCATTGTAAATACGGAGAAATACAATTATCACATAAGTATGTACGGTATCAACGGTATGCATTGTCATAGTAATTAGCATCACACGTTTTGCTTTCGTAACTTCACACGTCAATTATATATATATATATATGTATATATATGTACATATATATATATATATATATACAACAATTACAGTGAAATTACAATTACGGTGAAAACATGACGTATATCAGAAGTATCTTTCTTAGAAAACTGAACGATGAAATATTACGAGTCTCAAGGAATCATTTCAATCGACGATTATATTAACATACAATAAGTAATATGTTGTATACACTTCTGAAACACCGTGCTTCTTTGTGCATATTCGTTAAATGTGTTTGCACCGCACGTTTTAAGAGAAATCATTAACACAGAGTATAGTTGGCACTCATCAAAAACGAACGAGCGTAAGACGTATCGGTCATCCGATGAAAACCAGACCTGTTGTATTTCTTGCCAGAGATTTATGGTAACGTAGCATTTAAATTAATGTACATTAATGCTATGTAATTTGCACACATACGTATAAGGCATTTCAAGTTTACCGTGCATATTTAATAATTGTTTTCATCCCAATAGGTAGGATCCCGATATGAATCTTTTTTCTGAATCACAACATACCATTAAGCAAACCGATGTATGTACATCATTACAGTATGTAAAATAAAGTGAATATAGTCTATGTTATTAAAACATGCAAAATAGGAGTGAGAGTACATTATGAACAATTAGTATACGGTGAGAAAATTATATTTACAAATGAATTGTAAAATAGAAAATTAGCTTCACCTTATTAAACATAGGATACTATAATAATTTTTTGCAAACAACCTCTGTTTACTTTTAGACAAGGCTATTGTTCTACAGACTGCATCGATTTAAGGAATGTTTTTAAACACAAGCATTGATATTGATAATATAGTTGTTGTCTTCCCTAAGTTTGATTGAAACATTAGTACAATTAACAATGTATGTTATAACAATTTACTAGCTTGTGTAAAACGCTATATCTACTGTAGACTACAAAGTCGAAGTTGACAAGGAAGACATCAAACACATGAAGAGGATGTGCAGGAAACCCCGTGATTGAGGCTGTAGCGGCGTAACCACTGAGCTAGTATTCCAGGGACTTGCACCACGTGTCACTGCTGAAACGCAATACATGTCATAAGTGGCGAACTTTAACTCGTAAACATGACACAGATAACAATACATACATTTTCATGCGGTATTTCAAATCCGCTTTGACAAAACGATTTTTAAAATATTGTTTAAATAATCATACATTTAACATGCGCTTTCTTAGCAATTGTTTGTGATCGTTTCAGTCTGTTTAATTACAAATTGGTCGTCTAAAGAAAATGTGTTGGCCGTCGCACATGGTAGAATGAGAAACCAATTGTCCTTCCGGTATTTAACTGCAAATCGTTAACCAATAATTATAGGACACGCCATGTGAATCTACTGCATGTACCGATTTTTAAAACCAACGTATTATATAAAACCATTAGACGTCGAGGTGTTAAGCTATGGAACTATATAACAACAACAGTGGATTGTATATATGCACTTGCAACGTCTAAGGGTCAAGATATTTTTGTGAGTAAATAATGTTAGTGACTTATATAACTAACATTCATTGTTGCATTAAAATGCATGTATTCGTGACAATAGTATTGCTGTGATTTGTGTTGCTGATTTCTTTTCTTCAATTGCACAATCTGTTTCTTCTTATTATTATTAAATTATTTTACCTGCACCATGGAATTACACGACTTCGTGCCGCATGCTACACTGTATATTATACAGCATCGTAAATCGCTGCGATTGACAGGCAGTTACACTGTAGCGTATCTACGGTTTGATAAACTGTGCCTCAGCTATTCGATTCACATAACTAAAAAGAAACAATTAAGCTGTAGACAGAAAGAAAAACATGTGACGCAAATTACGACTAAATTCAGTGTTTTCGATGATTTAATGTACATGCTTCTTGTTAAACCGAATATTGTAGCTATTTATAATAACTGAAACATAAACTTGGACACAAATGAACGGCATTTGCAATAAGCGAAAGGTGAAAAAAGTTGTCGTCTCTTCCCATGTATTCAAAACAAGTTTTATATTTTCTACCAAGGATATCCAATCGGAAATAATTTAAAAACTGCAATTTGAGCGGTAGAAGAAGTACATAATTTTATATGCCATGTTATGAAATGTGTTTGACCCAGACTTTCGTCATAACAGTTAGAAGTACGAACACAACAAATTCTGTGCGCAAGCCAAATATAAATGTAACCGTATACGTACAGTCAGCATCATCAGCCATCATCGCATGCTCTGAACACAAAAAGGAATGCGTTTAATAAAATACAAATGGCTGCCAAAGTCTCGTTTTCGACGTACGCATGCTCATTACGGCATCTTTATAATTTATACCATCGCATCGCGTATCGCGCATCGCATCGCGCATCGTCCATCGCATCGCCCATCGCATCGCGTCATCGCCCCATGGCGCTGCAGGTTGCCACACAAAAACGCTTCTCGGCCATGTTAAGAACCGTTTTAAGAACCTGTGACTTGACACGAATTCTGTTCATAATACATTTCTATTCTACACACAAGTCGATTAGCTGACATTGTGACAAGTACAAAGGCCGTCAGAGAGGAAATCTAGCTTTTACGGGTATCACAAACAAAATGAAACTTCTCTCAACTTGGCCAGAACATGGTTAAGAATTACAACTGACCTGCCTCATTGATATGTTCGGCTGCTAAAATCTAGGAACTTTTAACTGCAATGAAAATTGTTGATAATATATTTCTTTTTTAGAAATTAAAAACCATAATTCATAAAATTGGAGGCGCAAGATTTATTTGGGTATATTTGTAATGCTGGAAATAATATTAGAACTCAGAGTTTGTAAGATAATTCTGTGAAACACTGAGTCAAACATATAGGCTAGTACTAAGTGGCCCATTCAATGTCCCACTAACAACTACACCTGATGACAATGATACTGCTCAGACAGAGCTTCTGGGACTTCAGCAACATTCAGGTGCTATGGTGAATTTCTATCCTGAAACTGTAACAATAGTGACACAAACACCTTTGAGAACTACTGGTCTAGGTGCAGTGTTTCCCCTGGTATATAACAAGCGAGGCGGGCCGCCTCGCCGAAAATATGCCGAAATTGCCGCCTCGTAGCTATTTCATACGCCCATTTTTTTCGTTCTTTCACGGTATATTCAGCATCGGCGAGCGGCGCGTAATGACACCACAAAGTCACTTATATTCCTGCAAAATCGCAGATTTGTAGCAACATCGTTTAACCGTCATTGGACAACGTGAAAGATATCACTTGCCAGTTGTCCAATTACTGAATATTCCTGCGGGATCCCCGGTGTCTCCAATTGTGACACCTTGCGGAATTTCAACATACTAGAAATCTAGACATTCGTGTAAAATGGCGCCCAAACGGTAACTTGCGTTTTGGTTTATGACGGTGGTGGGAGTGAAAACCGTGCAGACTGATGGCACTACGTCACTTGTCGACACTTGTGTCAAATCCGGACTCTTTTGAAGCCCAAATAAAAACCTAATCCTATTCACTAGTCGGCATTTGTATCGAATCCGGATCCTGTTGAAGTTCAAATAGCGACCCGGTGTACTGGTTTGGAAGGCGGTTCCGGTATGAGAGTAAGTTCCGGTTCCGTTTTGCGTATTGCGCATGCGATTGTACATGTCAAAGGTTAGCGCCTACTTTCGGCCCGCAGCTGTATGGTCTGGAAGGAGGTTCCGGTCTGAGAGTAAGTTCCGGTTCCGTTTTGCGTACACACAGTACATGTCAAAGGTTAGCGCCTATTTTTGGCCAGCTTAACACGGTGTTTGCCGAAAGAATGTGTGATAGTTTACGTAAATGATACGGTTACTTTTGTAATTGTTAGTATACATAACAAAACCTCACAATTAGCATAACTTGTAGTTATTTGCAAAAAAAATGTGTTTTATTTTGATGTCATTGTCTCAGAGCGTTGACGTTGTGTATCTTAAGACTTCGTCACACAGAGCTGCAGTTTTCAGCGTTGTTTATACGCACAGCGGGTTTTGTGGTAAACACAAATCTCCGCATTTTAGATGACATGACACATACTTATCTCCGTCAGTTTGGCATGTATGAAGCTGAAATTGTGTGTATAATGTAGCAGGCCCATTGGGGGTGGTTGGTAGATTTAGATTTTTTAAAAATTCGTCGGGGGTGGGGATCTTGGGGGGGGTAACAATTTATAAATGACACATATCTCTGTTAATTTGATATGTATGAAGCTGAAATTTTGTGTGTGATCTAGGGTGTCCAATGGGGTAGTTTGTACGTATAGGTTTTTTTTCGAAATTCATCCAGGTGGTGGGGGTCTCGGGGAGGTCACAATTTTTAAATAGCACTTATCTCTGTCATTTTGTCATGTGTGGAGTTGAACTTTTGTGTTTGATCTAGCAAGCCCATTGGGATCTAGATATTAAAAAAAAAATTCAAAATGTGGGGGTCACAATTTTAAAATGGCACTTATCTGGGCCAGTCATGCCTGTATGGGGCATACATTTTATGCGATCTAGTGTACCCATTGGGATGGTTCGTAGTTATATATTTTTTCTAAATTTGTCCGGGGTGGCGGTCTGGTGGTCACAATTTTAAAATAGCACTTATCTCCATCAGTTTTGGAAATATGGGGCTGACATTTTGTGTGCAGTCTAGAAGTCCCATTGAGGCACTTCAAAATTCGTACGGAGGGTGGGGATCTTGGGATCACCATTTCCAAACAGATGGTTTAATAACACTAGAGTCCAGGAGATTGAGAAGTGTTTAAAATATTGAATGGTTATGAAAATATTGATATACGTTTTTCTCAGTTAGGAAGGATAGAAGTACTAGAGGACATGAAGTTATATTAGTAAAGGATGAGTGTAGATTAGGTAAAAGAAAGTTCTAATTTTCAAAAAGGACTCTAAATGAATAGAGTAGATTATTTGCTGATTGTGTGGGTGTTTGCGGCGTGAATATGTGTAAACATACAATCGACACACCTCGGAAGGGCGGGATGCAGAAGGGTTGGATAAAAAGTGTTGGGCTCTCAATAAGCCAAAAGGCTTCCTTGTCCACCTGCCATCTAGAGTTAATTCTCTGTGTGGCAATCTTGTTAGGTGGACAATGAAGGTATGGGGGTAAATCAGTTGTTTGGATCTTTTTTCAATAGACTATATTTGATGCTTCAACTGTTGCATCATTGAAAGTCATTTTAATTAAATATCAACATAATCATACTCGCAGATACAATGTATCGGTCAATAAGCCCATGCCAGGGGTAATTATGCACAAAGGTTTGTGCATTTACCTGGCGGATTTGAAACACCAACAGATACCGAGACATTAGCATCTACAGGTGTACTCTTAATTTAAAATAAACAATGTTAAAAAGGAAACCACTGTTTCAAGTTTCAATTAAAAACAGACAACTTAATAAAGGCCATTTACAAAATTTGCAGATGCTGCAAAATAGTATTGTTCACTTGTTACAATTGATCAGTAAAGCTTACTACATAAATGATGGATGAAATTACCAACACAAGTTACCTGATGCTGCACTGCCATAGCCTAGGGCAGTAGGGGTCTAAATTCTAGTGATAAGGGCCTGAGCAAACTATGCAGAGAATGTCATAATTCACTTGAAACAATTTAGCACTACAAAGTCTACCAAGTCAGTATGATACAATTAATTAGTAAATTCCTTACTGTCATGTAACAGTATTCCCAGACACTGTCAATAAGCTTATGTGTCACTGTGTCTTCTTCTGAGAAAGGAAATATCACTTTATTCATACACAAATACAGTACAGTACAGTGTGACAATAACAATGTAAGTACCTGTGCTAAATTCAATTGCGAGTGATTGTCCATGATTTATTAATCTATTTCATTCATTAATTGCACTATATATGGTCAACAGTACATTTGGTCATATAAGACTGACGCCATTTGACATCTTAGGTTGAGTGCAATTGTTATTAATATTTGCCAAAAAATAACCACCAACCTGTAATGACTGCCATGAGTGTCTGTTTTGTCAAAGGAATATTTTTTATGGTTCACGAAATCAAGAGGTACAACCCACAGAAAGATAAGAATAATAACCATTCTAGGTAATAAACGGTGGCCTTGCAGAGCAGCTGTGTTAATAGCCACATCATTGCGTCCAGCCATCGTTTCATAATTATACTTCTGGCAAAAACATAGGCCCCTATTCTGACACCTATATCATTTAAGATACCCATATTAATAGACTCGCTTATGGCATAGTATACTATACGCTGGGCTACAGACTATTAGCCTGGCCGTGGGCCTGGACTGTCTACTCACCGTCTACTTGATATTTGCCATGCTGCGTAGCTTTCAACTCAAGACAGCATTGCGCATTCGCTTTTCACACACCAAGTGGTTTTTGGTGACTAGATAATGCCTTATGCAAGACATGTACCGTCAGTACTCATCTCCTATTTCCCCCCGCTGCATCACAGGTATTTTCTCAACAAAAGATATGTGAATTAGCTGATAGTAACTAATGTGCCTGTAGACAGTGGTCACACGCAGATGTACGATCCTGTTCAGCAACGTAGGGGGCAAATAGGTCGGTGGAGTAACGGTCGCTACAGCAAGCGAAAAATGATTGATTGTATATCTCGGTCACCGAGTGCATCGATCAAGGGTCAAAGTTGATCGGTCACGTTGCTCACAGCGATGTAACTCAATCGCCGCATACTTCTGGCACGGGGTCAAAGTTGATCGGTCACCTGAGGTCACGTTGCTCACAGTTGGTCGATTTTGATGTACTACGCTTGCGCGAGCATGCGCAATACGCAAAACGGAACCGGAACTTACTCTCAGACCGGAACCTCCATCCAGACCAGTACACCGGTGTACTGGTTTGGAAGGCGGTTCCGGTCTGAGAGTAAGTTCCGGTTCCGTTTTGCGTATTGCGCATGCGATTGTACATGTCAAAGGTTAGCGCCTACTTTCGGCCCGCAGCTGTATGGTCTGGAAGGAGGTTCCGGTCTGAGAGTAAGTTCCGGTTCCGTTTTGCGTACACACAGTACATGTCAAAGGTTAGGGGTCAGCACACTGTTGGACTTCCTGCTTGATTACAGACGAAACAAAGTGCAGTATATTTTTGAGAAATGACTTTTTCTAATATTCACTTGCTCTGACATAAGTGCACTTGAGTAGTCAGATTTCTGGATGTGATTGTTGAAGCTGTTGACAGTAAGATTGTGTCTTTTTAGCTGATTTTACTAAGCGGAAGGGTATCTGGCAGCAATTTGGCTAGTTGACACTGTAGCCGGATTACTGCCTGCATCCAGTTGTAAATATTGACGGGTGTCATACATACAGGCATTTTGCAAGAGCTAGAGATATGAGATTTTGACAAAACTCGACCAGCATGTCAATGAGATGATAATAACAGCAGGTGAGAAGTTTAAGAAACTTTATAGGTCACGTTTTCTTATAATCACACAAAACGTTAACATGGTCGCCAATGGGAAAACTGACAGTGTGCTGACCCCAATTAAAGTCCCTAGCAACGGAAACACGCTACACAGTGAGGCATCATGGACGACAGGTTTTACGAAAAATATGCAGACAAAATTAATGAAAATGTGTCTATTTCAACAAACAATCAATGTATATTGTGGACAGGCTGCACAAAAGGCACAGGGGTGAAATACGGAGCAGTTAGCTGCAAGTTTAGATGTGGCAATAGACGTACCATAACGGCACACCGGTTAAGCTATATGCTGCACCACAGGAGAACATTTATAAGAGCGAATCTGGATGCTTCACATCTCTGCCACAATAGTCTCTGTGTGACAGCCACACATGTCAGCCTGGAACCACACGGTGTCAACAATGAAAGGATTTCTTGCGTGAAATCAGGCGAATGTCGTGGTCATGGCATTTACCCTGCATGCATGTTAGATTTAAAATTAAATCCATTAAAAAGTGGTGAGCACTTACATTTTGTCGGGAGTTCGTGTACGATGAACTTTTCCGATGTGTGATCGTTACAACTGGTCACTGATATATGTCGACATCAGTCAGCCCCTGCTGTCACTGATGTAGCATTGCATCGTGTCGATTGATCGTGGTACTCAAGATGTTCGTGGTGCTCGTAGTCTGATTGTGTTTGCATGAATGTCGGCAGGCAGATGGTGTCGTGTGTGTCGGATGGTCTAGGTCTTCACATTGTGTTTGCATGGATGATGGTCAGTTTGCAGCCCAAGTAGACGCTGCAGAAATACAGAATGTCGTATTGTTATAATGTTGTGTATGCACATTGTGCTCATGTGTATGCGTGTCTGTGTGTCTGTCTACTCTCTGCTTGCGTAAGAGTGATCGGCCGATTTTCGTGACCTTAACGAATATGGGTGATCAGTACGATTTCCCGGTGGCTGTCGGCGCCTCCTTCTCACTGGTGTAACTGCCGTTGCTGTCACTGCTACTGTTGTTACTGTATGACTTGCTGGTTTGGGATCAAGTTGACTCTTTCTGTAGATGTCGGCTTGGCATCTCTGTCGTTTCGCCCTAATGTAGTCTCTCATCCTCTTTGACTTGGTGGCTCGTCTGTGTAGGCGCACCGATGGCCGTCTGGCATATTGTCGTTGGTAAACTACATCTTGCTGGATCCGTTTAACAGCGTGAGCAACTCTTCCACCCTTTGTAATGGGACACTGTACATTTTCCAATTTTCGTAGCATTGAATCTCCAGCACCGTAGTTTAGACGATCGATGACTGAAGACACACGTCCCAGTGCATTTCGACTGAATTTAACATTCTTAGGTAACGATGCGGAAAAAGCTCTGTTTGCAGATTCATTTGGATTTGTTGTTAGTCTGCGTCGTGTCATTTGAAGTGCGGCATTGCCAAGACGCATTTCAATCAGTCCTTGAAGTGTTGCTCGATCACTGTCTGTCATATTTAGTCGCGTGAGGCCGCAGGCCTTCAAATGCTGTGAAGTATTCCACCAATTCTTGCGACCACCACGGCAGACAATTGCATGTCTGCGACAGTTTCTGCATGAGCCAGAATAGCAGTCGAGTGTGGCTTGAATGATGTCGGGCATACGTCTAGTTATAACTGTCGTGTCACTGTCGTGAAGTATGTGGACACTTGTGTAGATCTTCTGGCATCTTGTTTTCACATCTTCCGCAAACATTTTTCTGTTTTCTGCTCGCCTTGCAGCAGTTTCTCCTGGAAACATCCTGGGGGAGAATGATGCTTTCGTGATATGACGAAATTGCGTTTGAGACAGATGCGTCGTATCGGATTGCCTCTGTGTCTCCATACCTGCTGGCATTGCATCTTGTACACCTCGCGATGCTAATGCATCACCGTCTGTAGCAACATACTTGATTGCAACGTCATCTTGTGCTAAACTGTCGCCAATTTGTTTCCCAATTCTGTACTCGGACAGCGGATCTGTTGCTTGCACATTGGCCGTGCAACCAGCATGGCCAGGACAGGTGACATTGACACCCTTGTTCCGAAGTGTAGCTCCTAGTTTACACAGCTTGCTGTCCATCCAGAAAGCTATGATTTCCTTTTCACCGGTTTGCCAACTGATTGCAGTTCCCAAAGCCTGTGACGCATTCTGCCCACCACAGCTGTAAGTGTTTTTGAGATTTGTGGAGTTGTACCGAACATCGACGCTTATGTTAATCGGAGCATCTTCTGGCAGACCACGCAGAGTGTTGATCTCTTTTGTTTTCTGTCTTCTCCTGTGTAAGTCGTCCATGGTTGCTTGTGCGGTGACAGTTGCGACCTTGTTTGCAGTTCTCTGTAATCCTGTGCGACTAGGTGGTGGTGTGTCCATTGCAGCTAGAATGTGACGGATCTTTGTGGTCCCTATTGTCGAATCCTGGAGACCGACGTGAAGTGCGACATTAGTTGTAGCAGCTCGCTGACCACTACGTCCAGTGCTGACCTCAGTGTACAGTTTGTACATGCGCGAATGATAGTCACAATTTGTACATCGGAGTGATTGCTTCCAACAGAGACCAATCTGTTGTTCATGGTATATTTGAAACTGTGGAGAAGTGCACGTCGTCTTGCAGGCGTGCTCAGTGTAACATTCATTCCACATCTGAGCACTCTTTTCCATATTTAGCAGACGCATCTCGGTTCCTCCTTGATTTTCGTCTGGCTGGAGGTAGCTGTCTGTCAAATCTGGGCATCGGTATGGCCGCGGTCGTAGAATTTTGCTATTGCCAGGCTTGCCGTCAGCATCGGGTACCGTTAACAGTCCACCAGAAGTTTCTTGTACGACTCTTGAAAAGTCAGCCATGCCGAGTCGTGGCATCCATACATGACTGTCTGGTGTTTCTGTTGATTCACCATGCATTGCTTCAAAATGTGGGTGGCCTTGTTGGAAACCGCACCGATTTCTCCTAATTCCTCTAACAGGCGGTGTCTTCCTATCACTATGTTTGCTAAGTTTACCAGTCTCATAATTTGCAGTCTCCTTCATTGTAATAATGCAGAATAATCCCGGCAGAATCACAGTTGAAAGGGACAAACCGTTATTTGAAATCACAGACTTCTAATGAGTCTGAAAGTCCAAATCACAGTGACAGAACTTGGGTGTGATAAGGGGGGTGGGGAGAGAATCACATTAGTGAAGCCTCCATTTGGAAATCTATATCATAAATGGACCAATGACATTGCAGAAGGGTGATTAAACAATCTTTTTTTGTTTACTTCAGCTAATTAAACACATGTGAAGAGGTTGGGAGCAACCCTAATGACATCTTGGCAGAGTGACTACTGGCATTCAGCTCCTAGGCCC
Organism: Escarpia spicata; assembly: GCA_963995525.1. NCBI lineage: Eukaryota > Metazoa > Annelida > Polychaeta > Sabellida > Siboglinidae > Escarpia > Escarpia spicata. The sequence continues at coordinate 7,064,789 of OZ023212.1, forward strand.
AGGCTGCCAGGACATACAGTCACCTGACTTGATCAGTACTCAATCAGGCAAGTGCCACAGTGTATTGAATGTCTACTAATTGGGTTGTGTAATACTGTGCAATTGAACTCATTAAGACGTCTGGCCTTTGAAGAATCCACACTTTAAGGTCATATATCATGTATAATTATAGTTGTCTAATAGGGAAAAAGTTAAAAAATCAATATAAATATAAATGCAACATAACAACTGCCTGTATGTGATATGTTTACAGAAAACATACTGGGCTTTCTGGAAAATAGGGTTAGGTCTTCATATATGCCGGATGAGAAAGTGTGTACAGTGTAGAGTTATGCCAGATTAGAATATGTCCAACAGTAAAATGCTTACTCATATGGTGCCCGGTCAAGTAGGGTGGCGCTTTTGAAATGTGTATAGAAAAAAAACATGTGGATGAATTAAAAAAAAAAATATTGCACAGTGTTTGAGATAGGAGTGCCTCAAAAATATAGTAATTTCAATTTTTTTCTCAAAAATTGCCAAACCTATTTGGGGTCAGCACACTGTTGGACTTCCTGCTTGATTACAGACGAAACAAAGTGCAGTATATTTTTGAGAAATGACTTTTTCTAATATTCACTTGCTCTGACATAAGTGCACTTGAGTAGTCAGATTTCTGGATGTGATTGTTGAAGCTGTTGACAGTAAGATTGTGTCTTTTTAGCTGATTTTACTAAGCGGAAGGGTATCTGGCAGCAATTTGGCTAGTTGACACTGTAGCCGGATTACTGCCTGCATCCAGTTGTAAATATTGACGGGTGTCATACATACAGGCATTTTGCAAGAGCTAGAGATATGAGATTTTGACAAAACTCGACCAGCATGTCAATGAGATGATAATAACAGCAGGTGAGAAGTTTAAGAAACTTTATAGGTCACGTTTTCTTATAATCACACAAAACGTTAACATGGTCGCCAATGGGAAAACTGACAGTGTGCTGACCCCGTTAGCGCCTATTTTTGGCCAGCTTAACACGGTGTTTGCCGAAAGAATGTGTGATAGTTTACGTAAATGATACGGTTACTTTTGTAATTGTTAGTATACATAACAAAACCTCACAATTAGCATAACTTGTAGTTATTTGCAAAAAAAAAGTGTTTTATTTTGATATCATTATCTCAGAGCGTTGACGTTGTGTATCTTAAGACTTCGTCACACAGAGCTGCAGTTTTCAGCGTTGTTTATACGCACAGCGGGTTTTGTGGTAAACACAAATCTCCGCATTTTAGATGACATGACACATACTTATCTCCGTCAGTTTGGCATGTATGAAGCTGAAATTGTGTGTATAATGTAGCAGGCCCATTGGGGATGGTTGGTAGATTTAGATTTTTTTTAAATTCGTCGGGGGTGGGGATCTTGGGGGGGGGGTAACAATTTATAAATGACACATATCTCTGTTAATTTGATATGTATGAAGCTGACATTTTGTGTGTGATCTAGGGTGTCCAATGGGGTAGTTTGTACGTATAGTTTTTTTTTCGAAATTCATCCAGGTGGTGGGGGTCTCGGGGAGGTCACAATTTTTAAATAGCACTTATCTCTGTCATTTTGTCATGTGTGGAGTTGAACTTTTGTGTTTGATCTAGCAAGCCCATTGGGATCTAGATATTAAAAAAAAAATTCAAAATGTGGGGGTCACAATTTTAAAATGGCACTTATCTGGGCCAGTCATGCCTGTATGGGGCATACATTTTATGCGATCTAGTGTACCCATTGGGATGGTTCGTAGTTATATATTTTTTCTAAATTTGTCCGGGGTGGCGGTCTGGTGGTCACAATTTTAAAATAGCACTTATCTCCATCAGTTTTGGAAATATGGGGCTGACATTTTGTGTGCAGTCTAGAAGTCCCATTGAGGCACTTCAAAATTCGTACGGAGGGTGGGGATCTTGGGATCACCATTTCCAAACAGATGGTTTAATAACACTAGAGTCCAGGAGATTGAGAAGTGTTTAAAATATTGAATGGTTATGAAAATATTGATATACGTTTTTCTCAGTTAGGAAGGATAGAAGTACTAGAGGACATAAAGTTATATTAGTAAAGGATGAGTGTAGATTAGGTAAAAGAAAGTTCTAATTTTCACAAAGGACTCTAAATGAATAGAGTAGATTATTTGCTGATTGTGTGGGTGTTTGCTGCGTGAATATGTGTAAACATACAATCGACACACCTCGGAAGGGCGGGATGCAGAAGGGTTGGATAAAAAGTGTTGGGCTCTCAATAAGCCAAAAGGCTTCCTTGTCCACCTGCCATCTAGAGTTAATTCTCTGTGTGGCAATCTTGTTAGGTGGACAATGAAGGTATGGGGGTAAATCAGTTGTTTGGATCTTTTTTCAATAGACTATATTTGATGCTTCAACTGTTGCATCATTGAAAGTCATTTTAATTAAATATCAACATAATCATACTCGCAGATACAATGTATCGGTCAATAAGCCCATGCCAGGGGTAATTATGCACAAAGGTTTGTGCATTTACCTGGCGGATTTGAAACACCAACAGATACCGAGACATTAGCATCTACAGGTGTACTCTTAATTTAAAATAAACAATGTTAAAAAGGAAACCACTGTTTCAAGTTTCAATTAAAAACAGACAACTTAATAAAGGCCATTTACAAAATTTGCAGATGCTGCAAAATAGTATTGTTCACTTGTTACAATTGATCAGTAAAGCTTACTACATAAATGATGGATGAAATTACCAACACAAGTTACCTGATGCTGCACTGCCATAGCCTAGGGCAGTAGGGGTCTAAATTCTAGTGATAAGGGCCTGAGCAAACTATGCAGAGAATGTCATAATTCACTTGAAACAATTTAGCACTACAAAGTCTACCAAGTCAGTATGATACAATTAATTAGTAAATTCCTTACTGTCATGTAACAGTATTCCCAGACACTGTCAATAAGCTTATGTGTCACTGTGTCTTCTTCTGAGAAAGGAAATATCACTTTATTCATACACAAATACAGTACAGTACAGTGTGACAATAACAATGTAAGTACCTGTGCTAAATTCAATTGCGAGTGATTGTCCATGATTTATTAATCTATTTCATTCATTAATTGCACTATATATGGTCAACAGTACATTTGGTCATATAAGACTGACGCCATTTGACATCTTAGGTTGAGTGCAATTGTTATTAATATTTGCCAAAAAATAACCACCAACCTGTAATGACTGCCATGAGTGTCTGTTTTGTCAAAGGAATATTTTTATGGTTCACGAAATCAAGAGGTACAACCCACAGAAAGATAAGAATAATAACCATTCTAGGTAATAAACGGTGGCCTTGCAGAGCAGCTGTGTTAATAGCCACATCATTGCGTCCAGCCATCGTTTCATAATTATACTTCTGGCAAAAACATAGGCCCCTATTCTGACACCTATATCATTTAAGATACCCATATTAATAGACTCGCTTATGGCATAGTATACTATACGCTGGGCTACAGACTATTAGCCTGGCCGTGGGCCTGGACTGTCTACTCACCGTCTACTTGATATTTGCCATGCTGCGTAGCTTTCAACTCAAGACAGCATTGCGCATTCGCTTTTCACACACCAAGTGGTTTTTGGTGACTAGATAATGCCTTATGCAAGACATGTACCGTCAGTACTCATCTCCTATTTCCCCCCGCTGCATCACAGGTATTTTCTCAACAAAAGATATGTGAATTAGCTGATAGTAACTAATGTGCCTGTAGACAGTGGTCACACGCAGATGTACGATCCTGTTCAGCAACGTAGGGGGCAAATAGGTCGGTGGAGTAACGGTCGCTACAGCAAGCGAAAAATGATTGATTGTATATCTCGGTCACCGAGTGCGTCGATCAAGGGTCAAAGTTGATCGGTCACGTTGCTCACAGCGATGTAACTCAATCGCCGCATACTTCTGGCACGGGGTCAAAGTTGATCGGTCACCTGAGGTCACGTTGCTCACAGTTGGTCGATTTTGATGTACTACGCTTGCGCGAGCATGCGCAATACGCAAAACGGAACCGGAACTTACTCTCAGACCGGAACCTCCATCCAGACCAGTACACCGGTGTACTGGTTTGGAAGGCGGTTCCGGTCTGAGAGTAAGTTCCGGTTCCGTTTTGCGTATTGCGCATGCGATTGTACATGTCAAAGGTTAGCGCCTACTTTCGGCCCGCAGCTGTATGGTCTGGAAGGAGGTTCCGGTCTGAGAGTAAGTTCCGGTTCCGTTTTGCGTACACACAGTACATGTCAAAGGTTAGCGCCTATTTTTGGCCAGCTTAACACGGTGTTTGCCGAAAGAATGTGTGATAGTTTACGTAAATGATACGGTTACTTTTGTAATTGTTAGTATACATAACAAAACCTCACAATTAGCATAACTTGTAGTTATTTGCAAAAAAAATGTGTTTTATTTTGATGTCATTGTCTCAGAGCGTTGACGTTGTGTATCTTAAGACTTCGTCACACAGAGCTGCAGTTTTCAGCGTTGTTTATACGCACAGCGGGTTTTGTGGTAAACACAAATCTCCGCATTTTAGATGACATGACACATACTTATCTCCGTCAGTTTGGCATGTATGAAGCTGAAATTGTGTGTATAATGTAGCAGGCCAATTGGGGGTGGTTGGTAGATTTAGATTTTTTTAAAATTCGTCGGGGGTGGGGATCTTGGGGGGGGGGGGTAACAATTTATAAATGACACATATCTCTGTTAATTTGATATGTATGAAGCTGAAATTTGGTGTGTGATCTAGGGTGTCCAATGGGGTAGTTTGTACGTATAGGTTTTTTTTTCGAAATTCATCCAGGTGGTGGGGGTCTCGGGGAGGTCACAATTTTTAAATAGCACTTATCTCTGTCATTTTGTCATGTGTGGAGTTGAACTTTTGTGTTTGATCTAGCAAGCCCATTGGGATCTAGATATTTTAAAAAAAATTCAAAATGTGGGGGTCACAATTTTAAAATAGCACTCATCTCCATCAGTTTTTGAAATATGGGGCTGACATTTTGTGTGCAGTCTAGAAGTCCCATTGAGGCACTTCAAAATTCGTACGGAGGGTGGGGATCTTGGGATCACCATTTCCAAACAGATGGTTTAATAACACTAGAGTCCAGGAGATTGAGAAGTGTTTAAAATATTGAATGGTTATGAAAATATTGATATACGTTTTTCTCAGTTAGGAAGGATAGAAGTACTAGAGGACATGAAGTTATATTAGTAAAGGATGAGTGTAGATTAGGTAAAAGAAAGTTCTAATTTTCACAAAGGACTCTAAATGAATAGAGTAGATTATTTGCTGATTGTGTGGGTGTTTGCTGCGTGAATATGTGTAAACATACAATCGACACACCTCGGAAGGGCGGGATGCAGAAGGGTTGGATAAAAAGTGTTGGGCTCTCAATAAGCCAAAAGGCTTCCTTGTCCACCTGCCATCTAGAGTTAATTCTCTGTGTGGCAATCTTGTTAGGTGGACAATGAAGGTATGGGGGTAAATCATTTGTTTGGATATTTTTTCAATAGACTATATTTGATGCTTCAACTGTTGCATCATTGAAAGTCATTTTAATTAAATATCAACATAATCATACTCGCAGATACAATGTATCGGTCAATAAGCCCATGCCAGGGGTAATTATGCACAGAGGTTTGTGCATTTACCTGGCGGATTTGAAACACCAACAGATACCGAGACATTAGCATCTACAGGTGTACTCTTAATTTAAAATAAACAATGTTAAAAAGGAAACCACTGTTTCAAGTTTCAATTAAAAACAGACAACTTAATAAAGGCCATTTACAAAATTTGCAGATGCTGCAAAATAGTATTGTTCACTTGTTACAATTGATCAGTAAAGCTTACTACATAAATGATGGATGAAATTACCAACACAAGTTACCTGATGCTGCACTGCCATAGCCTAGGGCAGTAGGGGTCTAAATTCTAGTGATAAGGGCCTGAGCAAACTATGCAGAGAATGTCATAATTCACTTGAAACAATTTAGCACTACAAAGTCTACCAAGTCAGTATGATACAATTAATTAGTAAATTCCTTACTGTCATGTAACAGTATTCCCAGACACTGTCAATAAGCTTATGTGTCACTGTGTCTTCTTCTGAGAAAGGAAATATCACTTTATTCATACACAAATACAGTACAGTACAGTGTGACAATAACAATGTAAGTACCTGTGTTAAATTCAATTGCGAATGATTGTCCATGATTTATTAATCTATTTCATTCATTAATTGCACTATATATGGTCAACAGTACATTTGGTCATATAAGACTGACGCCATTTGACATCTTAGGTTGAGTGCAATTGTTATTAATATTTGCCAAAAAATAACCACCAACCTGTAATGACTGCCATGAGTGTCTGTTTTGTCAAAGGAATATTTTTTATGGTTCACGAAATCAAGAGGTACAACCCACAGAAAGATAAGAATAATAACCATTCTAGGTAATAAACGGTGGCCCTGCAGAGCAGCTGTGTTAATAGCCACATCATTGCGTCCAGCCATCGTTTCATAATTATACTTCTGGCAAAAACATAGGCCCCTATTCTGACACCTATATCATTTAAGATACCCATATTAATAGACTCGCTTATGGCATAGTATACTATACGCTGGGCTACAGACTATTAGCCTGGCCGTGGGCCTGGACTGTCTACTCACCGTCTACTTGATATTTGCCATGCTGCGTAGCTTTCAACTCAAGACAGCATTGCGCATTCGCTTTTCACACACCAAGTGGTTTTTGGTGACTAGATAATGCCTTATGCAAGACATGTACCGTCAGTACTCATCTCCTATTTCCCCCCGCTGCATCACAGGTATTTTCTCAACAAAAGATATGTGAATTAGCTGATAGTAACTAATGTGCCTGTAGACAGTGGTCACACGCAGATGTACGATCCTGTTCAGCAACGTAGGGGGCAAATAGGTCGGTGGAGTAACGGTCGCTACAGCAAGCGAAAAATGATTGATTGTATATCTCGGTCACCGAGTGCGTCGATCAAGGGTCAAAGTTGATCGGTCACGTTGCTCACAGCGATGTAACTCAATCGCCGCATACTTCTGGCACGGGGTCAAAGTTGATCGGTCACCTGAGGTCACGTTGCTCACAGTTGGTCGATTTTGATGTACTACGCTTGCGCGAGCATGCGCAATACGCAAAACGGAACCGGAACTTACTCTCAGACCGGAACCTCCATCCAGACCAGTACACCGGTTTGCGCTAGTCTGTTACGCTGCGGCCGTGCGTTACCGCACAGCGCGCGTAAAAAGCTATATATATAGCAGCGTATGTTGATACAAACCAGGGCGCTATTTACGCCTCAAATGGACGTAAGACGCAATATTCGTAAAGGTAAATACGCCTAGGATAATGTTGAATGATGGAACTGAGGTATCAAAGTTAAGCAAAACTCAAGCGGCAAAATCAATGACAAAGTGGGTCCGGATTCGAGTCTTCGGCGCAAATGCCCACAAGTCTATTCAACTAATAATAAATATTCTATGCGGTTTTGTTTTAGCAAAATAAGGAATGTGATTCGTTAGAAATCTTTGTGCTAAATATATAATACATATTCGACAAAGTTGTGCAAACAAACTTTTGGGAAAGTTGATTTGAGTGAAATACTTACGAATATAAACCAACGAAGTTCACATCTCATAAAAAAATGCCTACTACCCAAAACCGTGTATACTAACGGGTTATCAATAACTTGGGTATGACAATGATATGTTTGCACACCAATTGGATGTACTAAACAACTTATACTGTTTTATAAAAAGGACACAATTTGAGAAACATTCTTGCGATTAATAGAAACATACTTTTGTGGCATGACTGTTTAATTTAATTTATAGCATTCTAGCAAACAAATAAAATCTTTTGAACATAAACCACCAATTACCATAATATTTAAATAATTTAAAGGTGATGATGAAAGAGTTTTCAGATGATACCACTGGATGCTTCCCAGAGAAGTCGAGATGGTGTTCGACTGAACAGGTCTGCCAGGGAGTAAAGTGTAAAGCGCTTTGAGCAGTCCTGCGCTATATAAGAACTCACCGTTTACTTTTTTATTGACTCTGTCAGCGAAGTAACAAGGCCTAGGGTCAGTGCAATAAAACATTACCATAACCAAGTACCAGTGGTCAAGTGGAAATCACACCTCTACCGAGTAGCAGTGGTAAAATGAAAACCACACCTCAACATGATGAAACAATCATGAATACTGACTTTTATCAATCATGATTACTACATTTACAACTAGTGTCTTGTTATTTTATATCTTCTCCTCTATATTCAAGAGTAAAGGTTAAAACATACCTCAGAATGCACCATTTTAAAGCTAGTTTAAAAAAAATATCCGGGCGAGCATTCCCCCGGACCGCCTAGCAATCATTCATTATGGCCAACATGTAATATTTCTACACCAGTAATTTTATTTAACAGATGCATTTTGGTAACATTTAAGGTAACAAATTTAGAAATTCAAAAACTATTATTAATAAAAATAGTATAGAGTCTATTGACAACAGGTTCCACATACTTAAATATGTTATATATAGATGCTTGTTTACATTTAAACATTATCAGTGTTAAGGGCTTGTCTTATTACTTTCTGAAATGTGGTAATGGTGTTTGTTAACTTATTTATTTACTATATCAGTGACTTTGCAATCTGTGTTCAAACTAGTTTGGAAGAAAATCGCCTGATGGTTATATTAGAGAATGGCACTCTTGTCCCATACAAATAATTTTCATACAGTTTTATATGGTTGAACATGTTTTTCCGATTGTTTGGCATGTTAACATTGTAAAGAAAAACATAAATTTTGAAACGCTATACAATTGACATATTCCTCTTTACCGTCACTCTCCTGTTTTCCATGCTCATACACTCTAATAATACACCTGGTACCTTCTAAATTGTTGTGTCTTATCATGTCTTTTGCACTTTAATTTACTTATAGCAATCTTAAGACACCCTACTACATAGGGTGAACCCTACAGAACATACCCTTGTCACATTTGCTGATCATGAATGTTAATAAAGATAGCTTTGCTTATGATGTTTGTTATTTAAGTTGAACATGATAATGTCTTAATGTATAAACTTGGGGTTTGTGCTCAAATTTGATTAAAACTACAATATTATCACACTGCTGTGCAAATGGAGCATTGTTAAGCTACCAAAATGTGAAATACCCCCAGGTTAGTTGTTCCTGTCCAATATGTAATATAGTAATACACAGAAACAACCAATAGTACTGTATCATGTTACATTTATGTTTATTGAACCTGCCACAACGACCTATTTTTGTGGCACTCGATTTCCTGTAGATGTGGTTGCTGTAAGCGTTTATTACTCTTTGTGTTACATGTATTTGATTATTTGAAGAACGTGGAACATTTGTTAAACAATAATTTGTAATCAAGATTTATTGTTGTATTATATATCATTATATAAGGTACTTAATTTTATTTAAGGTAACAAGCAATATTAAATCATTCATACCCAAATACTAATGGCGTAGTTGTCGAGGCAACATGTGTTCAGGCACAGGGGGAGGTCAGCAACTGAGGAAATCACATGGAACTTCTGCTGAATGGTTTGCGCGTGTCTCTTTGGCATGTACACTCGATTTGAGCCAACTTCCTGTCTGTTGTACACCGGTCGGTGTAGTCGCAGAGGATGATTCTCGGGTGTTACATTCACAAGAACATTTACTTCAACGTTGAAGTCTACCCCTTCCTCTCGGTACCGCTCATTTGCAGTCTAATAGTGCAGCTCTGGGTCTATTTTCTTACAAATCTCACTGAAAATATAAAAGTATAACAAACATATTAAATGTATGGTTAAGGATGACTACAAAACATCTTTAAGAAACAATGTCATTTAACAAAACTCATCTCCCCTCTACTCATTAGTATGTAGCTTACATTGAATTATCCTCAAGAAACCTGTGGGAAGTTTTGTCATCTCTTATGGTAAAATATATATGTAGTGTTGTACATCAGTGTTTTGAAATCCCCTCCCAACTTGTTATGTATAAACGAATTGATACTAGTCAAGTTTACATGTTAACTTTTAACATAATTTACCATTTTATGTACATTCATAGTGTCATATTACAAAATACAATCTAAAGCAAGGTTGTCTGTTCCATTACTCAGAAACAATAAGTGTTCTAATTATTAGCATGAAATTATGTATATTTTGTTTATATTATGCAATTATATTTCAAAGTTCATACAGGGAATGAGCAATGTCACATGGGCAAAAAAGTTCTCTCATAAAAAATGAATGTAAAATTATTATATTATACCAGTACATTCTAATGTTATGTACTTTTTCTACTTAAAAATAAACAATTACTATCCAAATTGTGTACATTTTAACTTCAAAATATTTTTTGGGTATTTAAAATTCATACAGCCGATCACAGATCAAATTGCTGTTTCCAAAAATTACTAAGAATACTTTCATATTAAATGGCAAATTTGTGCATATCAAAGTTCTTACTAAACAGCTTTGTCGTAATACAGTTGAACCACGCTTTATGGTCACCTCGGTAATACAGCCACCTCGCAAGTAAGGTCAACATAGGATAGTCCAAAATAATTTTTATAACAGTAAAGTATAGGAAATTAGTCTCGCTAACATAGTCACCTCGTCACTCAGGTTACCTTTTGCCCAGTCCCAAGGATGACCTTAATAGCAAGGTTTTGATGTAGTTGCAGTTACCTGATGATGTCAATAAGGCTGTAGTCACGGTTGTCATGGTCGATCCATGGCATCCAAATCCTTCACCAAATAGTCGAGCATACCGAGGTTGTATCGACATCTTTGTTCCTCTGAGAGTCCACGCCCGTCGGGTGCTTCATGCCAATCAACTATACGTCGTACATATTCGGCCTCAATATTGTAGTTGTTTTCTTCCATGAAGGATGCAACTCCATGGAACAGGATCGCAGTCGTTCTGCATCCACGACTGTATATCATAAGTTTAACATGTTTATTTGAAATCAATTTCCAATGTAAAGCGATAATAAATATTTAATTAGATTACTTTTCCCAATCATATGCCCTGTGCTTAAAGGGAATAAAAACATATATTGCTTGAATTCATATTAAATTAGATCCTGCTATATATTTCCATGTCCACCAAGCCAAAAAAATCCCCCAAAATCGAAGAATTAGAAATTCCACATTTTATGCTGTAAATCCGGACATTTTCGAATATGCATATTTTTTGCGCGCTTTTCGGGATGCCGAGATGTGACGTCAGAGTTGACGCTGCCGATACAGCGACCGCTTGTTTACATTCATTCTCAGCAATATGACAGCAGAGGTGGCTGTGTAATGCGAATATCATCATGGTTCATTGTGCCCCATTTGTGCGGCATTCGGTTGTAATGCAAACTCTTCTAAACATAGAGCAACACACCATTTTTTTCGGCTCCCTACGGATCCAGTTTTATTGAAGAAATGGATCGCAAAAATCAAGCGGGCAAACTTCAAGCCGACGAAATACAGCCGGCTTTGCTCCGCTCATTTTGAGAAAAGCTGTTTTGATCGCGATCCGGAGATGTTGGCAACCCTTGGATATCCTGGTGCTCGAATATCGTTAAAAAGCGATGCAGTCCCAACAATATTCCCGGCAGTAGAAGCTGCATTGATGCCGTCAATCCGCAGAAGACATGCGTCGGCACGGGCAGGATCGACGGCCGCTTTGCCCGAGTCGAAGGCAAGCGGGTCTCGCAAGCGTTGTTCCAGTGCCGCAGTCGCCGCTGCAGGCTCCGCTGCCGCCGTCACTACAGCCGGCTCAGCAACTACACCCATGGCTTCTTTGGGGTACCAGGTTCCTTCGACGAGTGGTGAATTTACGAGGTCTGCTTACCGAAAGCGGCAACGAATCAAGGTAATTCTTACATGTTATATCTACTATTATTATTCTGTAGGTCTAGTATAATGCCTGGACTGGACGGTCTCGTGTGTGTCAAAATAAGTTATTCAACTTATTGTCATTGTATCCCATTGGTTCCAATCATATCACGGAACTCTTCCTAAGTATCTTATATTCTAAATGTTGTAGTTATGCACGATACTACTATAATAAATCTACATATACTCAGTTTTGTGGAAAATTTGATAGTGTAATCAAATCGATTCAGGTGACTGTTTTTATCAGTATCATGGTTACAGGAATGTAAGGCAATAAAACAAAAACGTCAGCAAATTAATTGATGCTAATTTGTTAGTTATGCATTTAATTAATCTATTTACTTTTACATGCAAATAAGAAATAATTATTTTATTATACTCGTTGCCGAGTCAGGTTAGTCTGTTATAATAAGTTTTTTAAACCGTAAGAAGCAATACTTGGATGTAGAAGATTGCAATGTGAATTTGCAGATGGAAGAATAATTATATTTTCAAATGTATTTAACGTTGAATTTGCATAAATTAATTATTATTTTTCATACATAACATTTGTTGTTTTTTAAATGACAATACTTGGACTTTATGAAAGTGCCATGCATTTTGTGGTCTGTCTCACTCTCATAGTTGGAACCAGTTGCTGGCAATCTCCTCCTCTAACACATGACTCACTAAAGTCTTATGTCATCAATGACTTGCTGAAGAATTATCCCCCATCAGTATTCTCTGTAGAAACAGTTTATTACAGTGTTTGGCACCTGTCTGCTAATCCAGCTAATTGGACTCCTTTGTTGTGACTCCTCCACTTGACTGAGGAACTAAGTGTAGTGTTTGCCTGAGTCAACTGATCAAATCTAATTAATTACCAGTTGACATTGCACTTCGTAGGTCTTTCCTGCTATGAATAACAAATACACCAGCCACCTCCAGCTGGCCCACTGCATTCTCCCTCCAGTTAAAATAGTTATCTGAACCTGATCTACTGGTAATTAAAGCATGCTAGGTGGAAATGGCAGGAACTGGGTAACATGGATGTGACATGTCGGATACTTATTATTACTATAATTAACCCATGCAATTAACCCATGCCTAACATCACCCTGATCACCATTGCAACTGGTAAACCTTGCAGGTAGATGTGATTAATTATTATTAATATTGAATGGTTACCACATTGAACACCCTGTAGATTACAGTATGTATTCATCGAGTTAATAATCTATTATGTTTAAGTTTTCAAAAGTAATGTTTTCAATAATATAATTCTTACAGTAGATGCAGCTTTCATAACACACGCTATTGTAACACACAAGTACTGTTACATTTGTTACTATAGAATTCTTACAGTAGAGAGCAGCTTTCATAACACACACTATTGTAACACACAAGTACTGTTACATTTGTTACTATAGAATTTTTAATATTTCAATAGTAATTTATTGATTTGTATTTTCATAACTCCAGTGCACAGGCCTATGGTGAATTACATTACAGTGTCATATATTGCTATTGCCTAGTTTCCATTTTATTACAGTTGAATATCGAAGACAATGTACATCATGCAATATATACTATTACATTTGAAGGTATTATCATTACATTTTGAATTGGAACTACAGTGTGTACCGAGATAAATATTTAGAACAAAAATATAACTATTGTATTTTGTATTATCTACTAACAACGTTTACGGATAGAACATATTTTTCATTTTATGTCTGTATAACATGAATGAATGGAAGACAAAAGAAATGTCACTGCAATTTAATAGATTGCAATCAGTGTAATTACACCTTACTGCTTGGTGCATTGCTAATTACTGGCACAAGTCATGATGTTTTTTTAAACAGAAGCTCAGATATGTACCAAGGACCATTATTCGGCTCCCACATTATTCATGGGATGGATGTTGGCAATCATAAAACCTGGATAAATTAGTTCAATAGGATACAGAAAGCATAATTAAATTTCTATTTTGATGCGACATATATTAATAAACATGTATATATATTATATGCCAGTTACTATTACATTGTTTCTGTTATTATATTGTGCTTTGTTCAACTTATTGTTACTAATAGGTATTATTATTACACCACTCCTGGAGCAGGCTTCCTATTGTGACTATAAAATGGAGTATTGCAGGATTGTTCATGTCTGCAGTCACATATTGTTATGATAGTAACTATATCAATGGATAAGGATTCTACTAATGATGTTACAAAATGTCATTAATGAATTTATTTGATTTTTAACTTAATGTTATTAAAAAATCAAGTAAATTTATCAAATAATAAATATGTTCACATTTGGATGTGGGTTGTTGCCCAGCTACCAAGTGTGAAAATGGTCATTTGTTGTGAAACAATAACAATAAATGCAATGCAAGTTGCAAACCTATCTATTGTATATTTAATAGATGATTAGTTATAACCAAAAATAAAATGTTCACAAGTAATATATTGTCACATTTTCCAGGTAATTGTTTGCATAAAAGTGTAACATAACAAAAGTAACTATGTCTCTGTGTAGATTCTGTAAGCGTGATATCAATTATTTATGATGTTTTTATCATAGAATAAACAATACATACCTTGCAACTTGAAATTAATTTATTAATTTGTATTTTTCACAGCTAGGCAGTCTGTTCACACTTGGAAGCTGGGCAAATGACTAGACAAATGGATGTACTCCTTTCTGACAAGATGGTAAAAGACAGGATTTTGTTTGCTTTTGTCAGAAACCTACAACAATTAATTTTTTGGCAAATTCTATAAGGGTTATTTCAGTTATTTGCCGACATTCTGGCAGCAGCTCGAGATAGTCCACCGTCGATCAAGAATGGGTCATCTGAAGATACAACAACTGAATATGACAGCTCGCGTACGGATTCCTGTGATACAGAGGATTCCACACCTGAGTCAGTCACAGCTTCCACTCCAAACAGGAGCAGCAAATGCTTTCAGGTTGACATCAGGCCATCAACTCGCACGAGAAGAGTGCAAGCAGTCTGTGCATCAGAGCAGGTTGCTGTGCTGGTGACATCAGCAGTGAGGTCAACGAGTGTGCAGTGCAGTTTGTTGACTGGTCCGATTGGTGACTCGAGTGACTAAAACGGGGAGGAAGTGACATCTGCTGCAGATCCAGAGTATGTTTGCTCGGGTGTTGGTGAATTCGGCCCACGGTGAATTCGGCCCAGTGAATTCGGCCCAACTTTCTGGTGAATTCGGCCCACTTTATAATGGCGTGAATGGGGTGGTGAATTCGGCCCATGTTATATCTGCTAAGTGAACTCGGCCCAACTTTCTGGTGAATTCGGCCCGCGTTGTTTTTAGAGTTTTACGTCGTTAGTTAGTGGAAATGTTGTTCATAAAACACACATTTAATCACCATTTTATGTTCGATCTTCGAACGTCTAACTTCGCTCCAGCACCATATCTTGCGCTTTTCCAGCGCTATCTCGTGCGGTGTCGATGGCGCTGCCGCTTCGTGTGTATAAACGAGAATAGTATGCCTATGCAATGCGACAAAAATTGACTAATGTAATACGGTGAAAGGATGTCACATGCTGTATAAACGGCACAAATACGCATTTGTTTGCAGTGTAACTTTATTAACGTATGGTGCAATGAAAGGTGCAATAAACACATAGAACCCTAGCAACGGTTTGAAATATCTCACATAGCTAAATGGTACGCAGAGTAAGTATACAATATATAGCATGTTGTGTGTCATCCGGTATGTTATATATGTCAACTGCATGCTTCACTACAAAGTAAAAAAAGTATATCGTCACAAATACAGAGGCGTATCAATGATCACACTACACCATACTACACTTGGTAGAACCAGGCTACTTGCGTCCAATCATGGTTGGCCCGTACACTTTGGCGCAGCCGTATAGCAGCTGTCGCGCACTCTTGCGGCCGTCTTCATATTCTTGCCACAAGTTGAATATCTTCGCCTGGAGATTCAAGTAAGCTTTCCGTTGATGCTTTCGTAACTTGTGTTCGCTGATGAGGCGCACTTGTACGGTGATCAACCTTGCCTCATCGTGTAGCATGTGCACGAGCAGGTAAAACGACATCTGTGCTCGTCCCCTGGCATTCAGTCGTCGGTGCCAACCCTCTACGTCGTTATTTGTACGGATGGTGAGTGAGAAGACGCTCCACGCTGCAGGGGGCCAGAGACGCGACTCTAGCCACGTGTGTCGGACGTACTCGACGAGGCGGCACAGCGATTCGGTAGTGGCGTCCATTGCAAGGTCATCGAACACGGGTGCGATGTGCTGCGCAGTTAAAAACGGCAGCGCAATCATATTCTTCACGTAGACAAGTGTTGCGTTGTCTCTCATGAACGCAGCTTGGAGGCTGTACTCTTGCACTTTCCTCCAGACTGCCTGCGACCAATGAAATGCGCAGCCCTTTATCTCCATGTCCGGCATGACGTTACCGAACGCCTTCCACATCGCTCTCTCAAAGTCAACAACTACACTCTTTACCCTTGGTGGCGATGGCAGCAGGTCGGTGACAGCATGAAGCTAACCTTCTGTCTATTGTAGTTCGCGGTGCGGACTAAGTAGTCGTACTTTGGCAGGTCGGCATATGCTTCCGGCTGGAGTTTGTCACGTAGAACCCCGTCCACAACAGAGGCAGCCGACTCAAATGCACGATCTTTCGATATGATCTTGATGTCCCGCACGATTTCGGCGACGGTTGCCCCTCCTGGCTGATGTTGGTGGTTGTGTTGCTGTGCACCACGTGTGAATGTTCGACCAGACTGTCTGATGGTCGCACCGCAATGCGTTTTCTTGTTCCTGACGGCACATCGCCACGACACGGTGTCGCCATTCCTCCGCTTCACGGTGTACGCGTATCCAGCCTCAGTACCTGTGTGTGGCGTAACACCACGGCCAGTGATACGTCTTGAAAAAGACATCGTCACTGCTGATCGGAGCGGGTAGTATGGTCAACCGGCAGACCTGCTGCTGCTTTCTATGGTGTACAGTACGCTGACGACCGTTAATCCTATCACACCCCTTCAATCAGGTTTACTGTTGACTTTTGTCAAAGAATACGTGTTAAGACAATGACAAGTGGCAGTGGTTTCTAGCTGTTTCTTCTGTATAATTTACCTACCGAAAACAGCTTAATTTGTGTTGTAACACATATTCATGTCGTCTGCTTAGTTCCAGTTCAGCCCAGGATGAATACGTTTAAAAGTGCTCAATATGTCAATTAATAATATAGCACTATATAACCTTGTTTGTACATGATATGTAAGTAAATGTTTATTTTTCCAACAAAAGAACAATACATACAGTGTTTATGGTATATCAGAATGAGTATGTCAGAAAAAAGGGGTATACTGAAGAAACTCTTGTATTTGTAGACCCCTAAGAATTATTTACTTACAACACATGGAATATGGCAGATGTTACATACTAGTACAATGTTAGTTATTATTGGCTATTACAATATAAACACACAAAAAGATACAAATGGCGCAAAAGATGAACAATTATATCCGCACACTATACGGATATATGGTAGCAACTAGATCATAGATTTACGTAGATTTCAAACCACTCTGTTGTGTGTGGTTTGATATGTGATGGGACACAATGGGGTAAGTGGCCTGCTACTCCGTCATTATTTCATTGAGCAGATACTTCTGAAGCGAATGTAGTTGTTTGCCGGCTTCTTGTTTACTACAATATTATTTGTTGTGTGAAGGGACACAGTGGGGTAACTGGCCTGCTACTCCGTCATTGTTTCATTGAGCAGGTACTTCTGAAGCTGTAAGAATGTATCATCCGACTGATCTTTTCACACTTTAAATAAGAACGCACTTCAAAGGGATGCTTGTTTTGCAACATCCAATAAGTTACATTGTGTTAATTATAGCTGTTAAAGTGTATTCAAGGCCAGGCATGCCCAATTGTTTACGTCTGTGGAGCATCACCTTGAGAAAGACAGCGGCAGTGAGTAGCCAATAATCATCCAACGACTTTCTACATTTACAACATACAGCGGGAAACATTATAACTATTACTAACAATCAATGACAAAGTTAAATTGTTGTATTCGAATGGAAAACTGTGTGACAGTTTTTTATGACATCTGTCATCATTATTTATAGATTTAGCAATTCGTTGATGTGTATCATTTTCTGTACTAGAATATGTTTATTAGTTTGTCGCCGTTTTGGCTTGTCACCGATTTGGTTTGTCGCCGTTTTGGTGTGTCGCCATTTTGGAACTGTCGCCATTTTGGTTGTCGCCGTTTTGGATCTGTCGCCGTTTTTACCTGTACCCGTGCTCTGAGGCCGAATTCTACCAAGCGAGGTGGGTGGGCCGAATTCACCAGGCTGAATTCACCGTGGGCCGAATTCACCAGAGTTATGGGCCGAATTCACCAAGCGATGTGGGCCGAATTCACCGTGGACCGAATTCACCTGTATCCGTTTGCTCTGACAATGAGTCGACTAGTCGTGACAGCAGCAACAGTGACAGCGATGACCATGTCGACCAGTACACTGACACAGAGGAGGGTGTTACAAACAAGACTTCCTTGAGGAAAGATTGCTGCCCTTCCAGGGAGAGGTACTTCTTGGTGGCAGAGTCTTCACTTCATCATCTTTTCGCACGTTGCCGAAACTGCACTGGCCAAACCAATGTCGTAGTGCAGCAGTTTCTCGGCTCAGTGGGAAGTTGCCCTGTAAAGATAATAATTGGTCTGTAGATGTGAAGCTATGCTATTTAATAGCATGTCATAGGTAAAGTGATCAACAAAATGGACTAGATAACTTGTTTATCAATGGGTATTTGCTGAAGCCATATTCTCATCTGCCTGCAGGGGAAGTATTCCCATGGGTGTTGTTTGGCTTATAACCATTGTCTGTGCACCGTGTGGTGATTCACATTGTGTTACCAGGTCTACACAGTTACCAACATTTGGAATGATTCATCCCAGTAACACTGTGTTATGAAACTTGCTTGATGAATTTGTAATGATTCAACCCAGTAAAACTGTGTTCTGAAACTTGCTTGATGGATTTGTAATAAATATGTCACACAAAAAATGTGATTAAAAATGCTATGTCCTTATGATTTTTATGGACATAGTCGTAGGGCACATATATACCCACTGGTAGCATCTCACATATAAGACCCCTAAGGTTACACTAAACCCCTAGGTCTAGGACATAACCCTTCAGGCTATAACCCATTACCATAATTATTCAATTGTTCTGCATGTTGTTTTAATGTTTATTTTAGTTTATTTTGATTATATAGTAGCTATATTGTTATGTGTCAGACTCAGAGTAATAAAATTATTGTTCCACATAAATGACATAATCTAGAGCTGTCATTATATATGTCATGATATTATGGTCATCTCGCGAACAACTGTCCAACTAAAAAAGTGTGGGTTTTGTCCAGAGGGGTGATATCGTAAGTAGCTATAACCACGTGCGCTCGCGTCGTTCTGTCTGTTTACGTTCTCTATATGTATATATATAATATAAGTGTGTGCAACTGCTGCGGCAACCCCAAGCCAATCGCTCACCTTTTAACATCAGAACTGCTCCGTCGCGACGCCAACACCGATTATGAAGATCACAAATAAATGTTCCAACTATTGTGGTCACAATGCCAACTTTTCGAAACAAATGGATTCGTATTTATTACAAAAAGAAGTGTTTTAATGAGTCGCGCACACGTTTCACCTAACTGCGGTTGATAGCTATACCGGAAATGACCCCGGAACGCAGCAAACGCGGTCGCGAGCTCTCGCGGCACACCTCCTATACGTAATATTCGCCTCTTTATAAATGCGATCGCGCGCCAAGAGACGCTCTCCACTGAATAACGTGCGAAGGTGTGTTGTCACATAAGAAGACGGCGTCGTCCGCGTTACAATTTTGTCTTTGTACAAGACCCCTGCTTGCAATGAGGACGCCACAAGAGATGACATTTTGGTGAGTGATTTCACACGTCATGGGATAATAATAAGTCCAATAACAAATTGCACCGTCTTGCGAAGATATTGGGTGCTACAGTTGATGCAGCCAACCCTATCGTGTAAATAATGTGACTGAACCCCCGGTTGCGATACGTATTATACTGTTACTAGCGTTCCAAGTGGCCCATTGGTTTGAGGTAGTATTTCAAAGTGTCAATGTAAAATGTATAATTATTAACAAAACATTATTTAACCAATAAAACATAGGTAAAGACTATTACAAATTTGTTTATTGTGTAGGTTGTTAGACAATTACATGGAGGAGGATGGACAAATTAAAACAGAGGACGTCGTCAACCATTATTTGAGCACTGCAGCTGAAGAAGACAAACACGCAATGGTAAGTATTTAGATGAATGTATCTATAATGGAGGGACAGTCTGTGTGTGTCTGGGAATGGACGTATGTTAGTATGATTGTTATGACACGAGAAGCACTACATAACAATTGCCACAATGTGATAACTATCAGGCCTGTTTGCAATGGTACACATATATTTCATAATACATTAACATTACATGTGTGTTTCATTTCAGTTCTTTAAGATGTTGCTTAGACGTCTTTTCCCAAAGGTGAAACTATGCCGTTTGATACACAGAACAAAAGGACCAGATGGAATGCGACAGACTACAACAGGTGAAGTATTTTCTATAGTACCTGTGTAATATTTCCCTATGCCTACCTGTACACGTTTCTACTAACAGGTGAAACATCGCTAGTATACACACAAAAGCGTACTATACGTTCTTTATTAACATTTGATATGATCACTGTTCGTGGTGATGACGCATTTCTCATAAAATATAACGTACAGTCCGTAATTCGTAAACTGAACATAACTCAACATACATGATGTGTTAAAGTACTTTGTTGTTACACACATCGGTGTAACTGAATAACATTTGTTGCATAATTACGAAATAATTACGTACAAATTGTTACCCCATTTATCCTCTCTACACACTTTACATCGGTCAATGGAACACTATGCATATCAGGGCGTTTTTTAACATACAAAATGGGGGGACACTACCTCCATCTCTTTCATTTGCCCCCCCCCCAGTCAGCCCAACTTTCCCCCGATTCTCCCAAACCAGCCCCTTGTATGGCTTACTTTTTATTCGTTTTAGTATGTTTGATTTAATTAGCACTGGGGTATAATAATTTTTTTTTAAAGACATTGCCCCCCAGTGAAAATTTAATATAAAACGCCCTGATGCATACATATACTATACACACAACAAACATAAATTACTACTCATAAGTACATGTTGTGTGTTCCCCAGGTGTGTACACTGGCTTAGCGAAGCGACAACCAGCGCCGTCCACAGAAGACCTGGGAGAGGTCCTCTTGCGCAATGGTTGGGCACCTGTCGGCAATAACATGCACTGTAAAGTTCTGTCACACTTGAACAATACACCATGTATTCTTATCATAGATGGTGACATCTATAAAGTGAACATCAGGGACGATATCGTCCCATTAGACCAATGGGGATTCCCCGATGTCATCACTGCACAAGTAATTTGTGCACTGTCAACATTCCTCAGTGTCATTCAACTCTGTGACGGAGTGCAGGTTGGCAGTGACACACTACTCACAAGCAAATCAACAACCATGCGCGTGCACAATGGTGTGCAATACATGAAGCATGTTCGCTGCCCTGTTGTGATGCCACTTCTTAAAAAGGGAACATTCTGCGATTTCTGCAGACACATGCATTACGACCGAGTTCGCGCGACGTCCAAAGCTGACACAGCACAGGTGAATAATACCTTATTTCATGACATATTGCTGTCAATTGTACATTAAATCTTTTGACTGTACTTAGGTGACAGCAATGTTGCTTCATCATGCAATATCTCCAGTCATGAAATCCACAATAGTACTTCACGATTACATTCTGTTGCAAAACATTCATAACACATCATGAATATCACACATAAATTACCGTTAACGATTGCACATATTCCACCAGTTCATCAATACTGTACTTTTATGTGTATAGCGTAACGTCGACGTTAAAGAAATCCTTCAACGGCAAGCCCCTAACCTCGGCGATGAGTGCATTGATGTGATAACATCGATGGTGAAAAACAGCACCGTGTCCCCACAGGGACGACGATGGGAGCGATCTGTGATCCAGTTCGCCCTCGGTCTTTGGAACCGATCACCCGCAGCCTATGCAGATGCGACCGATACTGGCGCGCTACTTCTTCCGTCGGTTAGACTGCTCCAGTATTACAAGAACTCCGTTGATCAACGACCAGGTGGGTGTATTACACTATGAAGTTTTGACATAAAAAAACAATGCTTACATACATAGATATATACAGCAATGTATGGTTATGATATCATTATAATGGTCATATTTACATGGGATGTCACTTCATATCCTGCTCCTCCATAATTACCGTTATGACACATTGATATGACCACTGTTACACCACACGTTAACCCTTTCCACTTTCGTAAACTGTTCATCCATCATGCCAAACGTTAAACTCATATCGAACGCACTGGCAATGTAGGTAAACCAAATGGCCATAACATTAAACATTAATCTGTCCATAGGTTTCCTGCCTGATGTCTTCAAGTGGATGGACATAACCGCAAGTGACAAACACGTTCCTATTAGTGGGAGACATGGCGGACTCATTTTCGATGAAATGTCAATTCAGCAAGATCTCCAAATGGATTCTCGGGATGGAGAAACGAGACTGTCGGGGGTTGTCGACCTGGAAAGGGAATCCAACGACTTAGAAAAATTACACGGTATACAAGAAAGTAAGGGAAATAATACCAACACATTATTAGCGACACATGTTCTTCAGATGGAGTTTTTGGGATTTACAGGATTTGTTTTTCCATTTGCCCACTTCGCTACCGTCGGTGTGCAAGCGCACCATCTTGTTTTGTTGTTCTGGAAAGCTATTAGCCACCTCTTCGATTATGGTTTTAATGTTCATTTTTGCTTGTTTGATGGCGCCAGCGCTAACCGGACATTCCTGAAGCTGTTGTTTCACCCACTTAAACCACTGGACGTCAATATGACAATTGAAAACTTACAAGTTTTGGGTGAAACAATAGTTTTAGGAATGGACGTTAAACATGTCATCAAACGTTTACGTAATAACGTTTTTAACAGTGGAACTACATCTTTTAGCACTAGACACCTGCACTGGCAAGGATTTCCAATCATCTGGGACCACTGGCGCTCTGCTTATAACTGGGATATAACGTGTAATCCAGAGATGACCCGTCTGCACCACAAGTTAACAAAAGAACATATTTTCCTTACCACTGTCTCCAAAATGAGAAATCACCTAGCAGAAGAATGCCTGAACAGCGCCATGTGGTCCCTGATGAAGAACTACGCTGACAGTCTAGTTGAAGGACAACGAAAACTTCTTACCGGTACTTTGACATTTCTTTCCATTACTAGTGATTTGATATCTTTCGTGAACAATGATTCTCCTGTCCTTCACCTAGCTGACAGCAGATTCTGTACTCTAGAAACAACAATGTCGTTCTTTTCTAACTGGGAAAATAAAGTCCTTGCCCGTGCAGATGTCGACACCCCCCTAAAAAAAAGTTATCTCATGTCCCAGGAAACAAGGGAGGACATTATGTTTTGCTGTACGAGTCTGCGAGAAATTATGAAGAAACATATAACATCTGGCAGTTCCATTATGGCGTCACGTTTAAATACTGACATAGTGGAGAATTTTTTGTCACAGCAAAGATCGCAAAAACATGGCGCTAATACCAATCCGACATACCTCCAATATTCCAAAGGCGTTAATTCAGTGTTGCTCGGGAGAAGCAGTAAGAAAAGGTCAAAGAAATCAAATGCTGGTTTAAAAGGAGCTGTTCCTTACAATTTTTCTTGCAACCAACCTTTGAATAAACGAGGCAAACTATCATAAATATAAATGCAAGAAATGTGATAAACACATGCATTTCCCTCTAACGCCCATACATTTAACATATGTTAACGTACACTTCACTCTGAATCGCGGTCAACACACTTCGGGCATGCGAACGGCAGGTCTTCCTTGCTTGCGTGTGCTAACCACATTTCTGCAGTCAGCTGGCTGCATGATCTGTGCAGCCATCGTTGACAGGTGTTACACTGTATCCACGTTTGTGCTACGTAAAAATTAAGACAAGTATTACTACAAGGAAATACTTTTTGCTATATTGAGTAATATTTTCAAGTTGCTTATATCCATACCGACATATCGCATTTACACAATTATTAATAGCCGTATGTTATACGTGTACACAATACTACATGTACGTGAGTGTTATGTATGGATTAATAAAATAATTAGTACATGTCTGAATGCGATTACTAATGACGGCGTACATGTAATGCTTACATGTTCTGTAGCGGCCTCCGCACATGTTGCATAAATTGTCCATTCGTTTGGTCTTCTTGGATGTTGCTGACTTTTGTATTTCTAGTCTGTGTGCTGATGTTTTTTTTCTTCCGCATATCGTGTACCAATGCCTTGCGAAATTGATTGTTGCTTACGTCAAGGTAACGGCCAACACATTCTGTAAAAATGACATTGATGATATCGACGTCGCCGCCATGTGGCATGCACTTAAAAAATGATTTTGTAATGTCACCGTCTGCAAGGACTTTATGTTTAACCTCATTGAGGACACTGGCCCCGTGTTCCGCTAAAGCGTCCAGTCCTTGCAGACGGCGGACAGTATTGTGCAGGGTGATGAAGAAATGTAGTGCATCATCGCTTATGTTGAGCAGCGAACGGTTGATGTTCTGTTTGCTCATTGTGACATTCAGCGACGAAGGCATTGTTGTTGTTGCTCGAAGCTGTCCTTCCCCTCTGATTAGATGACGCAACACATTCAGTTTGGCTTTTTCATGCCTATAAACATTAATGTTGACGTGCATGTGGCGTCTGAGGCGGGTCACGGTTTTATATTGCATCATAGCTACACATCTCCCACCAAGGTACCTCAGTTGACCTAGCCCTGCATCTGTCATTTGGTTGGGTGGTGGCGCTGTAGATGTTGATGGCTCAGGCTCTTGTGAAGTGTCGTCTTGTAGTCTGTGGTCACAGATGACGTACGCGCGTATTTCGTTGAGAACGTACGCAGCTGCCGCGTGTTGCCATGACGTCATGGTACCTCCACAGAGAGTGTTCATGTGTGTTCCCACACAAACCTTAACAGGAAATATCTTTCATTGGTACATTACTTAATAATTATATAGACTTACATATAATTATTACAGCAATATAGAAAAAAATACAATATTTCTTATGCAATGTTTATTCTTATGTTATAAACATCCATATTTCAATACACACCCTGAAGAAATCAGTGCAGGATCTCATGAATTCTGTTCAGTGTTTTGACTAGATTTTTCTTCTGGAGGTGAGAGATTTGCTAATCTGTGTGAAATGCGAGTACGTAATATTTGTGTATATGCATATATATATATATATATATATATATACACACACACACACTTACATATAATTATTACAGCAATATGTACAGCAATATAGGAAAAGTACAATATTTCATGGCAAATCGTTGTATGATGTAATAACCTGAACTTTTCAATAATACATCGGAAGGAAAATCACAAACCTTCGCTAGCATGCGGACAACAGCTTACGTCTTGTTGCACTACAAGAGGCGTGCGTGCGTAGAAATCAGTAACACAACTGTTGTGGGCCAGACACGCTTGCTTTGTGAAGCCAATGATTTGTAGGTCAGCAGGATCCCGCACCCGGCTTATTGCAACCCCTAGCTGGCCTGGTGCAAATACCTTCTCTGCGTGCACAACAGTGCGCCGAAGTGTTAGGCCTGAATGAAACATAAACATGTATTATAGAGCTTTGAAAACATTATAAATGTTGCATTTTTATAACTGCACCTTACAGGAACAACTATGACGTTTGTAGGGCTTACAACGTTATGCCATTTCGGTGTCAAGTATCCACATGCTGTTTTCTATAGCATGTCTTTGCAACATCCTTACATCGTCATTAGCAAATGTGGGTAAAATAATACATAATAAATACAGAAATGTCAACGTACCACTGTGCATGTGCTCGTGAGAGAAAATCATATATGTGGAAATGCAGAGATACAGGAGGTGCGCAGCTGTCACGTGGCACAGGAGCTGTTACACAAATAGTGTAGTGAGTGTATATAGAAACAACATGTAATGACTATTACTGGTGAAATTACTTGCCTTGACACTTGTGAATCGTCATAGCGAATGCAAGCCTCAGAGGAATCTGATACCGGGTCGCAGCCAGTTTCTGTGTTATTGGGGAGTAGCTAACAAACGCCGCCTTTCCTATGCGCCCATCTTGTGTTCTTATTGTAACGTATTCGGGGCATGTTTGCATAACTACGGCTTGCATGCCGTTCACCAAGCGGTTAGAAACGTTAGAAGTTATAAGCACTAACCTTCAGATATAAGTCGACCGGCGTCAACATCCGTCGCAGGAACGAAGCATCACCTGCGGCAATAAATTAATAACAATTATATTGTCATACAATTAAACAACACGTACACTCGGTTGTACAGGAAATGAATACACAATAATGTAGTTGGGGTGTGGGGTTCTGTTTTCCGGTCAAACACCAAGGTCATATACATTATATATATATATATATATATACATACATTATGCTACATGTATTTTAACTATCGACAGCATACATGTGATTGTAACATGTGACTGTACGTAAAGGTCACAAACACTGTTCAAATGGGCAAGTACATGTAACTATTGTATACACGACATACCGGTATCTCTGGAGTGATATACGTGTATTTCTTCCTCCATTGCTTCGAGGCAGTCGTGATTGTGCATGTCAACGTCAAGGTTTGTTGCATATAGATGCACAACTCCACGTGTTGTTACGGGCCGTGACAACGAGGCCAGTGTACGTTCGGTGGCCTCATTGACCTGTTTGGCAAATACACGGAATAAGTTATTACACAACTGAAGGTTGTATTTTTCAAAGCCACTTCGTATATAGCCCAGTCCTCACGGATGCTCAATGCTGTACACTTTACTCCCTGCCACACCTGTTAAATGGAAAACTATCCCGACTTTTCTGGGGAAGCATGCAGCCACGCTGCAATTAATGCGCGAAAAGTGAACGTACACACAAGTCCACCAGTGTATATAGCTAGGTACTCATTCATAGACATCATTGAAGTAGAGCAACGTAGAGTACACGAACTTGCTCAATGTTCGAAACGGCAGAATAACATTAGAACCCGGGATGTATATATTTTGAGAGTGTGATACTTCAGTGGAGCCAATGCGCACCAACGATATACAAATAAAACAAAGCACTCACGTTACCGGTCGCCACTTCGCCAATAGCTTCTATGAAGCTTCCGCAGTGCTGTCGCTTGACAGTTGTCAAATTCACGTGATGCATTGACTGGAAGAATTTACAGCTGAAGGGAAAATCCCCAACATCCCCATGTCCCATATCGGGAACTGGCGGCAATTGATAGAAATCACCGCAAGCCACCAGTTGGATGCCACCAAACCCAGCGTTGTTTCGGCGGACTTTGCGGCAGACGTTGTCCACTTGGTTGAATATTGCGAGACTAATCTGTGCATAGAAAACAAGGTAATTATAGTCTTATGAAAATATGTAACGTGTCATTTTATTACATATATAGATGCCAAAGAATAATTGTAGGTACGATAAAAACAAAAATATTTACCCTCTTATTCTAACAGATCTCTTGAATCATCGATATCTATCCAATCTGTAGCTATCCCCAGGTAATCTTTTATACTCTAAAAACATTAGAACGATTATGAACTAAATACATATAGCCAAAGTTCCGTACTGCCTAAATTCGTGCTTCTTATTTTTGTCAAATGGCGCCCCTGACGGATAGATTCTAAAAATACATAAATAGCATAAATTAAATATATGTGTGCGTGCGTGCGTGCGTGTGTGTGTGTGTGTGGGTATCAAAGTTATCCAAGAGTTGTCTTATTAGTTACGAATTTAATAACTTTACAACAACTTCACACACGCAATCCACATGATGATGCACATTTAGAAATCAACGACATAAGGAATATTGCTATTTTCGTAATTACGTACACTTTCAAAAAATTAAATGATCGCATAAATGTGTAATATGCCCGTACACATACCATAGATATCTCATCAATAAGTAGAACGTCTGTAGATGTTATGCGCCACATAATGTCACCGAATGCCTCGTCATTCACAATTAAATCATGCAATTGTGAAGTAGTGAATCTGCCATCCTGATGAATGAAACATGTAATGAGTTTTGCAGATTACTTACAAGACACCAGAACATATACCGATTGTATGTGTGTGTGTTTGTGTGTGTGTGTGTGTGTGTGTGTACGCGTATGTACGCGTGTGTATGCGTGTCTACGCGTGTGTACACGTTGTGTACGCATGTATGGGCATACCACAAGTAAAGGAGGCTTGAACATGAATAGCAAACCAATACACACCTGCACACCTGACCACTTGTGCAGTGTCATGACGTCGTCATCAAACTGAGTGGTTGCTATTGCCGTGGAAGCTGTTACAGCAACGGTTTTCCCTAGTTGAACACATTCATGCTTTATTTTTTTAAGGAGCGTCGTTTTCCCAGAGCCAGCTTGACCAGTAATAATGATGTTATGGTCATTGGTGCAAAGCGACATGGCAAGCTCCTCTGGTGTATTATGAGAACACAGGCCTGAGGGCGATGAGTAAAACATGTATGTGAATGCGTCCTGCAAAGAAATGTTCTCATTATGCTAACATTATAATAAATAAAGTGCACAGATCATTGCAAAAAAGAAATATTTAACAAAGTAAAAGAGAATATTTTAAAGTCATTGAAGTTACGATGTGTGATGTGGGAATTACAACAACAACAAAATGTGCCATGTGGATATTACGACTGCAAAATACAATAATATCATCGTCATAAGCATGAAGAAGAGTTGCAGTTAACGTTATCACAAAACGTCGTTCCGCGCCTGGTGTGATACTTTCACGAACAATGAAGGGGAGCATAATGAAGGCATAATTATGTTCAGCTACACGTGTTTACCCTTCCCTTGTTGAGCAAGCAGAAATCGTATTGTTTACGTAATAAATGCAATTACTTAACAGTGCAATCCATCAAGTGTATAAATTACTCACCAAAACTTTACATCTTAGAGCAAATTGTAACGCGGACGCGCCGTCTTCTTATGTGGCAACACACCTTCGCACGTTATTCAGTGGAGAGCGTCTCTTGGCGCGCGATCGCATTTATAAAGAGGCGAATATTACGTATAGGAGGTGTGCCGCGAGAGCTCGCGACCGCGTTTGCTGCGTTCCGGGGTCATTTCCGGTATAGCTATCAACCGCAGTTAGGTGAAACGTGTGCGCGACTCATTAAAACACTTCTTTTTGTAATAAATACGAATCCGTTTGTTGCGAAAAGTTGGCATTGTGACCACAATAGTTGGAACATTTATTTGTGATCTTCATAATCGGTGTTGGCGTCGCGACGGAGCAGTTCTGATGTTAAAAGGTGAGCGATTGGCTTGGGGTTGCCGCAGCAGTTGCACACACTTATATTATATATATACATATAGAGAACGTAAACAGACAGAACGACGCGAGCGCACGTGGCTATAACGTCCTAAACTCGATCCGCATAAACCAGACAACAATGCTTACGACGTTCGACGGTTCTCTCTGTACAGCTTTGACACCGCATTTTATAATATAACGTCGTACTAAAACGATATAATTGTTGTTGTCGACAGTTTTCACACCATATGTGTCATTATAATGAAGTTGAAGCTTACCAGTCGGTGTTGCATGAGCGAACACTGTGACTGTCCGACTCCGCATCATCTTCTTCGCTACCGTCGCTGAAACGCTCGGAAAGAGCGGAATTAGACGAATCATCCGCTGTAACCGTTCCCGCTAGTGGCTCAAAATCGTATGATTTCACTTGAAACTCTGCGAAACTCCCACTAGCCATGATGTTACAAGAGAATGGAGAGAACAACAATGGCGATGCATAGATGTCAACAAAGCCGCGAGTCGGCATTGACGTCACGATACCACGTGATCGCCTAGCTCATTAAATTTCAACTTTCTGCGGGAATCTCTACACATACGGGTTTAAAATAGAATTTTGTCTACAAACGTATTTTTTTAATGTTGTCAAATGTTACATACAATGTTAATCTTTGTGTACACATGGAAAACGGATTTTAGTTAATGCCTTGTTGTTATTTCCTTTAATGCATATATATATTATAAATCTGCAACGTTATATATGCAATACTGTATTAAATATGATTAACTTTATTAAAAGTAATAAATTAAAAAGAATTAAAAGTATAGAAGTATCCATTCCGTAGAACTACCCTAGGGCTACAGACTAGATTTGATGACACTGACAGCTACACAACTTTCTGTTGACCCTTCGCAATGCAGAGTAAACTGTACTGTAGGCCTTGCCATACGTTCGTGTTTACTGTTATGAAATAAAAT
Organism: Escarpia spicata; assembly: GCA_963995525.1. Taxonomy (NCBI): domain Eukaryota; kingdom Metazoa; phylum Annelida; class Polychaeta; order Sabellida; family Siboglinidae; genus Escarpia; species Escarpia spicata. Next base: position 7,095,377 of record OZ023212.1, read on the forward strand.
TAAAAATTCACTCAGTTATTTCATTATACATAGTACGACATATACAGTCTAGTGTCAACCACGTAAAAACAGCGTATATTACTTGCAACAATAATCATATAACAAATATTTTCCAAATACGAAACGCCGCACTAGTGAACGTGAGCGATAAAGGGGAAATGCCTAGAATGCACTTGTCAAATTGATAACTAAAATTTATGGTTCTTTTTAAAACTTAGATTCTACAGTTTATAAAGAATGTGAGGGCGCTTAAATATCTAACAATAGATGAGTATTTTGCAATTTGATTTTTTTCGAAAATGTCCGTGCTCTCGCGTCACTGAAATTCAACTTACGAATAGATTTAACAAGATTGCCATCCAGAGAATTAACTCTAGATGGCAGGTGGACAAGAAAGCCCTTTGGCTTATCGAGAGTCCAACCCTTTTATCTACATATGTCCAGCCCTTCCGAGGTATGTGTCGATTTAATTTTTAAACATATTCACACTACTAGCACCCACACAATCATCAGATAATATGTTCCATTCATTCAGCCCTTTGTGAAAATGAGAACTTTCTGACGTCTAGTCTTTCTAAACTGAAAAAAAAACATTTTTATCAATATTTTCATAACCATTCAATATTTTAAACACATTCTCTCCGATCTCCTCTCAATCTCCTGGTAAGAATATTAACTATTCAGATCCTTAAAACATGACGGTTACACTGGTTCGCTCCCTTGGTTATCAATAAGTGAATTCGTCACCACGTATCAATAGAAAACGACATCAATATATAACATGCAGCAATTAAAAAACAGCCTAAAAAACCTACGGAGTGGGCGGAGCTGAACTTGTCAACATTTAGTGCGCATGGCCAGAGCCTGCCAACCTCCTCTGGCTCGTTCGAGTCGGTGGGCACCAAAAAGGGCAAAATAGCATAAAACCTAAAACCTCAGCTCTTGTATGTGTGTTATTTGGTAGAACTTAACAGCTATTTAGTGATTACGAAACGTAGAAACCAACTCGTTTATTTTAGCTCCGGTCGAAACGGTGTCGCACACCAATCTCGGATAATCTCCGACGATAAATATAGCACATATCACAACATCTCCCTTTAAAGCCACTGATGACCATTCTAGTCTTTATGTGACTGACCATCTAATGTGGAAGTCCGTATGAGTTCATATGAGTATACGCCGTGGCTTACTCACAGTTCACCTACAGGTCAAGACGAGTCGGCGGTTTCGATCGACGTTCACTGCGCCGGATCATCGCTGGAGGGTTGTTTACGTCGACTTGCGGAGTACGTGTAGTAGAAGCTTCACACGGATCGGTAACTTCTCGACTGGGTGACTCACACAAAGCAAACCCCGTCGATGACGATTGTCCCTCTGGACTCGTGTCAACCAAGGAGCTTCGATTGCGGCGGATGTTCGAGTTACCATCCGTTCGTACGTTGCAAGACCTCGGTGTCTGTGCTCGTCCGGTGACAACACCGTTTTGCTTTGTGTCCTTTACGAACACTCGCGACCCTATCTCCAATGGTGGTAAGTTGAACGCGCGATGTCGGGCGTCGAAGGTTGTTTTCTGGTAACCTCTCTGGCTTGACTCTTTCATTCTCAGGTGTATCACGTCAGGGATGCTCGGCTTCAGTGTCTCGGTGTATGCCGGAACGGTTGAGCGTAACTGTCGACCCATGACTAGCTGTGCGGGACTGTATCCATTCGCCAGTGGTGCATTCCGGTAAGCAAGAAGAGCCAAATATGGGTCCTCGTTCTTCCGCAACAAGTTCTTCACTATCTGAACAGCCCGTTCAGCTTCACTGTTAGATTGTGGGTATCTCGGCGAGCTGGTCACATGTACGAAACCGTACTTGATGGAGAATTGTCTGAACGTCTCCGCTGCATACTGTGGGCCGTTATCTGACATTACTACCTCTTGAATACCATGACGGGCGAAGAACGACTTCAGGTGTTCGATGATCGTTTCAGAATCGGTTCGTTGGAGTTTGGCCACTTCGAAGAATCGCGAGTGATAATCCACAGCGATAAGATACAAGAGTTCTGCCAATGGAACAAGTCTGTCCCGGTGCGTTCCCATGGCCTCTCTGGAAACTCAAGTGGCATGAGGGGCTCACTATGTTCTGAACGATTTAGTCGACACACGTTGCATGTTCTGACCACGTTTCCTATCTGACTTGACATGCATGGCCACCAGACGTTCCTTCGGGCGGTCTCTCTGCATTTGTGTATGCCCAGATGTCCTCCAGGATGTACATCACCGACTCTGCGTAGGCCTCAACCTGCATTGCAAAGTCCTCGACTTTGTCGTCTTTCTCAGCAACTGGCGCTCGTGATAGCGCATCTGCGGTGTGTAAGTTCTTGCCTGGCACATAGACAATGTTGTACGAGTAGCGTATCAGCCGTAGTCTGAAGCACTGGAGCCGTATCCGCAATTGGTCTAGCAGTTTTTGCCCGAGCAATGGAATCAGCGGCTTATGATCCGTCTCGAGGAGGATGTGTACACCAGTAATGTACTGAGTAAATCGATCACACGCCCAAGTTAGGGCGAGAGCCTCTTTTTCGATTTGGGCGTATCGTTTTTCGCAGTCCGTCATCGATCGTGATGCGTATGCAACGACTGTACGACCGCCGTTCGGTTCTTCCTGTAGAAGTGTTGCCCCCAGTCCGTAGGAGCTCGCGTCTGCAGATATGATCAACGGCTTGCTCGCGTCATACCATGCTAACGTCGGTGTCGTGCACAGTTCTGCTTTGATGCCCTCCATGGCACTCTGCTGGGCTGTGTCCCATGTCCACATTACGTCTTTGCGAAGCAACTCTCTGAGCGGACCCGTCAAGGACGTCATGTTGGGTGCGAATCTTCCCATCTGGTTAACCATCCCAAGAAATCGTTGCAACTCAGTTACGTTTTGTGGCGCCGGGAACTTGTAAATTGCAGTGATTTTCGATGGATCTGCGCGAATGCCGTCCTCATCAATGATGAAGCCCAGGAACTTGGTGCTTGTTTTTGAGAACTCGCACTTGTTGTTCAACGTCATGCCGCTTCGCTTGATTTTCTCCATCACCTCATCGACCCACTGGTCGTGTTCCTCCTTGGTCGTGCCGTGTATCAGAACATCGTCCATGTGACAGATCACACCAGGAAGACCTTCGAGAATTTTTTTCATCGTCCTCTGGAAAATTTCCGGGGCTGAACTTATCCCGAAACGCAGGCGATGGAAGCAGAATCTCCCGTACGGCGTTATAAACGTGGTGAGTAGTTGCGACTCCGGATCCAGCGGAATCTGCCAGAACCCCGAATTTGCGTCGAGCCGGCTGAAGAATCGAGCCGTGCTCAACTTCGCCAGGCAGTCGTCAACTGAGTTCATAGGATGATACTCGCGTCTGACTGCGCGATTCAACCGCGTGAGGTCCACACACAAGCGGACATCTGACTTGTTCGCTTTAGGCACGATGACCAGTCCAGAACACCAGTCAGTCGGTTGCTCGACTTTGGAGATGACGCCTTGCGACACCATGCGGTCTAACTCGACTTTGACTTTCGGCAAGAGAGGGTACGGCACGCGTCTCGGAACGTTGAGGGCTACCGGTCGTGCATCGTCCTTCAGCTTGATCGAGTACGGGTAGTCTCGTAGTTCCCCTAGACCCTCAAACAACTCATTATATTTCGCTCTATAGTCGTTGTTGACGGAGTCGACGTGGAATGTAAGCAGTTTCAACCGCTCGCACGCCCCCTTTGAGAGTAGCGACTGTTCTTGTCGATTGACCACATACAGCACCTCCTGAGTCGAAACATTGCGGTGGGTGATCGTTGCCGTAACCTGGCCCAGAACATCGAGTTTCACTTGACCCGGACCCATCAGAACTTTGTCCGATTTTACAAGGTCCACCTGTCTCAGGATGGGCTCTTTGAACGCGATGTCTACATGCCAGCCAGACGTCTTCGGTCTGCTGACTCGAACGCACTAGTTGTTCCGAGAACACGCAGCAGAGCCGGTGACTGTACATTTGCTCACGCAGCGGCAACAGTGTGGAACGCTCTGCCGTCAAGCGTTACTAACAAAACATCACTGGAATCATTTAAATCTGCGTTGAAGACTCATCTGTTCACTGCAGCGTATATGTAGCTCGGACCCTTACCAACACTGTTTTACCATAGCTGATTGATGTTTAACGTTTATTTATTATTTATTTATTTATTTTTCGTATACATTTTAGCATAATTTATTGATGTTTACATTAATTTTAGTTTAATTATATATCTAAAAATTATCTTAACAATTTTATTTTATTATATAATACATCACATTCCTTTTCTACTTCTACTATATTTATTGTTTTAATTGCTATTATTAGTTCATTTTATCTGATATAATAACTATTGTTTTTATTCAAATGCATTATTTTTAACATACACTTGTATATTGTTGTAAAGCGCTGTGAACAATATTGGATGTGGCGCTTAAGAAAATAAAATATTATTATTATTATACAGATGCTCCCGTATCAAGCTTGAAGCAGACATCATCCTCAGCTGATAATACTGTTACAGCCACCACAGCACTACAAGAGTCTGTCTTGTTCGACGTTAATTCCCCCAGGAACTGTGGTTCGTCGACCTTGACCTCATTAGTCATCTTTGCTTCTCACATTTTTGCGAAGTGTCCCTTCTTTTTGCACTTGTAACACTCAGCATCTTTCGCCGGGCACTGTTGTACCGGATGAGACTGATTGCCACATCTACGGCACTGATGTCGTGGTGTCAATTTTAAAGCGGACTTTCATGGCTTTTTAGCGTTACTTTTCTTGTACGAATTTGCTCGCACACTCTGAACATTCTCGGAACGCCCAGTCGACCTCAACTCTGTTGTCTGTTTGTCGACACACTCGGACTGACGGATCATCGACACCGCCTTTTGCTCGGTCAGCAATTCGTCTTCCATCATTTGCATTTCCTTGGAGAGACGATCGTCCAAGTCAAGATGCCAACCACTAGTCGATCGCGTATCTGCGTGCTGCGATCCGTGAAGTCACATTTGTCGGCCAGTTCATACAGTGATCTGATAAATTGTTCAGCTGGCTCGCCGGGCCTCCGATATCGTTTGTAGAACTTTGCTCTCTCGTAAATAACGTACTTTTTGGGTTTAAAGTACGCATTTAATGCCGCGACTACCATTTCACAGTTCTGATTTACGTCACTGAGCCCCAATGCCTTTACTTTAGCACAGTCTCTGACTGGGGGCCCATAGGCATAGTATACAAAAGCGAACTAACTTGAATTTCTTCCGTTTCAGTTGCTAGCTTTGAGATTGCTCGAAATCGTGTCCAACGTGTAATCCACTCTTCCCAGTGCGCCGGTTGGGCAAAATTGAAATTATCGGGCGCCCGGAACTTCGACATCGTTTCGTTACGTTTACAAAGTGCCCTTGTGTTCGTTTATACTTAGCTGCAACATGTGTGCGTGCATGTTCGAATAAACACCGCTACCACCATCTTGTATGTGTGTTGTTTGGTAGAAGAAGAACTTAACAGCTATTTAGTGATCACGAAAAGTAGAAACCAACTCGTTTATTTTAGCTCCGGTCGAAACGGTGTCGCACATCAATCTCGGATAATCTCCGACGATAAATATAGCACATATCACAACAGCAGCTGACGAGACTTGCGTTCCCTATTGGTGATAAGGAGGAAGACAATCCGATAAACAATATGTCACTGGACATGCTGATTAATGCAATGTGTCTGTGAAAGTGTATTTTGATGGTTTCGAATTATACTCAATCGAAGACGGCACCGATTTTATTCTGGTGCGCGTATGATTGAGTATGACGCATCTTCGGCGGGATCAAACAGAATGCGACTTTCCGAGACCTTTGACGAACATTATACCTGCCAACTTTTGTGTTGAATTCCAGGAGATTCATCAATGGTTAAAGATAACATAAAACAACTAACAACAACATACTTTGACACGAACCCAAATTCAACACATGTCAACACAAATTTGAACTTTTTCCGGAACAATCTTACTTCATTAGTCAACAATAATATCCCCAGCCGCAACACCAAAGCTAAAACCCACCTCCCCTGGATAACACGTGAAATAATAAGAATGCAAAGAAAACGCAACAAAATCCATAAAAAAGCAAAACAAACTGGACGTAATAGTGACTGGGAAAGGTTTAGGCAACTCCGAAAACAAGCCACTAAAGCTGCCAAAAAATCCTACTAAGACTATCTAAACAATCACATTGGAGACAGCCTAAAAACAAACACAAAATAATTCTGGTCATTCATTAAAGCAAACAAACGAGAATACATTGGCATCCCTACACTGCAAGCAAACGACCAACCAATCACAAATGATCACGACAAAGCAAATACACTTAACAACCAATTTAGTTCCGTGTTTACTCAAGAAATCTACCCCATCCCCCAACTAGCTCCATCCATCTATCCCGATATGCCCTCCCTCGAAATCGGGATAGACGGAGTAATTAAGCAACTGAAAAACCTAAACCAAAATAAAGCTACAGGCCCCGACGAACTCCCAGCCAGAGTCCTTAAAGAGACTGCAGTGGAAATTGCCCCCATCATCACACACATTTTCCAGCAGTCATACAACACTTGCAAACTCCCAGATGACTGGCTCCAAGCACTAGTAACACCAATACACAAAAAAGCCACAAATCAGACCCTGCTAATTACAGACCAATTTCGTTAACATGCATCCTTTGCAAAGTTATGGAGCACATAATTCTAAGCAACATGTGGAAACACTTACACAAACACAACATCATCATCCACTTCCAACATGGATTCCAACCAGGTATGTCTTGTGAATCCCAACTCATGGACAATAAGACAAATAGATGCCATCCTACTCGATTTCGCCAAAGCCTTCGACAAAGTCCCCCATAAATGCCTCCTATCCAAATTAGCTTACTATGGAATAACTGGAAACACACAAAACTGGATCAAATCGTTTCTATCCAATCGCAAACAGAGTCTCAGTCAATGGAGCCCTGTCGGAACACAAATGTTACGTCTGGTGTACCACAGGGCTCAGTCCTAGGAGCTGTCCTATTTTTACTCTACATAAACGACATAACCGAAAATGTCCAATCTTCCGTACGTCTCTTTGCAGACGACAGCATTATATATCGCAAAATCACATCCGAAACCGACCACGAAACTCTTCAATCTGACCTGATCAAACTCCAAACATGGTCTAATAAATGGCAGATGGAATTTAACATATAAATGTGTGCATCTCCCAATAACAAACAAAACAAAACCCAGACTACATTCATATTCACTCTTTGGCATGCTACTCTCTACCGCCTCTAGCCACACATATCTTGGAATAAAATTAGATTCTAAACTAACATGGGCTAACCATATCACTGACATAGCTTCCAAATCTTCAAAAGTCCTAGGCATGATAAAACGAACCGTCGGACCATGCAAACCTGAAGTAAAAGAAACTAGCCTATAACATGCTAATCCGACCAAAACTCGAGTATGCCTCTCCCATATGGAACTATGGGAGAGGCATACTCACACAACTGCCACCCAAATTAAACACCTTGAAAGAGTACAACACTGTGCTGCCAGATTTGTCAGAAATGACCACAGACGCCAAACAAACGCAGTAGACCTAATAGCCACCCTTGGATGGTCAACTCTTGAACGACGATGCGTTATCAAACAAGCCATGACATTTTACAAAATATTAAATAACATAATCAACATCACACCCCCCACCAGGTCTACTAACACAGTAAAAAAAACCGTGGCCACTACGTAGCCCCTAGGTGCCGCATCAATGCAGCAGTGTTTTCTTACTACCCCCGAACAGTTTGAATCTGGAATATGATTCCACCACCGATTACTGAACTAGAAAGCCCCATAGGCATAGCGTTTCAAACAGCGATCATGAACCTCCCTCTCACCACACCCAATCATCTAGTGCCTATAAAATAAACAAACTACCCACAACGCATGCGCACAAACAAGCACCACACAACTCCTGCGTTAGCTCAAGTTTGGGCTGTTTGGAGTAAATCACCTAAGATTACCTAAGCACGCTTCCCGTGTCGCACTGTCTCTCGGATCTTGACATTGGAAGACGTGGAAGGGGGTGCTGTTGGAGATTTCTCGCCGGAACAAGTCTCCCGTGGTGTCGCGCTATCTCGAATGATGACATCGGAAGACGGCGGAGGGTGGGTAGAGGGTACCGATGGAGATTTGAAGCGAAAATCCGTGAGTGGTGCCTGTATTCCGGGAGACCGGGAGATATATACAAAATCCGGGAGAGTTAGCAGGTATTGAATTACACCAAAAGTCGCATGAATTTGAAATGTCGTGATATTATAACATATGACGTCAAATTCACACACCTCTTGAAATAAATAGTTCGTCTCGCATCCATCTGGTACGGGCAAGCGTTACAATATAGGACAATAATTCGGAGTCGCTGGGGACTCTTGGCGACACATTTAAAATTGCTTGATTCAATTTTGGGTCGCGACCCAGGGGTAACAACCGCTGTGCAATAGCCTAAAGCAATTACATTCACATTTGTATATTATATTACGAATTGTAGCGTGTATATATATTTGACACAATGACACTTATTTAACTGGTGTTTTATATGAAGAAAATGCGTTTGAAACATAGGTGGCTTATGCTATTCAACTCCAAACAGTATTATCTAGAGCTAACGCAGGTGTTTTTTTAAGTTTTCCTTCTCTAGAGTTAGTGAATCCACTTCAGATTACACATTTACTCCTTGTGTGGGATCTTTGACTTCCCTTGGCATAGATACCAAGTAGATGGAACCAACGGCTTATAGTCTCTTCCGAAAGACACGGGCAACGTGTGGTGAACGAAATTGCCCAAGTTTTGAAGTGGCAGTTGGTAGTACGATTCTAACCCAGGTCCCCTTGACCAGCAGTCCGGCACTCTACCACTCTACCACGGCCGGAAGAAGCAGCGTATACAATACTGTATTCATGGACTGCCATTGACCAACTTATTGTTCTCTTTGCCTTTGTCAACGTAAATTAAAGGTGCATGCCGAGTTAACTACCAGTGTTAACTGTGTATATGAAAGTGTATATAAAACTTGAACAACGTTTACCTATTTGATCATACTTGTTACCATGTATGTCACTTTGGCATTTGAAGTTATTTGAGAAATTATGCTTTTTTGAAATTACAAGTCGCCATGTCTGGGCAGCGGAATAATAAGCGCAGGGCACGCGGACATGCTTCGCCTTTTGTGCCGTTTTATTTTAAAATTGCATATCATGTAAAAAAAACATATATATGGTGTTTGCGAAGCGATGTATAGTGTATGGGGCATAATGATTCACTGGAAATTTGTGTTTTAAAAGATGGACGATATCAGAATGCAATTTTTAAATCAGGCACATCGTCAAATTCACACAAAAAAACAATTTGCTGTATGTAGACAAGTTCATATCACTGTTCAGTCTTTCTTTCTTAGTTGGTGTGGAATGTCCATGTTAACATATAAAATTACTGGGGGTTTAATTTATTTTGGGATAAATCATATGACTATTCTCTGGTTTAATTAACTGTTGGAGAGAGCACATGACTATTACATTATTTTTACCAGATAATAGTCAAAATTCATTTACAAATGCAATTGGTCCAGCTCCATGCACAAGGCTGTCCACTCTTTCACAAGTTACCTATCTAACGATTGTTAAATAATGTTGATGATTTTTAGCAAACTGACTCTTGTATCAAACTGTACATATTACTTGAAATTATTCACTCACTACAATTCTGAAGATCAACAAATATGCTTAGCAAGGGGCTGTCCAAAAAGTATGTCACGCTACCTGTGGACAGTTCTGATACCTCCATCCCCTTTGTTACGTTTTGTAATGCTGACATGTACACTGTCCCTAAAACTATGCTCGTCTTGACAAAGACCTCCTATGATTCACATATCTACAACATAATTATATATTATATTATGTAAAGCGCCATGAACAAATTATAATTGGATCTGGCGCTATATTAAATAAAATATATTATTATTATTATATTCTCTGGATGGCAGTATTGAGACATTGTTTACATGTAGAAGTACAAGTAATAAAAACAATAATACATTGCTGGTTTTTGTTGGAATGCTGATAAAATGCTTAAATCAACCCCAAAACTGGCTGAATAATTAATGGTATATCTACACGCCTGTATCTTGATATATTGACTGCTCGACGAGCCCACAAACGCTCACCCCCTAAGTGTGACATACTGTATAGATGGCCAACCCCCAATGGGAGTAAGTCAATTAAGATGGGAGTTTTTATTGTACAAGTAACAAGAACAACAAAGACAGAAAAATGTTGAATATTTCTCAGCATTCATAAATCATGATGATTTTCCAGTACACAAAGAATTTGACTAAACATGACTAATATGGTAATTATAAAATCCATATTAGTGTCAGCATAAAGTGTGGTAGGCGTGTCTTACTTTGTCTGTCTATATACAACTTAGGTGATATCCGTGTGTCTTCTTTTGGCTTCTTTTAGTCCAGAAGCAAAGAATATTAAACATGACATAAACAAAAGCGATAATATAATCATTTAGATACAAATAAACAACATAAAGACAAGACAGGCAAACTGTAGTTGTTGTCCGAAAACGGGGCAACAGTTATACACAATTGTTTGTGAACCAATTGTTTGAGACAGAGGCCAAAAGTATGATATTCTAAGATGTGATAACATAAATGCAGTCTTTAAGTTTGTAGTGCAGGAATCCTTTTGGCAATCATTCATTGCAGGCAATTATGATTTCTAATCTGCCTGCGTAGCTGATACACAACCATCAGTTGTCAAAAAATTGAACCTAAGAAGGTCTTTGGTGAACGGTTGTAAGGTTAAGGCCCCACGTAATGTACAATGAGCTACACACTTCAAGTGATGTCTCAGCAAAAAGCAAGGCACTTGAGTTTCTGTGTCACATGACAAATCATTTATCACGAGCACAATGTTGACAGCATTTCAGTTGTTATGGCAACATGAGCATCGGCTGAAGCGCAAATTTAATGTCTGGAGTTTTGATCTCATGACTGGTTGTCATGGTGATGATGAAGTCGCCAGGAAGTTGTGATCATCATACGTTGGACGTTGGCACGTCGTCGAGGAACCGGTCTCTTGTGAGCATGTGCTGCAGGGGAAACAGGACTCGACATGAACAAGAATAACCGTTTATAAATGTACACAACACACCAGAATGTCGCGTCATGCATGACCAAACAATACCTCACCAAATCTGTTGCATTCATGCTGGTGCAATCTACCTAAATTATAAGCCACAAAAGGTGGTAAACCCCGGGGCCACATCATTAGAACACCCACAGCGGGTGTTAGGCCACCCTGGAGAAGTGTGTAAGACTGCACAATGGGGTCAGGAAAAGTGTGTGCACATTCACACTTGCATGGACACAGACATAATAATGACAGTAAGACTGATTTACAGTAAGGTCTTGTATTTATGGTACGCTGCACTTTCCCACAATAAAACTCTTCCAGGGCAGATATTTAAATTGTATCTTCATAACGTGTCTCGTTAACGTGCTGTCAAACACTGCACCGTGACGACACACTTTGAAAGATGTGCAACGACAATACCTTACTCTATGGTAACAACATGGTTTGCCATAATATTGGCTAAATATCACAAGACTAAATAGGACGACAAATAATCCACAAATTCCTACTGATGTCACGACCATGCAAAATATAATAACTTCAAGTCTTCAACGACAGGGCTTAATGTTCTTATATCCTTCATATCTGATTAATGAACATTCTTCAAGATACATGTGGTTCATTTGTATTCACTACAAATAATTTTTATCACATCCAAATGTGTAATTTTATTGGTTTATGTGTAGATTATTTTGTTATCTTATCAAGGTTGCTTCATCACTACAAATGTGTCATGACATTCTGGTAGAATGATGTCATTGTACTCGAGCGGAAGATCAACAATCAAAGGAGACAAGGGGCATTTTGAGCTTCTGCACATGTACAATAATGTCAATGTCTCTGTACCTGAATATCATTTGTACTGATGACGTCATCTCGACAAGACAGCTAAATTATCTACAGGTAAAATTTCACTTTTTTATATAACAGCCAAATATATGTTTGACACTTCTTTAAGTGATGTTTTTTATATAATGTTACTGGCCATGTAATATATTTAATAGAACAGACAACCTCACTTTAATAAAAAAAGTAACATTACACATGTCTAGTACCGGAAAGTATGTTTCTAATAGGGGAAGCATCAACTGCCATTATAAACATCACTTTTATGCGGTTTTCTTGTCATATTTTATATGCAGCTAACAGATGGTCAGGAGCTGTGATGGCAGATGACACATTCCAACATTTCTGAACAAATAGCGGCAGCCATTTGTGTGAGGGACTGACAGTGTTAATGTCGCAAGACCACTGATTAGTGGCATTTGTTGACGATAATGGCACAGAAAATAGTACTATTTTTCTTGTCACGGCGGCAAGACATACAAACCTGCACTGATTTTAGTGCATTTGAAATAACTTAGCCAAATCAATCACCATAAAGATTGATTTAGCTTTGTGCAATTGGCTGCTGCAGCTTTAACTCTACTAAAACCAGACCAACATGAGCTGACCTTTTTGTCCTAACAGCCGAGTTTTCAGTGTGGAAAAATATGCAAGGCTTTTACAGAAGCATTAAATATATCACAACACCCTTTTATGGCCAGTCACATTACCAATATTTAAAAAAAAAATTTCAATATCCACCCATTTTATGTTAATTTATAAAATAGCAATTACTGCACCAAAATTTTCAAGTAAAGCCATAAAATAACTATAAAAAACACCACCCACGTGTTAGTAGGTTTGGTAAGAGAAACTTTTAAATACTGACAATCGTGAACTGGCCATCCGCGGCAACAAGCTAAGCTACTGTGAGCAGCACTGTGAGACAGGTGGTGCAACTTCTCAGCCAGTGTGTTACTTACTGTTAGCGTGCTTAGCTCCTGTGAGAAAGCGCCTATTTCCCTTGCTGTCTGATCGCCACCACCCTGTTAGGAGAGACCCAAAAGAAAGAAAGCCTGGTCAGTGTTAGTGCGCCCATGCATGCCCGCGACCAGCCCCGTCGGGCGAACCACCACCTGCATGGGCACGCCGAGGAAATGAGGAAAATAGGACGAGGAGGCAGAAGGGGAATTAATCCCTAATCTATCGTACTCTATCATAACTAGCATATGACAGAATGAATCCATTCTATACTACTTAAATAACATGCCATCAACTTATGTAAACATACCAAGTACCCCAATTCCTCCAACAAAGTAAAAAAAGATGTCACATGAAAACATCCTACATGTGTTTCTTTTATATCCTTCGTATCATAAAAAATTATATAATGTTCTGTATATATTTAAATACGTTTTATTCATCACATCCTATATGTATACGCTATTATTAGATGTACAAATTATTTCTACTTTCATAACCAACATAAATTCAGATTTCTCATCAGGCTCTTCGCCAGAAATAATTTTTTGCCAGTCTTGAATGAATAAAAGTGTGCTTTTTAATGCGCGAACGGCTTGCGTGGACGCCATTCATTCATTCAGCCACAATTTGCAAAGCAGCTGTATAATTTGGGCAGAATTATACGACATTGTGCAAGAAACTTGCTGTCAATACCAAAACTATGTTGTATGTTTAGATTGTGCAAACTCCTGACTGTATGTCACCGACACCCCCTCCAGGGTATTGACCCCCTGCCTCCAGGTAAAGATCCCCTCCTGCCCCCAGGGTAGGGGTAGCAATGTAATGGTTCAGCTGTAGAAAGTCAGCAAACTAACATTACAGTGTATTACAGTGGCGTAGGGTCAAGTGTTCTAGGTCAGGTCGTCATTCATAAGTATCAAATGTATAACAAAATTACTGTGACGTATACTACTTAAGTATGAGTTATCAACTGAATGGTTATTTCCACAAGTGTTTTCTTTTTTGTGTATTTTAATTGTGGGACGGTAGCGCCACCTGGAGAATGCTTGCAGACTAAACTACTTACAATTTTATTCAGAGAGTAAAAAACAACATATCATATTATTATTCTTGAACCTTACAAAGTTGTTTGAAACTCAAGACACCCTTTGCATACCAAGCGCACTCTTCTGTCCTACTCTGGGGTAAGAAAAATATTTATTATTTAAAAAAGACCATTTTATAAATTTGCTCAGACTGTTTTTAGTTGGTGGAATTCTCACAAACAACAATAATCTTATATTATGGATACATTTTAAAAAGAATGGACAAAACTGTATACCAGGAACATTTGATAGTTATGAGTGACCACAGACCATAGACCACTAGTGAGTGAAGGCTACGTGCAGCTGGACTAGTTAAGGCAATGAACCAGGACAGCCATGTGTGTGTGTGCTAACATACCCCATCACCAATGAAAGAACGAGAAACGTGCAACGCCAGAAACTACGAAGCAAAAACACCCAATGTCGACAGAATAAATACACATACCTACCTACGTCTACTATGACATGTAACGGGTTGGTTACACCTAGAACTGCCGGGAGAGACGAGGAGACAATGAGGAAGGTTAGATGGGAACACTTCACAAGCGGTAGGAAATAAACACAATCACGACACTGACGAGACATCTGTGGATGAGAGTTAAGTACGGTGTACACACGCGGAGTATTTGTTCCAACTGGGACACGTTTAATTCTACGTTTGTTTGGATGGATCTACTGCTGGTGTTAACAATGTTGGTTGACAAGCCTGGAATACCTATCACGATCTGCATCAATCTCCGGTGTTACGGTGATGATTAATTGGTGTTTGGAGGGTAACTAATGTTGTCATGTGCACGCTTACGATGCATTATTGTGTATGAACTCAATCTAACTGCAATGTTTTCCTCCTATGCGGTTTGCATTTCGGGTGTCAAACCTTCGCAAGAACAGAAATGCAATTTTTTTTAATTGGTTAAGAGTTCTTACTGGTTTTAGGCTTCGAACCGTATGTTAGATGGACATAAATCGTTCATAATATTACACACAGTTCATAACATTACACACATTTTCAGCAAAGGTCACGAGAACCGCTGATCAGCTGGGGATATTTTATGTCACTTTCATTAATTCCGAAAAACTATTTAAATTACGTCATGACAGACATAAATCACAAATATATAAGAAAACTGTCTTCTGTGTCTGCGTGTATAAGGCGGCACAAGTGCTAGTTCGATCAATACAAGTAGTGGCTTGTGTGCATGCATCGCTCAATTCATGTGACTTTGTTGATTTGAATCTGCACAGGAAATTGTGTATTTCCACGTCAACACCACTGCGCATGCATGCAGACCCACAACAAAAGTACAGACATCACAGACATGCAAGTTTAGTAGACAAATAGCATTCTTCGACCGCACTGAATGACAGATGCCTGATGTGAACTGACTAAGTAAATGATAATGATATAACATTAATGTACGTAACAAATATCACTAATCTTTGGTGACGGATTCATCGTGGGTGGTGGTTGTATTGTTATATCGCTATTCAATGTCCCCTTAATGAATCCTGTTTCACTTCCATATCTGTCACCATTTACACCAACGTCCCCTCATCTCTGTCACCATTGTCATTGCATCGTTATTTCACCATTGTCACCACAATTCCCCCTATTATCACCCACCATCACCACTATGATAACATTGCCCACTGTCAACACTGTTGTCACCAATATCACTGTTATTCTCATCAATATCACTGTCAATGTTATCACTATTAACAATGGCAGCCCTGTTGACATCACATTCTGTACTGATTCTTAGGAAGAAGTTTATCATCTCAATGTGACCGTAGAAAACTCCCAGATTCCCCCACAACCTTTCAACTTCTTCCGTCCCTGCCGGCCACTCACCGTGTCCTTCATTCGCGTAGATAGCGTGCCATTCCTCGACAGTGTCCCGCCGTTGTTCTTTCCGAATTTGTCCTTCTTTATCTTGTCCAAGGAGTCGAAGGGACACACGAAGTCAGCGCCGTCCTCCGACTTTGTGCGCTTGTGTCCAAACAGGCCGTGGTTCTTCCTCAACTACAGAAAACACCAACACCGTCAGTGTCTAGGTATCACTAAGAGGTATATTGATGTTGGAAACAAAATTTAACATTGATAATGTTCTTTAAGTTTTATAATTTAACATGGTTATTTAAAAGTATTTATTTTGTGAAGTGCATTCATCATGCATATAGAAGTTTTATATATTTCATCATGCACACACACACAAACACACACACCGTATGTACACCATACATACACACAATCACACACAGAATCATACAGGTTTCCAAGTATTTACACATACACACGAACATGTATTTGCAAGGACTGTAATAATTTAAATAAAAAAATTGGAAACTAACATTTACGGCGATTCTAAATGATATTAATATCACTTACAAAAATATGACTAATGATCACTACTAAATGTGAAACATGCTGCAGCCACACACCTTCATCTTCTGATTGGGAGTCAGGGGCGTGAACCCTGGTTGACCTTCCGTGTCCCTCTTCATTTGCTGCATGTCATTGCCAATGAGGGCGATGAAGTGTGCGTTTAGATGGCGCCGCAGTAGCGTTTTTGTCGAGGGTATTGAGAGGATACAGGCGAACACCTCCGCTGTGAATCGTGGCTCCAACACCTGAAACAATGCTGGCTGTGTATAGCTGTTCTGTGTTAAGTCGCAGTAAGGCCGTGGAAGGCCGTCGCTCCCTCTTCTATGTCGGTCACATCAAACTCAAAATTTGTCAGCACCTATGTTTTTGTGCAAGCAGTATATAAAAATCATATTAATTACTTCATTCAATAACTTTATCCGAGAATATTACAATCATATCAAATATAGACTAGACTATGATTAGTAACTTTAAACATATAGCGATTTTCATCAGGTATGACAAAATGTAATACTGCACTGCCTGACATAGCTAGTAGTAGGCATCCTGCAGTCTCGTAAGACTATGGATCTGCGCCCTGTGTCAAAGATCAGTTGTTGGTTCATAGTACAACAATCTAATGACATTAATGTACGCTACACGCAGGACATACAACCAAGCACACTCGTTTCATACAAAGGTATGTAAATGTGACACATAATTTATATCGGTTATAAAAACTGACACAATATGTAACTTTAAATGTTTGAACAAAGTCTTGCACTAAGAAATTATAATGTAAATTGTCATGTAGTGAGACAGTGTTGCCTACTGGTGGATAAAAAACATATCAATCATCATAATGCCTCCTGGTGACTGCAGAAAACACTACTAATCCACTACAGACTGACTACGGTTGCACAATGAACTATCTAATTTGTAACAAGTTAATTCAAAATGTGCAGTTTAATTCTTAACGGACAAGTCCGTCCCATAGCGTGGAGAACGTACCATGAGACCACCGTGAACACCGCTGCCGCGTAGATTGGGTGCGTATTCCGACAGATCAATACACCTCAACCATTCCATCACACGGTGATTCGTCCACAGAACCACATCGTCTGGACAATTCTGCATTGCTCCCTGGGCAGAAAAAGTAGTCTGAATGAGAAGTGTTACCAACACACATGACAATAACAGCTACACAATATCTAGTTGTCTACCTCATACATCAATCTCAGTCATTTAATATGAGCATGTTCTAATATATATGTATTATAATATATATATATATATATATATACATATATATATATGACAATTCTATCCTGTTGTTACTGTTGTATTCAGGTTTACATTTATATATATGTTTTCCCAGATGCAAAAAAATATTACTTCTAAAAGATTTTCTAACTTTTCTTCTTAGAACAAATACAAATTTGATTCTGTACAATTATAGCAGGTTAACAGTTTAACTTAAAACAGCATACATTATACAATATATTGCACTGGTGTACATTACAAACTGGAATAGCATGGAAAACAATCCATTTAATATCAATAGATGCATTATTACCTGCAGCTGTCACTGCTGTGATCATTATACAAGAGAATTTGTATCCAAGACCAGACATGAATAACTACAGATGATGAAGGTGTCATAATGAACTGTTGTAGTCATACAAAACTATTAATGATATACAATGTCAGCGCAACATCAGTTTTAATAATCCTCCATACCGCTACAAACTACCACTAGAAATATGGACAAATTGATCATTGCAGTATATCCGACCTGCATGTCACAATGGCATACCTGCCAACTTTTGTTTTAATTCCTGGAGATTCATCAGTGGTTCCACCTGTTTCTTGTTGTTGCACTCAGATCTTGACATGCTGTTGGAGATTTTAAGTGAAAGTCCATGACGTTTGCCTGTATTCTGGGAGATACACCCAACCAAAATGAAGGATACTCCCAGAAATTCAGGGAGAGCTGGCAGGTATACAATGGCCAGGAAATTCACTAATCACTTGGTTATATCCTAATGGCTATAAATACGACTGTGGTGTTACCGAGAGACACTAGATGGTGCCATCAGTACTCACCTCGTCAGGCGCCGGTCGTCTCTTGAGCATGTTCAGATTGAAGTCATTGTTCCTCAGCACAAAGATGCCCTGCTTGATACTCAGATGATGGAGGGCGTTTGTCACCTTCAGACCTAGCAGGTCATCCTGAAATCACATTTGTTTCGCATGAATATTTCTTCCTGTCCAAAAAGTTAGTCACAGTTGTATTTTAGGAAAACTGGTACGAGACAAGTATGACTAAAATGTATTATTTTGCACATTTCCTGCAATACAATAACCCTACAAATTCTAGGTGAAATGTTCCCAGACAGATTAAACTGACACTTGACCTACAAGATGATGGGATTCAGGAGGTAGATGTTACATTAACCATTACAATACAACAGGCCGGATTACCGGCTGCGTGGTCTGTGACGCTATAGTGCGGCAGGCCGGTTCTTCAGTATTGATGATGTCTGCTATTCAAAGTGGTTGATGCCTTAGCATTTCCACAACAGTAATCGTGGATTATATATCACTCAGTAAGTTTTTGCGGTTTTTGTATAACTAACTGTCTGCAAAAATCGTTGACAGAGGTAATGGCGGACGATGTTAGTTACGATAGCGATGGCGATTTACCATGTAATAGCTTACTTAGACAGATTGTTTTAAAGTTTTAGAGATGTATTTTGTTGGATTTACAGACATTACCTAAGGCAGCAAGCCTGAAACTAACAGCAGCAGTGTATTCGATCATTACACTAATGATGAATGATGTAATTATCAGATTCTGGTTATCTTGATTATGAAAATGAAATGTGTCTTAACTTGTTTTATTTATTAATTATCTTACTCTCAGAATATATATTATGTTCTATTAGTAAAATGCATTATAGTTGGTGAGAATGCATCATTCAGTGATCACAGCGTCTGGGGGTTGTAGTACTGAAATTGTCAAAATGATCCCCCCTCCTAGAAATATGTCTCAGCTAACAGAATGCTAATGATAGCACAACTCCCATGAGCATGATCCTTGAGCGCATGACCCATGAGAGCATGATCCCTGAGAGTATAAACCTTTAGAGCATGATCCCTAAGAGCATGACCCATGAGAGCATGATCCCTGAGAGTATAACCCATTAGAGCATGATCCCTGAGAGCATGACCCATGAGATCATGACCCCTGAGAGTATAACCCATTAGAGCATGATTCTTGAGAGCATGACCCATGATTCCTGAGAGCATAACCCTTTAGAGCATGATCCCTGAGAGCATGACCCATGAGAGCATGATCCCTGAGAGTATAACCCATTAGAGCATGACCCCCTGAGAGTAACATCCATGAGAGTACAAACCCCTGAGAGAATGACTATTGAGAGCATGACCCCTGGGATCATGACCTCTTGACCCCTGGATATGACCCTTGACCCCCGAGACTGACCACTGTGAGGTAATGCAGCATGCGGCCATCCACCCTCGCCTCTGCGAACTGGTCCTTGTACTGGGGCAGACCAATGTCATCCAGCCACTCTGAAAGCAATATACATGACGCATAAATTTTAATCTTACTGAAACATTTCAGTCCTCAAATCTATTATTCCGATGCTGGACATTATTCTTTGCCATTGCAAAATATTTTCATCCAAGACAAGACAATTTGTCTTCCAAATTATACATATTTACAAACTAATTTATAATACAATAAAAGGTCCAACAACTGCTTAGATTTAACATTTGTTATCGCCAAAGTATCTGGGACTTTCATTTTGTAAATACTAACAAATGCACAGATCTGACCCCCAAAAAAGTGCTGAACCTTCTGTCCTACTATTCTGCTGCTAAGACGGCACATTTTGAATCAATGCCAGACAATTTGTCATGTCTGACATTCTTATAACGACCCACATTTAAAGGTAGTTACAAGCTGATTCAATGTATGGCATAGTTGACAAATTATGCAAGGTGTAATTATTTTTATGTATTTTACTATTTTATTACAATTACCGGTATACAGAAGATTATTTTACTATTTTATTATAATTATACAACAAATTATTTTACTATTTTATTATAATCATAAGAAGCTAGAGTGCAGCATACTTGTGACAGTCTTGTGGTCGAGGTCGTCCATGCGGCTGTGAGTGTCAGAACACGCCGACTGCAGTGCCAGTTGTAACTTCTTGCGGTGGAAGTAGTTCCTAATTCCCAGCTCCTGGTAACGACACACAACATGAGACTCATAAACCAACGATATCAGCACGGAATGAACACGTAATAACCAGGTTTGTAAATAACTGATGCTAGCTAGCAACATAAACCCTGAACTAATTTGACAGGCAAAGTGGAAACATGATTCAATATGTAGTAACTGTTAATGACAAGATTGGTCAGACTTATGTGGAAAAATGACACAATACTTAGTTACCATGGATTTGGGCAATCAAAAATTACATAGATTTATAGCATTTTCACCAACTAATGACATATTTTCAGGGATTTCATCAAATATAATTTGATATCACCTTTTGCATAGCCAATATGCAATCAATAGTTCAGCCATTTTCTTTGGTTTGGACAGATATTCCAACATCAAGTTTCCATTTACATGCTAAGGTTGAAACACTAAAGTGAGTTTTTCTCAAAACCAACAAAACAAATTTATCATATTTTGCCCTGGTATCCTTCACTTGAACTTATCACATACAAAGCACCACAATAGGGTGACATAGATTCTCTATTACCTTCTCTAAGTCCTGACTTGAAGCCCTCAGGAGCTGTTCTCCATTCTGCACCCAGCGTTTGCACTCCCCGATGTACATGCTAAGTCCCATCGAGTGCAGCCAGAGGGCGATACGGTCTGTGTCCCATTGTGGGAACGGCACATTCAGGTCTCTGCGTGAGGCGAAAGGGTATAGTCACAAAGAGGATAAATCTAATCATCCAAGTTAATTCTTAGCATAAACTCTAAATATGAGAGAAAAAGAAGATTGTGGTAGGAGAGGAAGACCAATGTTCAATAGCAGAGATCAAGAAGACAGGGGTGAACAGCCAGAACTTTACGACATGTTGAAAGGGCAGGGGTGAACAGACAGAACATCACATGACATGTTGAAAGGGCAGGGGTGAACAGACAGAACATCACATGACATGTTGAAAGGGCAGGGGTAAACGGCCAGAACATCACAACATGTTGAAAGGGCAAGGGTGAACGGCCAGAACATCACATGACATGTTGAAAGGGCAGGGGTAAACGGCCAGAACATCACATGACATGTTGAAAGAGCAGGGGTGAACGGCCGAGATTGAGACAGAATGACAGAAGATTGTGATAAGTACAGATGACTTGTTGAGAGGGGGTGGCAGATCAAGTCATATGTCATATGACTTGACCTGAATATATTTTAACACTTACTATAAATTGTGTAGACACTGTCAAATGGTGATAAATTAACATTTTAACATATTTACTATAAATTAACCATTTCAGTACGACAGGCCAGTTTTTCGGCATTGACAATGTCTGCTATTCATAATAATCCACTATGTGGAGCCACTTGTTGTGTACGGTTGTCAAGGCGAATAAATTAGCTATTCAGCAGTGGTCATCGTTTATTATCGCTCAATACTAGTTTACAGTGATTTTCACGGTTTTTAATGATGGATTATCAAAATCTGCGGCGGCCACAATGGCGGACGGCATTACTTCAACTAGCGATTTACCACTGTATGTTTTGGAGATTATTTGATAGTTTTATCAAAGAATCTTTGTCGGATGTTGACGATCAACATAATAACGATGTCGACGAACTTAGTGTACAACCGAGTTCAGCAACTGCAAAAATGTTGAAATCTTGGTGGCCATCTTGGATTGCTGGTTACCATGACGACGGAATATAAAATGATATGGCTCATTTTATTTGTTGATTATCATACTTTCCAAAAATGTCTAACATTCCTAATCATAAAATGCATTTTTGTTGCTCAAATCTCCACTTGAAGTGAGGTAGTAAATTATCTTGCATATTCCCTGGGAATGCAGTAGTCAGTGGTCCCAGCTGGTCAGGGCTATAGTACTGAAATGGTTAATTCAAAGACAACATGTATCCACTTACGTAATCCTGAGGTCTCGTGACCAGCCAAGTCTTGGACCGGCCGTTGCTCGCACACCGTTTCTCTTGAAATCCTCTAGGTGGTCGGTGTTTAGATCCTGCGAGCTGCTACGACGAAGTCTGCAACATCAGCCATGTCACATTTCAGAGACCGTGTCACATGAAATAGTGATCTGAACTCAATATAATAACAATTTGGCATATTTCCAGAGCAGTTGTATTTGAACTCATCTAAAGATATCCCTGGTAAAAGTTGTATTAGCTGGAATATAATTAAATACAGCAGTCATGCAAGTATCCATGACCTACAGTAGAACTAGCTCTACTAGACAAGAGGGTTCACTACATTATCTACACTATCAAAATGCACATCCTCTGGATGGCACTTAACATAGATGCAGAAGATGGTTTCCCAGACAAAATAACAGCATTATTTTTTTCCATGGAATCAGATGAACCCCTGAAAGTTTGACGCCAAAGATACAAAGTATCTAGGAGGAAACAATTAACACACATACTCACACACACAGACGCGCACAGATACACACACACACACACACACCCACAACCATACACGCGCACACACACACACACGCTATCTCGGTCATAGTTAGATTATCTTGACTTGCCGCCCAAAGAGTCGTCGGATGCCTCCCTTTGACTTTCTGCGCTGTTGCTGTTGCCTTTGGGCGTTGCCCGCCTGCATCGTCTTGTACTGCTGCGCCATCCGGTCCTTCAACGCCTCTTCCTCAACCTCAGTCTCAGCTGTCATGTGACACACCATATATGGTCAAGTCATGTGATGGATCATGTTAAATATGTATGGCAATGTTACTATTGATTGGTACACTGCAGCTGGTATTAGATATTAGTTAGGCAGAACATAAACTAACATTTAAGTATATTAATCACATTTCACAACTGTTTGCACTTTACATAAGAACGGAAGCTCAAACATTAGCAACAGATTAGCAGTTTATACTGGATATTAATGTACATAAAAGATAGACATGACTTTTAGAATGTCATTACACATTTGCACAAAACTTAGTAGGTTTACGCATTAATTAAACCAATCAGAATAATTCCTTACTTTCTCACTCATTTGATTACACTAAATGTGAAAATTATAACACTTTCAACATAAATTTTCACTTCTTGTTAACATCTACATGCTGAGAAACTAAATAAGCAAATTGAACAAAAATCATGCAGAACGTGTGTGAAAGTTCAATCATGTCGCACACGATAACATTTTTTAATTCTGTTGTAAGTAAGCATGAATTACGAATAAATTTTCACAAATTAATTTGTCAATCAGAATAAACATGCACACTGCATGATTAGTTTAAATGACTAATGTTGACAATCATAATACTACATGCTTGATGCAAATGAGAATTCTGCAGAAGTTAGTACGAAAAGAAACTGAAGTTGGTTATTGTGAAAACAGAGCACAGAAAGTATTCCACGCAGCTAGATACAGAATAAACACGCATATCAAAACAATGTAAGGTACAGCATATGTATGAAATGTGAACTATGCGATGCTCAGTAAAATATAAAATACGTTTACAAATAAAATATCTGCTTCCAGTAACCAAACTATACTGCTGTGTAAAATAACAAACTGTGTGCTAATGTCTAAAATAAAAGTAGAAAACCAATAAAAAAAATTTGCAGTCTACGTAAGTGTAAAAAGTAAAGTTCCTAGTGTTAATTTAACTTTTACCTTCCCATTCGACATCAGAATAACTCGAACAGCTAAACGCTGTTTCAGAAAGAAAAACAGTAGAATAATTTCAATAAAAACAATCACAAAAACCAGTTTTATAACAATATTAATCAATCACAATATAGCTCTCCTCTTTGTTTCTGAAGTCCGGGGTGAGGCTGGCCTCAAAATTGATCCTCAATTTTTTTACAAAGTGATACATTAGTTTTAATAATCTGTTCCAGTGATATAAAACTGTTTAAGAAAATCTTAAGAACGTATTACATAACTGCACTGGAAATTCCTTAAATTACTGTAAAACATGCTGTAAATTCAAACCGACTCAGTTGTTATTTTCTATTACGCGGCAAAGTATACTCAGTCTAGATTAAAATGAGATGGTTTAGTAAGGAGTCCATCAAATAAGCAGTAATCTGAGAGAAGATCTTCCAAGTTCTGTACACAATCAACACATGCTGTTAACCTCTCCATGACATAACTCGCTGTTACATCAAACGAAGCCAACATTACTCCTACCGTCGTGTGATGGAGATTATAAAAGAAGGATTATGGGGCGAGTGGGACGGACATGCTGCAAGAATCGCCATGCTAAAAGAAGAACTTGGCACATGGCCTCCAACCTAGATTCGGAGCCGACGAGCTCCACCGTGCTGAACCGGAGTTACGCAGCTTAAAGAATCCTTTACCAAACGATTTGAAGGATTTGGACTTTCGGGGCAGCGTGAGGGTGTTTGTGGGCGTGGAGCCCCCGCTCTTGGGCGGCAGGGGGGGCAGTCGGTGAGAGGAACTACGCTGAATGGTCGAGGAACTTAGACGGACATCTTTTGGCAGCGTGCCAGCGGGGCTCTGAAGTGTACCTTTTCTGTTGTTCGTCTTCGCTGGAGCCTGCAACAGAAGACATCTTATGTGATTACTCTCTCTTTTACAGCTTGGAATAACTGGTATTATGTAACTATGAGTAATATTTTTACCGATTTCACAATCAGTTTAGCTTTTTCCCTGTGACGTTTCAACTGCTACCAGCATTCTGATGTCAGCTTGAAACGTCACCGAAAAAAGATAAACTGGCTGTGAAATAAGTAAAAATATTACTCATTTGAAGCACCCAGTTTGATGAACCTTTTTACTCATGATGTAACCAAGTTGTAATGGGTTACAGTACCTTGGTTACAGGGTGCAACTATAAACTGATTGAAGTGAAACTGATTCAATGTATATGTTTCAGGTTAGAAATTACACAAATTATTACTACGTAGCTATTACGTAGCTATTACAGAATGTGTGGCGTTTGGCGTGTGGCGTGATGTGTGTGGCATGTGTGTGTGGCGTGTGGTTTGCTGTGTGCGATGTGTGGCGTGTGGCTTATATGTGCTGTGTGTGTGCTGTGTGTGTGGTGTGTGTGGTGTGTGTGGTGTGTGTGGTGTGTGTGGTGTGTGTGGTGTGTGTGGTGTGTGTGTGTGGTGTGTGTGGTGTGTGGCGTTTGCATGCTGGTTTGTGTGCATGTCTGTGTCTGTGTTGTGTGCACACGTGCATGTGTCTGTGTGTTTGCATATAATAACTACACTGCACATTACTGTAGCGGTAGGTAACATGTTATTACAATATATAGATTCACAACAGCCGTCATTCAGATGCTATCGTCCAGACTGACTGCCTCGAAGACATACAAATACATGAATCATAATACTTACTTGCTGTGACGATGCAACATTCTCACAGCTGTTTGACCGGGTTTTGTTTGTGATTGCTGCATGTTTTGGTGACGGACTGTGACAGTTGATGGTCGATGGGGGACTAGTGCCACCATTCAGTCCTGGAGCCGTGTGATAATTCACTGTGAACATCAACACACACCTTTGTGAGAACATGTTCATAGTAACATTGCAAACCACTGCTTAAAACTTTGTGGCAATCTCACCCATTGTTAAATAACAATAATAATAATTACCGGTAGGTGATAATAATTAGGTGACAATCCTCCAAAACATTTAAGATTTTATGGCCAAAGAAGTGATTCTTGAATTATATATGATATGTATATTGTAGCAGAGTTCCATAAAGTCGGTACGCAAACTGACAAACTCCTTCTGCTGTAGCTGGCAAAGTTACATCAACAACCAGCAGATCTCTAAATAAATCTTCCTTGCCACATGTCTTTTGTAGTCCTGCACCTTTTCTTACACATATTATTTATTTACATCTTTTTGTAAAAAAATCTTCCTCTTCATCGACAGAAAACATGTGCCAATGATCATGTGACTGACAGTGGCGCTACCTGGTGTGCTCGTGGCACTTGGGTCTGGCATGGCTTGTCGGTGTCGTCGAATGACGTCCTGCACCTCCACAATCTCCAATCGTTCCATCTGACAACAGTCAACAGACCTCCATCATATGTCACTACAGTGTTAGGCTATTCACAGTCTCATGAGTACATCCTTTTATTAGAGGCATTATTGTTTTTATTGTAAAATCTTGTTATACAGTATAAACAATATGTAACATACTGACAATCAAAATATGTTATAACGAAGCAGCAACAACTTCTGAATTCAACAGTTCAATGTTTATAAAAAAAAGGTAAGTTGCTCAAAGACCTGTTCAATCGAACACAACCTCAACTTCTCTGGAAAGCATCCCAGCACATTGTAATTAATGCACAAAAACTATTCATACACAAATATCCACCACTGTCTATAGCAGGTACTCATTCATACAGATGAGTGAACTGAAGCAATGTATAATGAGCGAACTTGCCCAAGGTACGACAGCGTCACACAAGGTTCGAACCCGGGTTCTCTCGGTTGAGAGTCCGAAGCTCTAGCCACTGCACCACATCATTACACAACTGAAAAACTGCAGAGCTGTCACTCTAAATCCATATAGTGAGCTCTGATAATTCCACAAAGGTCTTGACCCAATGGGCAGAACTTTCTATGTCAATGGCCTTCCGAAACACGTTTAACAACATGAATTGGTTCATTAAAACACATTTGGGTGGTCCGTATATTATAATTGATAGAGTTTATTCTATGTAACATAACTTGACGAAACAAAGGAATCAGGAAACTTCCTTTAAACCAACTCAACATATTACAGTTACCATAACGACTGTATATATTCAAACTGTATTTTTTCTGACAACAACAACATTATATTTGTACTGTATCTTTTCAGACAGCTGAGAATTTAATTACTTTTCAGTACTTAATTCACACTCTAATCTGAACGTCAACAAACCTAATGAATGATAGAGAATGATGAGAGGAGGGAGTGTTTATTCAATAATGACAAGACAACACACCTTGTGTGAGTTCTTGACAGTCAAGTCGAGAGAGTGGTTTGAGTTGGTATCACTGGAGTCATCAGTAGTGAAGCCAAGCTGCTCAAGACCTGCATCAGACATAGCAATGATCACACTGAGATACCTCGTTCAATAATCATGCTTCCATCTCAAATCACTCCACATAGGCCATGTTCACACTGACAATTTTAGTGGATGCGCATATAGTTTGCGAACAGTTCGCATCCAGTTCGCTGTGTACACACTGGTTCCACCGCATTGTCTGCAGCCGGTCCGCTCAGACCACCTCTCGATGTGTTCTCTGTAATGCGAACGGTGCGTACAGTTCGCTAGTGACGTGCAATCTACGCATGTCTGCTGACTAACCTATTCCTTTCCACTCCATTTTTCAAACACTATACACCACATACAAACATGCCTCTGTGGAGCAGACGTAATAGGCAGATTCTCATCGGAATATGGGGAGACGAAGGTATACAGAGCGGCAAATGTCCGACGTTGTGTCACACATTCCTCACGGAAAGCATTTAGCCTTTGCCGCCGTAGTAGAACAATGCGATGTTTTCGCTGACATCACATCTTCTTCAAGGCTATCACTCTCCGTTGCATTCTGCAAACCTGGCTCACTAGGATTGGCAGGTGGCTACAGTACAACACAAACACGGTGTCCATATAATTTGCGTCCATGTTTATTTGGAGCTCATAGATGTTATGAGCATTTGATATAATTGACACGACTCAAAAAAGTGATACGCCACGAGTTAACTATATGTAATTGGGTCAAAGCCATTTCCAAACCAGATGCAGTGTGTACACGGTGATTGGTTCGCGAATGGTTCGCGAATGGTTCACGTCGGCTCAATTGTTAATAGTCTGAATGCAACCAGACGCAAAGTCGACCGGATGCGAATGGTATGCTAGAATCTGGTACGCGAACTGGACCCAGTGTGAACACAGCCTTACATATAGTAACACTTACATCTATTACTTTTTTTATTGTTAGGCATGGTGATTTATTATTTATAGTAAGTCATAAATTGTAATTGACAAAATCAATATCTTGCAACCAGTGTTATTTGGATACGTGCAAAAAACCTATGAAATAAAAAAATATATACCCATGACAGATTGTTTTACAATTAGAATAGTCTTCATTTTATGAGACATCTGCCAAGATCTGTAGGTGACATTTTGATGTACGTGGAAAAGTATATGCATATTAGGGCTGCATAATGAATACAAGTGTGGTAAACATGTCTTTTGGATATTTGACATTTAGATTTTAAGTACAAACAATTACAGCACATTTTCCTGTCTTGAAACAATAGTTTCCTCCCTGTAAGACCCGACAATGATACTACATTCAAGAGCAGGTATAAATCCAAATTTGCTCTACTTGTCCTAGTGTACTGTCCTGTGTCCTGTTGTCCTACCTTGTTTCCCTTGTTTTTGTAGGATTTGTTCTTCCATCTTCTTGTAACGCTTCAGCAGATGTTCCATGTCTCGGATCCGACAATCCTGAAAAGTGCACATTTATAAGTAGTTTGCATCATCAGTTCAGTGAAAGAAATACAATTTTTGTTATTAATTTACAAACCAATTTATGTAGAAACAGATCATTTAGCTGAGTTTGGTGTTTTCATTTTTCACCACTGTTTTTTTTTATAGAAAACTGCTAGACTTAACATAATCCTGAGAGAGAACGGTGTTAGAGATCACACAAACTAGAACCATAAAATTATTTAATTTATAAAAGACCATGTAATATGGTCTAAAAGCAGAAATGCAGATCAAAGTAGAAAACTATAGTAGTTTGTAAACCAACAATATTGTCACAAAGATTTACAGCCACGACACTTATCTAAATATGTTCTATGTATCCATGGTTGTAATTGTTCAATAACGTATGGTAATGAAAACAATACCTTCTCTTCGTTAGTTATCATCAGTGTCTCGACAGCATGTTTTAGCCTTTCTACTTCTGTATCTACAGAAAGAAGAAAACTAATTTTAGTTTTTCCCTACAAGATTCGTCCTCCTACCATTAGCAACCCTTTGTCTGTAAAACACCTCTACAAACAAACACACTAGATACTAAAATACTACGATCCTAAAACAACTAAGTGGCCAGTTAATAGATGAATAAAAAAATAAATAAAGCATACTGTTTAAAATAAATCTAAACAGTACAGTCAAATCTAACTGATACACAATAAGACTAACTTGTACTCAGGAACAAGGAAACTATTTAGTGATATGTCATATTAAAAACATTGAATAAAGAATAATGTTATAACTGTTATACTGTATATTAAACACAAAATGACATCCGGGTCAACAAAACAACATAATATAGCATAACAGATTATCAATGATATCTGATAGCTTTTGTGGTGGTAAATTATCCCCCATACACCTTCCCCACAAAGTTTTACCCTTCATATTGCTCACTTTTTGTACATAGAACTTCCACATATTCCAAAATAGCTACATTGACATATTATAATATTTTGTAGCTTAACAAGATTATACCTTCATTTACTGATAATTTTCACATTGAAAAACACATTTCTGTTTCTGTAAATAACACAAACAAATTACACCAAGAAGTTAATGCACATGTTGAATGTTGTCAAAACACAAGTTGTTGCACGATCAATGTAGTTAGTATTCAAGTTAGTAATTATATATTTGAATAACATGAATCACGGTGCGAGACATGTACAACTTAAATAGCCGTGCATTGTGTTATGTGGCAGTGCAAAGTACTGGGTTGGTTAGTACCCAGCATGCCGTGCAAACAGGAAGCAGAGAGAGAGAGAGAGACAGAAGGCAGTCTTGAGGAAACAGGAAACTGGGAACCTGAAGTAGGTCAGGATGTATAACTCCCTGTACGACACCTGTACACTTCTGATTCACAACATTTAAAAATACTTCATTTTTACTTAAACCATAATCTTACAAACATGGATACAATATTGTACTACCCTGTGTTTGGGACTGATCTCATCAGTTTGCAAAGTACAAAAAACGTTATGCTTTTATGACTGGATGCAGCCACCACTCCCCACCAATACATGGTGTCACTTGCAATTCTTATCATGTAAAATTACTATTAGTACAAATTTGCATTAACAATTTCACTCACTAGGTGGTGCCATTGTAACCATTTATTTTCCCCGCAACAATACCACCTCCCCCTACATAAGGCTTAGTCTATTTGGGACTTTATACTTCTGCAACCGCCCCTTACAAGTAATATAAGATTCATCTTTCTTGTGATACTGTAACACAAGACTCACTGCAACATTTTCGTTCTTTCTTTCCTCCTCTCTTGCAATATTTCCCCAAAGTGTTACGAGCCTTCAAATGTTGAAGTAGAACACTATACAGAATAAACATATTATAGTCATCCTCAACATCTAACCAAGTAATTGAACCTAGATGTAGGGCATACATGTGCATACCGCATGCGACAGGGAGGGCCTGGGTATAGACACCCAGCTACATGCATACAAAGCAGGCTGTCCACAGCTAAAACGTTGCAACTGGAACCACCAAAAGTAAAGGTGTCTGGTTTACCATGAATTAGGCTACGGTTATCTCATACAAATTCAACAAGCTCCCTCAACATGTTGTTACCTTCAAACAAAGGAATGTGCTCTATTGTTTGGCTGTATTGACTGTGGTATAAAGAAAACAGGCATGTTGTTAACGTATCTGAATCATCAACCTACTGAAGTGTGTTATTATGGTAATTTTCACTTTTTTCATACTTTCTTCATGAAAGCAACTAACTGTTTGTTTTTGACAAATACTTTCTTCCAGAAACTGTTTAAGTTTTTCACCACACTATCAGTATCAAGTCCATAAGAGGACACCAACAACAACCTAACAGAAGAAACCCTTTATTTCAAGACGGTTTTTTCAACCCCCACACCCACACTTAAAATCAAATCAATAATTAGACAAAACAAAACCTGTTTGTGCACATGGACAGTGTGAGTGAGTGCTGTTGCACCACCCTTAGAGATTGCTGATTATACACAGAATGAACATGTGACGTCACATGACTCATCATTCAACCAGCTGGCATTGGAAGGCTCCCTGTCTAAACCTCTTGCATAATGACGCTCCTGGCGAACCCATTTGTAGGAAAGGAAGTCACAAAGAAAAGTAACGCATTATTTTGATTACTTTTATGTTAAAATGTTTCTGTATGTTTTGAAAGTTATATACACATCGATTGATCATAATAATATCTTCTCCACTGATTTACAATATAATATAAAGGGCAACAGAAAATAACAGAAAATAATGCAACAGAAAAATAATTATGACGTCTGGTAGTTGCAATAAAATGCAGAATTTTTTGTATTTGTTATAATGCTGAATTTCAGTAAATATACCTGCTGTATTAAAATGAGTTCCATTCCTAGAAAATAGGACATTTTATTTTTTCTAAGTTTATTTTTAGATCTAAAATGTGTTAGTTTCTTTCAAGAAAGTGTTTCCTGTTACTTTTTCCCGTGATTTTCTTTCTGACTACTGGCTAACTGATGGCAGATACTGTTTTGGTCTTTTGTCTGATGTTGTTTGACAGGAAGAAGTCGATACAACCATGAAACGGAATACTCCAACAGCTGGGATGAGCCAGTTTGTTGCAGCCTGGTATAAATATCCACCACTAGTCTACCAAACTTTAACAGGATGCACTGAATCACCTCTATGGCCATGTTACAGAACACACACACATCTTACAAGAGGATGTGGAAATAATCTAGATACAGAATACTATCACCGGGGATTTTCTGCAGTTTTGTATACATTAAAAACAGTTATACTAAACTGAAGCGTTGAACTGATTCACCTACATAAACACAACCAACAATACAGCTTGACCATATTGTGTTATTGAAAACAACAAACCTATAATAGAAACCAAACCTATTAAGATGCCCTGAAATGCTGCCAATATCAAGATAGAGAAAGATATAACATAAAAATTACAGTATCTTATGAAAACAAGAAAGATTGATGAGAAATTAAATAGACAATAAAAACCATCGATGATCTAGTAGTCTGGCTAGGAAGGAAAAAAGTGAAGTTCTTATATAACGCAGTATCCAGTTGTTAGGACTACTCAAAGTGCTTTATACTCGACTCCCTGGCAGACCTGTTCAATTGAACACCATCTTGACTTCTCTGGGAAGCATTCAGCCAAGCAAGAAAGGAGTACATCAGCACGGGAAATGGAAGGTCACCATTGTCTATGGAGGGTCATAATATGTGCCTGCAGCACACACAGAAACTGGTGATGATGTTTAGGCAGTTTTCTGTAGGGACCTTGGACAACGTTCACATGCTCATGCCATTTATAAACTAGGACAGCACTCAGCAACAAAAACACCACCAGACAGCCAACAGCCATGAGGGTGTTTCTGATGTGTCACTGGAACTGCGAAAACAGACACAACATGACACAGAATAATAATCACACTCCTGCCCTGACAAAGACAGACGCGAGACACAGACAGGTGGTGGGGAACAGCCATTATTTCATTGCCAGCTTCACTGTTGGCGAACAAAGTGCCAGTGATTTCTTGTGCACTCGCATTGCCGTTTAAGTATTTTGTTTGTGCACTGAAGATTTTTATAAAAAGAAATATTGAACTTTTGTTGCTGGTTGGCAGGTTGCCAACTTATCAATGAAGGTAAAATTACCTGTGTTAGGAGACAAAGTCTGGGCTGTTATGGCAATAACAGACAGCTCATTAGTACTTCTATTTTTATGCAAAAATACTGATTTTTTTCCTTCAGAAAATACATGATTCTGTGTAAATCACTGAGTGACATACATTTTTGTAAAAAATAAATTGTAAATTATATGTCAAAAAATAAATTGTAAATGTTATTTAGTTATGCCTGCTTAGTGCCAGTATATGCACTAACTAGTTTGATAAAACCCATATATATACATCAAAATAAATGGGAGCCATTTCTAGGGGACACAGAGAATCCAAAAATTCTAGAAGGTTTGATATTGTTACTATTTTAAAGGGCTATAATTTCAAGCAAGTCACCTTCAACGTAACGATTTATTAAGAGAATTAATATATGATATATATTTTGGGGAGGTCAAAACACCTGGGGCCGGTTTCGTGAAGCGTACTTAAAGTTACGCAACTACTTAGCGTCACGTGTTTGCGTAAACTCCTATGTCCG
Organism: Escarpia spicata; assembly: GCA_963995525.1. NCBI lineage: Eukaryota > Metazoa > Annelida > Polychaeta > Sabellida > Siboglinidae > Escarpia > Escarpia spicata. Next base: position 7,129,337 of record OZ023212.1, read on the forward strand.
CTTATATTAAAAAATCACGTCATTTACTAAGACAATCATCTTAGCGTTAAGAACGTTCTTAGCCGCTTCATGAAACCGGCCCCTGGTGAAGGACGACTTGACAATGAACGATGCAGTGTGATTACTGAATGTTCCTATCTATACATGTGTAGTGTGATCCTTGTAATCATCCATGGGAAAGAGCAACCCTGGATACGCTGGCCATACATCACTCTGACACATTTCGTAATGACCTCTTCTGTCTGTAATCTCACATTATCCTTGCTTCTGGCTGCACTGATGACAGATAATGGAGGATTGGTAGTTTCACCGGTGATTCTATCTACAAATGTGTAAGTGCAACCGTACATTGGAGCCTACAGCTGTGTTTGATGATCTATTTCCCTGACAACCCTGGAGCACCTCCAGCTGGGGACAGAGTCACTAAGACATTGAGCTCATAAGGAAGATCAAACTTAAACAGATTCACTAAGACAATGAGCTCACATGGAAGATCAAACTTAAACAGATTCACTAAGACAATGAGCTCATAAGGAAGATCAAACTTAAACAGATTCACTAAGACAATAGCTCACAAGGAAGATCAAACTTAAACAGATTCACTAAGACAATGAGCTCACAAGGAAGATCAAACTTAAACAGATTCACTAAGACAATGAGCTCATAAGGAAGATCAAACTTAAACAGATTCACTAAGAAAATGAGCTCATAAGGAAGATCAAACTTAAAACAGTTTCACTAAGAAAATGAGCTCACAAGGAAGATCAAACTTAAACAGATTCACTAAGACAATAGCTCACAAGGAAGATCAAACTTAAACAGTTTCACTAAGACAATGGCTCACAAGGAAGATCAAACTTAAACAGATTCACTAAGACAATGAGCTCACATGGAAGATCAAACTTAAACAGATTCACTAAGACAATGAGCTCATAAGGAAGATCAAACTTAAACAGATTCACTAAGACAATAGCTCACAAGGAAGATCAAACTTAAACAGATTCACTAAGACAATGAGCTCACAAGGAAGATCAAACTTAAACAGATTCACTAAGACAATGAGCTCATAAGGAAGATCAAACTTAAACAGATTCACTAAGAAAATGAGCTCATAAGGAAGATCAAACTTAAACAGTTTCACTAAGAAAATGAGCTCACAAGGAAGATCAAACTTAAACAGATTCACTAAGACAATAGCTCACAAGGAAGATCAAACTTAAACAGATTCACTAAGACAATGAGCTCACATGGAAGATCAAACTTAAACAGATTCACTAAGACAATGAGCTCACAAGGAAGATCAAACTTAAACAGTTTCACTAAGACAATAGCTCACAAGGAAGATCAAACTTAAACAGATTCACTAAGACAATGAGCTCACAAGGAAGATCAAACTTAAACAGATTCACTAAGACAATGAGCTCATAAGGAAGATCAAACTTAAACAGTTTCACTAAGAAAATGAGCTCACAAGGAAGATCAAACTTAAACAGATTCACTAAGACAATAGCTCACAAGGAAGATCAAACTTAAACAGTTTCACTAAGACAATGGCTCACAAGGAAGATCAAACTTAAACAGATTCACTAAGACAATGAGCTCATAAGGAAGATCAAACTTAAACAGATTCACTAAGACAATGAGCTCACAAGGAAGATCAAACTTAAACAGATTCACTAAGACAATGGCTCACAAGGAAGATCAAACTTAAACAGATTCACTAAGACAATGAGCTCACAAGGAAGATCAAACTTAAACAGATTCACTAAGACAATGAGCTCACATGGAAGATCAAACTTAAACAGTTTCACTAAGACAATAGCTCACAAGGAAGATCAAACTTAAACAGATTCACTAAGACAATGAGCTCATAAGGAAGATCAAACTAAAACAGATTCACCAAGACAATGAGCTCACAAGGAAGATCAAACTTCAGTTTCACTAAGACAATGAGCTCACAAGGAAGATCAAAGTTAAACGGAGTTCGTTGTTAAATGTAAAGAACACTTTCTAAATTAAAAAAGCTGCCATTCTATCACTGAGGACATTACGTCTGTGACATGCCAGTTAAAGATATCTTCTACTGGATGACTGACAGCAAGTTGAAATTAAATGCAAATAAAAGTGCATTGATCGTTATTGATACTCCAATGCAGCGTAGTAAACTGGATGGTTTTTTCCCCTACGCGTATTTGTAATCAGTATATCACGCCAGCAACCTCGGTGCGGAATCTAGGAGTGATCTTTGATAGTAACTTCAATTTCCGACAACACATATCTCAAACATGTCGCTGCTGTTTTTATCATATTCGTGATCTTCGCCATATTCGCCGGTACATGTCATTTTCTGTTGCTAAAACTATTGCAATAGCGCTCGTTAGCTGCAGACTTCACTATTGCAATTCCCTCCTTTGTAATATCGCTAGCAAGGATATCACAAAACTTCAGCGTGTCCAAAATTGTCTAGCAAGAGTAGTTACAAGATATCCTCGTTTTTCTCGCTCTGTACCACTTTTGAAGTCTGCTTTGGCTTCCTGTACGATATCGTATACTATTTAAGATCTGTACCATTACATACCAGGCACTGTCCAATAAGCAACCATCTTATTTGCATTCATTGCTTACTCCTGTAAGAAAACCTATCCAGCTTCGATCATCGATCATTCGATCATCTAGTTCTGACCTACTTTTTGTTCCTAGAGTCAACACTAACATTGGAACTACGGCTTTTTCTGCTGCTACACCAACTCTTTGGAATATGTTCCCTCTTAGTGTTAGATCAGTTGAAAATATTACAAAATTCTGTCGTCATTTAAAAACGTATCTTTATAACCTTGCTTATCCACCGTAGCTCCCTAGCGCCTTGACCCATCTGTTGAAAACTGAAAACTACTTATGGATTTAGAGATTGACCAATCCTGTTGTTTTGATGCGCCTCTGAACTTGGTTTCCAAGGATTTAGGTGCAACACAAGTTATGTTATTAATATTATTATTATTCTATCACTGAGGACATTACGTCTCTTGACATGCTAGTGAAAGCTGCCATTCTATCACTGAGGACATTACGTCTCTGACACACCAGTGAAAGCTGCCATTCTATCACTGAGGACATTACGTCTCTGACACACCAGTGAAAGCTGCCATTCTATCACTGAGGACATTACGTCTCTGACACACCAGTGAAAGCTGACATTCTATCACTGAGGACGTTATGTCTGTGACACACCAGTAAAAGCTGCCATTCTATCACTGAGGACATTATGTCTGTGACACACCAGTGAAAGCTGACATTCTATTACTGAGGACGTTATGTCTGTGACACACCAGTGAAAGCTGACATTCTATCACTGAGGACGTTATGTCTGTGACACACCAGTGAAAGCTGACATTCTATCACTGAGGACGTTATGTCTGTGACACACCAGTAAAAGCTGCCATTCTATCACTGAGGACATTATGTCTGTGACACACCAGTGAAAGCTGACATTCTATCACTGAGGACGTTATGTCTGTGACACACCAGTGAAAGCTGACATTCTATCACTGAGGACGTTATGTCTGTGACACACCAGTGAAAGCTGACATTCTATCACTGAGGACGTTATGTCTGTGACACACCAGTAAAAGCTGCCATTCTATCACTGAGGACATTATGTCTGTGACACACCAGTGAAAGCTGACATTCTATCACTGAGGACGTTATGTCTGTGACACACCAGTGAAAGCTGACATTCTATCACTGAGGACGTTATGTCTGTGACACACCAGTGAAAGCGTCCCGTTAGTGCATGCTGATGTTGAAAGTTTTCAATACACAAGATCACTGTCAAGAAACAAAATTAATTATAAAGATAATAATTGTGCATATGAAGTGATAAGAATATTAGTGGAACAGTCCCCAAGTTAATTCAAACAGACAGAAGCAAACTATTCATCTAACATATTTCACACGCTGCAGTAGAGCATTTAACTTCCAGTTACTGCTAAATGAATAACACACATTTTGTCTTTCACGCCTGCATAATATCTCAAAACATTCCTTAGCCAGATGCCTGATAATATTAAGATCAAGTCTGGTGTCTATTCCATCTGTATCTTTCTGGAATGCACCAGAAGAAAACATTCACGACAAAACAGAAAACTTATGGGCCACCAGACCTGAAGAATATAGGTATCTAAATTGAAACTATCACATGATCAAACAATATCATTGAACACCTTTTGCTGCAGGCAAAATTGCAACATTTTAGCTGCTGTTAGACGTGAATGCTGTGAGAGTAGACAGTAGAAAGGAGAGGTAGTCTTAGCACGCTATGGTAGTCACTAGGTGAGTCTAACACTGTCACCACCAGCAGCAGACAGCACAGAGTAGCACGGCACGAGTCCTGCTCTTACGTTTGCGTTTTAATCGCTCCAGGGTCTTCTCTCGTTCCATCGTTCTGTCGCGAAAAAACTCTGCAAACAAAAGTCAGATTTCTGCCAGTCTGGTGCAAAGTCACGGTGTCATTAACCTGATTGACACAGTGATGGCGTCTTTGATCCAGCGTCATGGACATGGCAGCGTCGACTCAATTTTGTTGGCCTAGTGTCTTTGTCTGTATCATACCATCTGCTGGCAAATCGCACCTAAAGGTTTTGTCCTTTGGACTACATGAAGCTGTGTCATCTAACTGACAATGTGACACAACTATACATGTTTGTTTGTAGGAACATGTGTCAGAAATTAATCACTGTGCCATGTGCGACAGTGCGTATTAAAACTAGCACACAAAAACCAGGTCAACATTAATTTGCAGGAGACATGTCTGCAAAGGAGAAAGGATGTATACATTACTACCCAAATTTAGACTGACAAAGTGAGTTACACAGCGTCATGTGCTGGTATAGTCATCATCATAATATTAGTAATAACTGATAAATAATAGTTAGCAATAATTATATGGGAGTGAGAATGTTATTTGTTATTGTTGTTAAAAAAACAGATTAAAAAAGTACATAGATGTATGTTGTTTTAGCAGCCCAAATGCTGGCTGGCCGGATGCTGATATATCAGTCTGACAGTGGACAGTCTCTCATCATACCTGCTGTGTTTGGTTATGAAAACAAAGTTTTGAACATATTTAAACCTACCTTGAGGGATAAACATACATATACCAAGACACAGCAATGCAACAGGTAAAGGGAAAGCATTGTGCACCAAAACAATATGACATATATTCTATATGACATACCAATTTGTTAAGCAAAGAGGATAAGATCCTTTGTTAATTAAGGATTTAGGTTCATTCAATCTATCATTGTCATCTTGAAAATGATATTGAATTGAAAAACCAACAGCATATATGCAGTTTAAACAGTCAGGTATATGTTTCTGTTAAGCCATTAGAAACATTTTAACTGTTGCACATTTCTATTTACATTATTCAAAATTGAATAGAATATTTGAGGTACCACATAGTCCATATTCGTTACTTCCTATTTCGTTACCATAACAACCTACCTGAATCTGACGACAATGATGATATCGTTCCATTTCGTGCAACTTTTGAACGCAGTTCTGTCACTTCTATCGTGCGGTCATTCAATCGACTTTGAAGTTCATCAATCCGTTTCTGGAAAAAATTAATTTTCATTGAGAATCTTTAAAATATTGTTTGTACAAAATATCCTAATTTATTACTAACACAATGTGTAACCTGATGGCAAACCTGCCATTTTACACCTTCTTTGGTGGCTCTGATCACAGAAACCCTTATTTACATAACATATCCTCAATTGTCACTTGATGCTCACAGAGATCCCACGTAATGTTATGATGTAGGGGCATTACACGAAGAGCTGGCACTTTGCTCCCCCGAGGAGGTTGAAAGAGGGAAAATGTATCCTAACCCTAAACCCTCTAGAAAGAGTTTTAAGACAGAATTCTGCAATTGCTGGTGTGCTCATTTTCTATGTGAAATGTTGCTGTGGCAGTACATCTGGATTCTTAATGAGTAAATTGAACAGTTTGTCCTTAAAATTAATAATTTATATGTACACGGGTAGATTCAGTAAACATTTTATACAAAGCTGTATTTCCACCACCAATGTAGGGGTGTACTTAGGATCTCACAATGGGGGGCCAAGCATTAGTTTTGTAATTATCTTATATAATACGTTATTTTTATCACAAATCAACTATTGTATTATGGTGTGGGGATACCAAGGTAATCGAATATTAAAAATACAAAAGAAAGCTATGAGAATTTTATCTATAAATAAATATAATTCACACTCTGAGCCACTTTTCAAAAAATTTAATATCTTAAAAATTGATGACATGTTAAAATTACATGAACTTAAGTTTTATTATAAATACGTACATCATGACCTCCCTGCTTACCTATTAAATTGGAAAATAATTACAAATGCTTACGTACACAATTACAACACAAGGAAAAAAACAGAATTACACCCTTTCAGAACAAAACATGAATTTGCCAAAAGATGTCTTAGATACAGTTTGCCACATGTCATTAACAATACCTCAAAGCTAGTCACAGAGAAGATTGGAACACATAGCTTCAGAAGTTTTGGTAATTATGCAAAAAACAATTTATTAGAAAAATACGTAGATACGTGTACAATATTAAACTGCTATACATGCTATCATAGTCATTAAAACTGTATTAATGCACGTGATATTTATGGATATGTATTGTATATATATATGTGTATAAATCAGCATATGGATATTGTATTTGTGCATACACACATACATATCAAGTATATTGAAGTGTACTATTGACAACTAGTATTTGTTTATTTTACCATACTTTTTAATACTCCAATTTATTTATGCATGCATATATGCAATCTAGTAGCTCGGTTTCTTTTCTTTTCCTGCACTTTTACATTTACATTTGCACTTCCTTCGGTAAATTTTGAGTTGAAACAAATTATTCTTGTGGCTCCTATGAGAGCGACTGTTATTGTCTTAATAGGAGTCACAGACCCCATCTAATTATAAATTACACTGCATTTGTATATATATATATGCCTGTTCATGTTACGTTAATTTGATATTATACACATATTAAAATTGGGTCTAAATAAAACTTTCTTGTTCTTATTCTTGTATGCTAAAATGTAAAACAGGTTACATTATTTTTGTATTACCAGCGGAGGCCACAGCCACTCTGTACATGCCACTGGGAGACACTTGCGTGTCATGTTTTCACCCTACCCACCTGGGCGACGCCCGTTCGCTCCTCGAGTTCACATCTCTCTCTCTCAGATGATGCCAACTTGAGCTTGAGGTTGGAGATCTCAGCGAGAAGGTCGAGTTTGTGAGTCTCCAGAGTGGATGGATTCTTCAACTCCTGCGGCACAACAAGGGTAAACGTTTAGTGTACAATTAAACAATGTTCACTGATACTTGTATATGCAAATGACTTGAGACCAGGGTCTTCCGCCAATCCATATGTAATTCTCATTTTCACAGTTGTGAGAAAAGTGCAGTAGAAACTGTCTTGGGAGACCATTCATCTTGGGTGATCATCTATCTTGGACAAAAAAGATCTTTGTTCCTCATTAAATATCTTTTTAAAGTTACACGACATACAATAGGCAACCATCTATCTTGACAGGCCACTTTTACTGGGCTGAAGGGTGGTCATTAAACACAGGTAAAATGTGGATTCAGGGCTCTGTGTGATATCAAATGTAAAAATCCACAGAACCTCCCATGTTCTATGACACACAAAAGGAGCATTTAAAAAAATTAAACGCACACTCTCTACACATATATCTTATGTTACACGTTACCTATATTCTTCAAGTGATCTGACAAATACAATTAAACAGGTAAGTACTCATTTAACTAACTGCAAATCTTTAACAATTTCTTGCTCAATAGTTACATTAATTATATTCTCGAGAGGATATACATACTAATAAGGAGTTCCTTGGAGAATGCCACATGGGAATACAAGGGTTAATAAAGGTATGTAGAACTACAGTCTACAGCTCAGGGTGAACTGAAAAACACATGCCTAGAAAGGTAACCAACCACACAATGGGCGGAACAATGCAAGGTCCATTGAACCCAACCAAAGGCCACAAGTGATAGGTTAATGCATGGCACAAACAGTTGACATTTTCAGCAGTATAATTAACCCTATTACACTGACAGCAGAAAAAGATTAACATTACAAGAAAAAAGTATTGGGTATTACCACGTAATATAGTTTATAGATCACCCACATAACAGGACAAATAGACTCACTGAGAAGCCACTGACCTTAAAATACCCATACATTTATGACATGACCCATACCGCGACACAGAAACTAAAATATCAAAAGTTAATTAGCCACTAATTAATTAACAGCAACTTCCTCTCCATACAGGAAATCTACTGTGTTGGATGAATGAAGTAGGTCTAAATATTGATGAAACCAAAGGATGTGACAGCGTTTTATTTATTGTACATATATATCTTTAGGAACAGTTGGGAATTGCCTACGTAAATCCGATGGACATTGATGCAAGAATCTTTAAGCCATGTCAGTCCAAAAAGTCAGGAAATAAATGATGTCTTCCTGGAAAGTCACATCTCCTAGAATTGACCGTTGAGTGGAGGAAGATCACTTGAATCACCATATAACTCACGCCAAAATGACAAGCATCAATTTTAATAGTAAGAACTAAACTTACATGGAGCTATAGTTGAAACTTGCGTCATTTCACATGACATCAATGCATGATCAAGATCCGCTGTAGATTGATGGAAACGACGTTTCAACTGTAGCTCCAATGTAAGTTTAATTCTTGCTATTAAAATTCAATCTTGGAGCCATGAACAATATCTTCCGTATCGACAAGCATCAAGTCTGTCAAAAGTTTGCGGTAATCAGACAAGACTGGTGACTTACTACCATTATTACTTTACATTAAACAAGACATTCGACTCTTACAGAGTTTTATATATGTATTACCAATTTCAAACCAAAACATATTTGTGATTATCAATACATTGATTATGTTTGACTTTGAAGGCATCAAAGTTATAATTTCCTTCAGAAAGGAAATCCTGTTATGTTGTATGCATCATTCAGAGCTTGTCATATATTTATTATATATTTATTTCTAGCCATACCAGTAAGTTCCAGCCATCTAACCTAGATACATCTTAGTGTTTACGTGTTACGTTTTGTTATCTTAGGTCGGGTACCCCAAACAGCCCAATCTTGGGCTAACGCAGGAGTTTGTGGTGTTTGTGCACATGTGCTGTGCGTTGCTTAAATTAGTAAATTACTTAAAGGCAGTTAAGGTGATTGGGTATGTTGAAAGGAAGGTTCATGTTCATCTGAATGGCAATAGTCCAAAAACCACATGCCCACCATTTAATTATATTTAGTTTAGTACCGCACGTGCATTATCATAAAACAAACACTTGGATTCACTAACTTAGATTCTGCAGAAAAGTACCAGAATTCACCCACTATTGAATGTTCTGCTGTCAAATGATCTGCGAGCTGATTCACCTACCTCAGTCATGGCCTTAGTGGAAAATTACCCAGCCTAATGCCAACTATAAACAATAGAGCCTTCTACAAGTACACACAGAGAGACACACATATTGCAGCGTAGAAGCACTCAACTTACATCGTTCTTTACCAAGTACTTTCTCCGCGACGACACACACCCACACAGCGACATAGTCCGGGGTTACGTCAACACAATACACTGCTGTCCCATCTATATGTGTCACCTACAGTGTTGACAAGTATGACACACAAAGATCTGTCAAACAATCCACAAGTGTTTATTCTCTTGATCCGATCAATGGCCTTTGGACTTCAAACACCCAACTCTAGTCCGTGACACTCCAGACTTGAGCGATATATGACTGAATGTTCCTTCTATCCACTCCAAGTACGTGTATCACACGGATAGTTAACAAATGTTTCCAACAACATACAGACAGACATGAAGTAATCACACTGAATCCGCCGGGTACAACCAAGTTCCAACTATTCTGTCTGTCACTGGCCCAGTTCTGCACCAAATCGACAAATTAGATCAAATCTCAAATTTCAGGTATTCGCCATTAATCAGCATAAGTGGGTGACTGAAGCAAGACACCTGTCACACCCACAGTCACAGCTACTGCTGGCCTCTGATAGTGTCTGATGTTTACAGTTCACTCATGCGTGTCCATCCACACCATGACCATTGTTTATCACACTTGGCTTCTTGCTGTTGGTTAATAACAAGGACTAGGCACATATACAGCAGTCCTGTGTTGACAGTGGGTGTGTCCACAACTGGTCACCAATGGGACATGTCCTGGTGTCCACACTTAACAGGTCCAATTCTCTTAACAGGTCCAATACACTAGCCAAACACCTGACCTTTCCCTCACTGAAGCGTTGACCTCATTCCTTGGTCGGTGGTGCGTGACCACTTCTGGCAATATCCTCACAGATGATATTTTGGCAGCCAATGTTTTGACACAGAGTGAATACCTTCACCACTTGTACAATTTGCACAGTCCACATCCGTTTCTAATATAAGCCCCGTGTCTCCATTAACTGTGCCAACACCAGTCACATGGTGGACATCAAACACCACTGGGCAAACAAGGAAGCCAATAAAAACCAGTCATTCATATCAATGCCTATATTACTCCACAGCTTCCCTTGCACAGGGGCCAAGTGCACAGTTCCAATCAACTTGAGGCTGCTACCTAGAATCACTCCATTCCAAGTAATCCAAACTGCACCAGTGAGGAATGCTCAACAAAACAAGATGTCTGCCAACCAGAAAACTATCCTCACTAATCCTGATCACTGATCCTTATGGTCCGTATTTCTTCCTCAAAGCGTTAGTTCAGTTTCCTGCCCAGCTCAAACATAAATGCCTTGACCACCAGCAGGACAACACCATCAGACTGTTGTGTCCACTATGAGTCCAGATTGATCTGCCAGTGAAATTACAAGTCTGCTGCAATGGTCCAGGGGCTTACATGCAAATGTGTGCATGGTCTAGATAAGACCAGGCTTTAATTAGGAACTTATCCAGTGCCTGACTACCAGGATACGATACAGGTCATGGGTGGTGTTGTCACTCAATCTGTCACAGGTATACAAGTATGCAGAACTCAAGCAGATTACACAGCCTGTTTGTAATTAACATCCCAGTCTAGCACAAATACTGTAATGATTATTACTGATGCCTTTGGCTTGGTGCTTTGTGTGTGGGTGTAAGCAATAATTATTTGCCTGACAGTCAACATCCCAATTCCCAAATTGCAATGACTGCATTCCTTTCAGGCAAGTCACAAACCACACAGTTCGGAAATAGCTAATAATAATAAATAGGATATACAGGTAGATTTAATGTGGCTAGTGTTTCTGTTGTAAGATTGTATCAGCCACGTCGCATTAAATGATCTAACTTGACACCTATCCTCTAGTGATATCAGAAGTTATGCAATAATAATTTATGATAGCTACCTCAAAGTATTGCTGTAGGCTTTCCCTACAGGTCTACTGGTTGGCGACATTATTACGAGGACAGGTACAAATACCATATTTTGGATCATTGTAGCAATTTAACTTGATGTCAAAAGGTCAAATACCTAGAACACAGGTTATCAAATACATATTTTGACATCGCAATCAATAAAAGCAGCAATGAGACCAGTAGCGCCTCACAATGGACAATGCCACACTAAGGGAGCATGGCTTATACAACTAATTTTGTACATGCTTTGATGGTTAAATCAGTCTTAACATTTAAATAAATTCAGTAAAAGGTAACCTGAGGAATTTGTTAGTAGTAACTAAATACTGAGCACTACAACATGACATTCTATGACATAAAATAATGACAATGAAGTAAGCATCCAATGGTAAGGTGTCACAAGTGTCTCAATCTCCCCTTGGCCCCACCCTTTTTAAGCTAAATGTTCCCTGCAGCTGTTGCAATAATAACAATGCTAAGAAAAACTAGTTGCAACTTATTTGATATCCACTAAACAGTCATCTTTCTAATACCGATTCCATCTTCACACAACGTGGACAGATATAGCATTACCAAAGCAACAACAATAAATGCCTCAGACACATCCTCAAAATCAATTGGCAAGATAAGAGTCCATAAATTATTATTATTTATAATAATAATAGTCCATCAATGCAGAACTAATGAATAGAACAAACCAAACCAGCTTCAAGAAGTACAATCGACATGGACTAGACACACCATCCAAAAGGGAACCAGAACAATTATAAAACAAGCCTTGGATTGGAAAACAAAAAAAGGCAGACCCAAAAAACTACAGAAGGAATTATATTAATATGGAACCACCTGCAAAAAATGAAGAACAGCGAATAACAGACTCAAACAAAGTGCATTGGAGAAGCATCGTTTTGGTCCTGTGCTCTACTCAGAGTGTAGAGGAATACGTAATTAAAGTAACTAACGCCACATGACTATTCAAACAATTATTTATCCTAATCTCACCATTTGTTTTTTAGTCAATCATAACATATACAAACCATTAAATAACGATGACACTCATTGAATTGACACCAAAACACCAGTTCCAGACTCGCATATCTACCATCCGTACAACCTTGGATCAGCATCAGTTGCAGACTCACATATCTACCATCTGTACAACCTTGGATCAGCACCAGTTCCAGACTCACATATCTACCATCTGTACAACCTTGGATCAGCACCAGTTCCAGACTCACATATCTACCATCTGTACAACCTTGGATCAGCATCAGTTCCAGACTCACATATCTACCATCTGTACAACCTTGGATCAGCATCAGTTCCAGACTCACATATCTACCATCCGTACAACCTTGGATCAGCATCAGTTGCAGACTCACATATCTACCATATGTACAACCTTAGATCAGCATCAGTTCCAGACTCACATATCTACCATCTGTACAACCTTGGATCAGCACCAGTTCCAGACTCACATATCTACCATCTGTACAACCTTGGATCAGCATCAGTTCCAGACTCACATATCTACCATCCGTACAACCTTGGATCAGCACCAGTTCCAGACTCACATATCTACCATCCGTACAACCTTGGATCAGCATCAGTTCCAGACTCACATATCTACCATCTGTACAACCTTGGATCAGCATCAGTTCCAGACTCACATATCTACCATCTGTACAACCTTGGATCAGCATCAGTTCCAGACTCACATATCTACCATCCGTACAACCTTGGATCAGCATCAGTTCCAGACTCACATATCTACCATCTGTACAACCTTGGATCAGCACCAGTTGCAGACTCAAATATCTACCATCCGTACAACCTTGGATCAGCATCAGTTGCAGACTCAAATATCTACCATCCGTACAACCTTGGATCAGCATCAGTTGCAGACTCACATATCTACCATCTGTACAACCTTGGATCAGCACCAGTTGCAGACTCAAATATCTACCATCTGTACAACCTTGGATCAGCACCAGTTCCAGACTCACATATCTACCATATGTACAACCTTAGATCAGCATCAGTTCCAGACTCACATATCTACCATCTGTACAACCTTGGATCAGCACCAGTTCCAGACTCACATATCTACCATCTGTACAACCTTGGATCAGCATCAGTTCCAGACTCACATATCTACCATCCGTACAACCTTGGATCAGCACCAGTTCCAGACTCACATATCTACCATCCGTACAACCTTGGATCAGCATCAGTTCCAGACTCACATATCTACCATCTGTACAACCTTGGATCAGCATCAGTTCCAGACTCACATATCTACCATCTGTACAACCTTGGATCAGCATCAGTTGCAGACTCACATATCTACCATCTGTACAACCTTGGATCAGCACCAGTTGCAGACTCAAATATCTACCATCCGTACAACCTTGGATCAGCATCAGTTGCAGACTCAAATATCTACCATCCGTACAACCTTGGATCAGCATCAGTTGCAGACTCACATATCTACCATCTGTACAACCTTGGATCAGCATCAGTTGCAGACTCAAATATCTACCATCCGTACAACCTTGGATCAGCATCAGTTGCAGACTCACATATCTACCATCCGTACAACCTTGGATCAGCACCAGTTCTCTAGCTCATCATAGTGCTTGTAGACATGAATCAATTCTTACCAAATCATCTGTAAGTGACACAGCATAGCTATTTTCAGGTCCCCATTTCCATCTGATCTTCCCGCCCTCAAACCACATACCAGTGACTCATAGTTCCAAACCAGGCAGCTGGATTGAGACCCAGGCCAACCACTAAATGTTCATAATGAGACATGGCATGTGTCTAACCTGTTACTGCCACATCAGGTGAATTTTATAACACATAAATGACAGCTGACTTTGATGTGCCTGAATGATATGAGGCACCCTAGGACCTCTGTGAACTGAGGGAATCAGTGTAGCCACAACATGCCCTAATGTACTAGTATAAGGAGTTTCTAGCTTCTAACTGTTGTGACTTTATAACTTATGAGGTGGGTGTATAAAATGAATGCAACTTAAAGCTGCATTTGGCAACACAATTCACCTCGTCACAATGCCCACTGTCATTACCATTAAGAATATAACATTAGGAATTTATGACGAACATGCATCAAAGTTATTGTCATTAAAGCCTAAGATGGGTATCTACTTAATATTTGGCTTTGTAACTTATTGGGAATACACGTATGTGAATTCTGCAATTATCATAAAATGCTAGTACAGTGTACTGTATCAGGTTTACAATGCATACTATGTAGCAAATATAATTTCTGAAAGAACCTTAAATATTTGTTTCTGAAAGATCAACAACAACAAGGACCGTAACCTTCGAGATATGATATGATATTCAGCTGATACAGAAACCACCTTTTATTAGGAAATACAAGCCAGAAGATGACGTCACAGCACATATTATGAACTCTCTGTTAGTACTATCAGTGCGATCATGTTCTCCATAAATGACCAACAGAACTTCACCAAGTTCTGTGTATCTAGACAGTATAGTTTATTAAACACAGGGGATCATGAATGACAAAACATCTTTTGAGACACGACAGGAAGATCTGATAGTTATACATAAGAGCATAATACCATTGATAACAGATTCATTCAAAAGAGTTAAGCTTTATAAATGTCTGGTCTTCCACAAGAAACACCACCAATTCCCATAGGTACATGTGAGGAAGTGTTGTAGCCAGCAGAACAACGCATCAAGAGATACATAATGATCTTGGCACTGGACCCTAGTGTGACAATTTATAATTATATCGTTTGATGTATCCAGTCCCTAGGGCCACTCAAAGCACTTTACACTTCATCCCCAGGCAGATCTGTTCATTGGAACACCGATTTAACTTCTCTGGGAAGCATTCAGCCATGCAGGCAGCAAGACCATTCATTCTCATATATCCATCACTGTCTCTTTCCAGGTGCTCATTTATACAGCTGAGTAAACTGAAGCAATGTGGAATTAACAAAATTGACAGGGGTGAACAGCTGAGACTGGGAGAGTATCACAGAGGATCAGGATAATTGAAGACAACTTGGGCGGAACAAATGAAGTGATACAGTAAGGAATCACAGGAAGAATGAGTGAGTGAAACTGACCAAATTTCTGAAACAGCTGGAAGATGATTTGAACGTGTCATTTTGATTGTGTGATTTGTGCGTCTGGGAACGGTTTCACTGAGATAATGAGCTCTTAGGGAAAATCATCATTAAACAGAATCCATTAATAAACTAAGGTTTTATAAAAACGCAACAATCTGCTGGGCCGTATCACTGAGGACACTATTTCTGTTCCACACCAGCAAAAGTGTCCCAGTGGCCCATCCTGGTGTTGACGGTATTCAGCATACCATATTATTCCCTATAGACACGCACTGCCTAATAAATGCAAACACCCCTTTTACAGACATGAAACCACCCACGAAAACTGATTTTCGGAAATGAATGCGCACTTTGAAAATGCAAAATACAGTACTAATACCACTGCTGAAACCACCGTTCAGATATTGTCTAAATAATTTATTTTTATTTTTGTCCATACAGTGGCACCACATTTATAATCTGAGCGACTTTCGTTTTATTCGTAAAGTCGGGCATGTTGTCATAATCATGTAAACATTCCTAACTCTGCAGACGAAGGACCGACATAACGTGATATTCACAACTGCGTAGCCATCTGTAGCCACGAGGAAGGATCAAAACCAGGAAGCGCACTCTGATGTCTGACGTCTTAGAGAATAGTCCCCTCCCCGCTCGTTTCACAGCTGGCCTTGCCCCGTAGCATTGCTGGCAAAGCACACAGGTTTGGATTATTTGAGCACCGATTCCGCACAGACGGAGGTTATCCTACAATGCCTAATGATGTCTTCTGGTTGGCATGATGATTGTTAGTTTAGCATGGTCAGTGTATCGATCTGACGTTTGTCAGGACTCCAGAGAGTTATAAAACCGCAAGCATTGCTGTCAGTAGCTGTCTGTTGCAAGTGGTGCAACGAGTACTGTCTTTGTTGACCGAACACAAGCTGTTTTGGTAGATGTGCCGATTCTGTCTTTGCAATGTGTTGTCTATCTTAGAGTTGCACATGAGTGACATGTATGCAATTTGTGCATTCATCCACCACTGGCAGCTTGTGCTACGTATGTCTTATATATGATATATCAACAGACGCTCACTGAAGCCCTTGCTCTCGCACAGTGCGCATCTGTTGGGGATAATATGGTATATAAGATCTCTGTTAAGGAGTTAAATCAATTTTAAAGAGCAAAATCAGTCTTATAATTCATAACAATGTTAGTTAAACCAGGCCCTGGTGTTCTAAACACTATGCTACTCAGCCCCATGTGATTAGCGGATAATGGTCTTTAAGTACCTAGTCCACTCTTTACCCACCCTTCTAAGGATGCCTCTGGAGATGCTGACCTGTGCTGGGACACTGATTTATTCCATGGCATCAGCCGCCATCTGCTTTCACTTCTATGAGGTTAGTTTTTACAACAGTCTAGGAGGTAAATCACTTGGATGGAGAAGCAGGGAATCACCACCGCCCCTCGACCAACATGGCTGACACGTACGCCATCCATGCAAACTGCAAAGATTCGGCAAACTTTTCTTCAACATAAAGTTCAGTAACCTATCTCAGATGTACTTGTAGTGGATTTAACTAGAACTGAACACATAGGGAAGCTACTAGCCTACTACACAAGTCTACAATTATAATGTCTATGTATGTTTCCGAAACAATAATTTTATTGGCCTCTGTGTGTGTGCACGCGCGCGCGCGCGCGTGTGTGCGTGTGTGCATCAGTGCATGTTCTGCTCAAGATAAAAACTAGACACCAACTATGGTTAGGTATTTGTGGGGATGCAGTGGTCTAGACTACAGAGACTCAAGAGGTTACCGTGACAGGTTTAGTGCATTGGACTGTTGATCCCGAGGGGTTGGTGCTGCTGTTTTGAAGAGTGGGCAATTTCATTTACCCTACTTGTCTGTCTCCAGAAGAAGCACTTTAGAAACAGCCGTTGGTCTCTTTAACTTGTTGTCTATGCTAGGGGAAGTAGAAGATCCCAAGCAGGGAAATGAAAAAAAATGTCATGGACTGAGTAGTTTCAGAGAAGGAAAAGTAATCCACTCCTAATGGTTGTCCAAAATAGGGCTGTTCAGAGTTACCCAGGATAAATCATGACAGAACTGTCACTTCTGTTTTCTAACTGAAACTGACTGTAAGATGTAGACTTTTTTGGTGTTCTTTGAGTAAAAGATCAAAAGTTAACAATTGCAATATTCATATTTTTCCTTATATGTCATTCGACAGGTTTTAGAGCTGATCTTCGATCTTTTGTCAGGTTGGTCAAATTTCAACAAGTCGTCCATATTGCATGCTGGGAAATAGTGCAAACAGGGTCCCCTGGCCCCATTTACAATCTCACACTGACTCTTTGTTCATGAAAGGTTACTTGTCATGTTATAACCGCAACTGAATGTATGATAACAATTATTATTATAACACTAGTCATGGGGAAGGAATTCATAAGCTCTAATGAGGCAACTGTTATTGAATGAGAAAAAAATATCCATAATACCAACATCAGAAAGGTGAGTGTTGCTTTGTATGAATGGCTTATATGTCTGCCAATGCCATATTATATTACCTGACAAACAACTACTTGTCCATTTATTAGTTTACACCAATGTCCAGGGCAAAAACGAGCCTGTACAGTGGTTGGGCCGTCGCTTGTACCACCAGTACTGTACAGGCCTCAGAATTAGTCTTACTAACACTTGAAATAGAGATATGGCGCGATAGTTTTGTGTATGAAATATGTCAAATAAATGTTATTAACACTAACTAACTAAAGGTTGTAGATTTTAGATGTGTGGTTTTAGCTGTGATAATGATAAAATATCATTCATTTTAAAACTAATCTTCAGAATACTTTTTTCATTTGCAAATTAGTTTGTACAACAAACTGCAGTACTATTACTATTACTACTACTACAGCTAATGTACAAGTGATAATTACTATTCAATTCTACAATTTTTATAACTACTTACACAACCAGTCTAGTCTATTGCAATTCCGCGACAGTTTTTTTAATAAATAATATGCCCCTGTTATTTTCTTATCTACCGTACCCATCATAAATACTAATTAACCCGACTACAAGTGTCAAATTAATCATCAAAACCCCACCACTTCAATAACAACAGCAGACATGAACGTGAAGTGAGATACGTTGTCACACCAGCAATACCACGGAGTGTTGTCAACACCATGGGGACAAAACACAACAGCCTGACAAGAGGGGACACAATTCATGTCATCTACAACTGTTGGCACCTTTTTTCATAACAATTCATTTACCTAGAGTGTCAAGGTATTGTCAACATAGCCCTCTGGGGTTTGAACCTGGTCATGTAATGAACTGTGAAAGACAGCCTGACATTCCTCAGGGAATCAGACCCATCCCAGACTAAAGGGGAGAGATAACGTAAACACACAACATAGGTGGTTGACACTGAATTCGGCTGGCTTTCTGACAGTTGGTATTTTGCAATTGTGCAATTACATTCTATGTAGGCTTGCTTTGTTGACATAGCTGGGTTACCCTGACATAGCTACATAGCTGGGTTACCCTGACATAGTTACATAGGGAAAAATGTTGTCGACTCAATGTCTGTATTTGTCAATGTCATAATCTTAAATCATCCGTAATTATCCGTAGGTTTTCTGGATCCATATTTTGAAAAGAATCCATGTGTAATAATTCAAAAGCAATTTGTAAATAAAACATGCCAAAGAAGAATGCACGAAGTGAATGGAAGTCGTTTCTGGACTTTGGCAGAGAAAATGAAAAATAAGCGGTCTGTTTTATAAATACTAGGAAATAAAATAATGTTTGAACTCTAACCATACCTATGACAGTAATAAATCATTCATTCTAACAGCATCAGCAGTTTATCACAGGACACTCCTTCAAATTTCACCAGCCAAAACTCTTTTTGTCTCTTGTTTAAAGTAACGCTTAGTACATGTTCGTAACTTGTAAAGACATATATGAGAATGTAACCACAGAAGAGCAGTGTTAATGGTGTAAATGAAACATAACACCCCCTGGTAAGTAATGTTGAGCAATGCTGTATGACACATAAGTTTCCCTTCCCATGCAAACTGCCAAACAAAGAGTCATGTGTCTGCAGGCTTCATAACAAATGTCACAAGTCATGCACTGACAACTTAATAGCAAAAACACTTTGCCGGCGAAGACTGCACCACACAGTTGAACAAGTGTCTTGACAATTAAACTTAATAAATTTTGAAATAAGCCAAGAAACGAGAATGTTGTTACATTCAAGGAACTTTAAAGTTGTCTAATCAAACCAATCAGTGTAGAAAAACTTAAACTGAAAGTTGACCCAGATGATGAAAAATAAACAAAAGCCATGTCAGCCATATATAATAAGAATTATTAACTACATTAATATTTAATATTTTGGGTGTAATATGAACAACCTGGTAAAAACACTAGGTGTGTTGACAAAATACAAATGTCACCATTTATGTTTAGGCTTTGTAATGATATCACTGGCTCCATTACACTGAATTACCTTGGTAATTAAGTTTAATAACAAAATAAGTGTTTGTATATAATATAGCAAGGCTAAATAAGTGCAACATAATAATTACGGGAACATTAAAAATTAAAATAATTAGAGAGACAACACAATAGTCGGTCTGATGAAGATGACTGAACACTACAAAAAACATTACTGAAGAAGAACAAATTAAGCTTGATAGTGAAATACGAAAAAATTAAATTATTTAAACACCAGCCCATTGAATCTGTTAACATGTGAATGTGTACGGAATGTCAGACTTGGTATCGCATTATGACTGATACTCTCCGTGGTTATCAGTGGTTATTGCTGCTTCATTGGGGGTCTCATATTATATTTTGCAAGACCGAATAACTTGGAGGACAGATTTGGAAGTCTATAGGCCATTAATCTGTCTTTGCCTCTTGGGAAGACTTTGGATGACCCTACAACACTTGCTGCTCTACTTTCTGCTCTAGAAATAGCTACCAAAGTACCATACAACACAAACAACCCTGCTCTCTGATCTCAGTGCAGATTACTGACCCCAAAAGCTCCCAACAATCAGACAATTGTCATACCTGTGACCTCTCTGCTAGTTAGGCACATTGTGGGTGTCAGGTGGTCACTGTTATCTGTAATAGTACTTATGTAGTATTTTGTCAAGTCACTTCTATAGGTCAACTTCTAGTTTGGGGTTATATAGTTATGATGTCATTATGATTACATGGTTTAAATACTGACTTATGACATTTAATGCCAAACAGTCCTGCCAAAAGTTAAGACAGATACAGGAATGGTTTATTTTCAGAGGTTTCCTTGTCTAGAGTTTGTAAGTCTACGATAGTTTAGATCCATTTCCCTGGGTTTTATGGCCCTTAAATGTCTCTTCTGAAAGACGGTCACAAAATGAAACCAGTGGCAGGTGGAATCAACCCCCCCCCCACAATTGACAATCTGGTGCTTCAACCACAGGATCAGTTATGACTAAATATTAATATACGGATTAACTATTAATTTTATAAACTGGTTTTAAAAGTAATTAACCCGAAATGTGCACTCTTTTGTGACAGTCGGATGACAATGATATATATTATATAAACCAAAAACCACAATGTAGGATCCATTTCTGAATGACATATATCCATGATATGGCAATAATAGAAAGGCCTCATTATAGAATATAATTCAAAGAGTTGACATTTTGATTTATATGTTACATTTAACAAAATAAGCCAGTTTTTCAATTTTATTACTAATTTTACATTACAAAACTGGTAACCAGTATTACAAGTATAACTACGGTGAATTTTCACTAAAGGGAACTTGTTTGAATTTGGTCAAACTGCTCCATTTACCCAATCTTCCTTATAGGCCCTGTCCATAACACTAAATGGGGATTTTAAAGTTGTTCACTTTACAAGATGTTCTTTATACCCGATGTCCTTGTAGCAAAAGTCTACTACCGGTACACTTCCATACAAACAAACATACACGAGAGAGTCTAGACACACCACCTTCTGTGACCAGTGATCCAACTAACAAGCAAAGAAGTTGGTGCTACACCGACCTGTTACCCAACAACTCCTAGACAGGACTAGCTGTGAACAAACTGCCCAGTGTTGACAGCCACTATCAACCCCGACCTACTCACCCCTGGCATCCTGGACATGTGTAGTGATAAATCCACTTGTCCACCCAAGTTCTCTGGCCAGACACAACTTGTACTAATGACCACAACAACTAGCCTGTACACCAGACACCTGTGGCTGTGACAGAGTCAGACCACTGGCAGTGGACCAAGACAGGACAATGGAGTGCCAGAACCATAACAGCCACTCATATCAGACTATTCAAATGAGCACACCACTAGTAGGAGTCAGAGCCACAGCTGAACAAAGAGCCAGGGTGTAGAGATGATACATGCCACTGCCCCCAGAGGGTAATACCGTAAACACCCTCATAGAACTTGTTGAATGAGCACAGTGCGTGTTAGATAAGAACAACAGCAGCATTATAGAAATGCAGTTGCTCATCAGATCAAAACTACTACATCTATGGAAATTTCGAAGGCTGGGGTGTAGATTTGATACAAATCTGTGGCACAACCACCCCCAGAGGGTATAATATAAATATCCTTGTAGAACTTGTTGAATGAGCCCAGTGTGTATTTGATGATTACCACAATAGAGTTGTAGAAACGGAGTTGCAGATCGAAACTAAGACATTAATAGACATCTTTCAGAGGAGTAGCCATGAGACCTATAATCAATCCCCACCCCCACCCGCACCCCAGGGTATTACTGCATGCACTACCATAAATACCCACATAGTAGCACTTGGTGAATGAACCCACTGTGCATTGAAATGGCGTTGCTCATTAGATCCAAACTAAGACATTTAAGGAGATATTTCAAAGAGACAGGGGTGTAATTATGACACACATCATTGCCCCCAAAGGGTATTAGCAGTGTACCGTAAATGACTCCATAATAGATCTTGTTAAAGGAACCCATTGTGTGCTTGTTAACAATGACACAGCTGTAGAAACAGAGGGTACCATTGGGAAACTCTGGCAGAATTATGGACAGCTATCTATGTTCATTATTCCAATCCACTGGGCTGTATAAATTACTATCTTGCTATAAAGATGATATCAACTCTGAATGAGTGGCTTTTGTGGAGTAATTGCACAGGGGTCAAGGGTCAAATCGTAAAACACACTGAAGCCGGGATGGTTCCAAGAACTGCAGCACAAATGACTTCAGAATGTGTTTCAGAATATTGTGCACAATGAATGTATGTTTGATAGACAGTTGACATGATACCAATTGTTCATCTTCATGCAAGTGCTGATAAGATTGTGTTTCACAGTAGTTTCACACAAGGTTATTTTGAAATATTATCTCACAACAAAACATCTGATAGTAGTTCAATACAATCTATTGTTATATAAGAGAAGAAAATTATCACCCTCACAAAACCCAATGGGGGATGTTGAACTTGAGTGAGTGTTTGTCCCAGTGGCATATCTGGGGGGTAGGGGCAATTAAATAAAATACAATTCCTATGTATGTAACCTACTGCACCATGTTATATGGAATACTAATGTAAATTATTTTATCATGGAAAACAAATGAGTGACTACGCTTGGTTGCATTTTAGCCCACCCCTTGAGTTCCTATATATGCAAATGGGTTGTCATAAATTAACTTTAAAAAATACATTGCAAGTATAACTTTGGAATTTATGTGAAAAATATTGCTAATTCTTGCTGCCCATTTGGAATTTATGTTTACTTCAAAACATCTCTTGAAGCTGTTCATTCTATCCTGCCCATCAGTCGGATGGCATCATTATTTTGGTTCATCTTTGATGGTGATGTATGAAACAACCCACAATTATTCTGTGATAGCACTTCCAATAATTTGTTGTAGTAAAAATATAATTTATAACTGAAGAAATGGGTACGTCTCTGCATTAACATCTGAAAATTAGCACACAGATAGTGAGTTTAGCACACAGATAGTGAGTTTCAAATTGTCCACGGAGTAATGCAATAATACATAGCATCTGTTGTTTTGGGAAAGTAAGCCTTATTGACAACCAAGAGGCAGACTAACAAAAGGTAATGACAAAATATACATATGCATAGGAACTTCCAAAAATCCATTTCATAACTTTGTTTGGTGCTCTACGTTGCATATTTTAATATAACTTACGGCAAAATAATGAGTGGACTGCTTCCAAATTGCTTGAGGTGTGTCTGGCATTGAGGCGATGCCATGACAATACCACTGGGTTCAGACACTATACAAATTCATATTATTGTTATTATCATAAATTTCTCATAGAAAGCCAGATTCTATGAAACCAAAACTTGAACATTTTACCAATAAATATAATGTTCAGCAATCCATGTTCCATAATGTCGTAACTTTGGTAATGATTGACATTGTAAGTATTCAGCTAATGCCTGTGAATGACAGAAAACCGAAATGTACAATTAGTAGACACTTTAGCACCCAGTGGATGTAGAGACATAACTAATACATTAGCAGCAGAACAACTGAAGCATTCATAACTAATGAACACAGCCTCTTAACACTAATATGTATGAGTGCAAACAAGCCAGACTATACACTGCTCTTATGAAATACTCAGGTGTGCGGGGAATATTTTAGCCATGAGAGTCCATACAATAATGAAAGGACACATGTACTCCGACTGTGTTCTGTCTGTGGATATTATTATTATTAATGTATATATATTCAGTTTATCTTTATTATGAACGACGAATAACTTAGGCTGTGCATGATAGTGAATATTGGTATATTTCCCTGCAGACCGAGTGAGGAGTGAACAGACATGTAACCTGTGGCCATGGGAAACAAAGGGTTAATCGTCTGTCTGCCTGACAGATGTTAATTTCTAGATCATGTTACATGTAATACCAGGATCTTCCTTGCCCTGGATTAGGTGACAGCAACATCAACATAACAGAAAATGTAGCATTTTTATCGGGCAAAGCACTTTAAAAACTCAATTTGGATTTTAAAGAGATTCTGACTGAACAACAGTGATTATGCAAAACAGGTACAATTGAGATTCATTTAGAGTTTTTCAGGCTCAGTGCGTTAGTCATTGTAACAATAAAGTTTATAATACAGAAATATGCACATTCATATACTTCCCACTTGAAACTATATCACATCTAAATAAACCTAATATCTAGGCGTTGTGTTACTGTATATCTACCATTGTTTATTGTTTTACAATAACTAGTCTATATCATAAAACAGTTCCTTCTCTGTTTGTTTGTGCCCCCATATCTCCGTCAGTTATGCATGTGATCTAGCGGTTGAGATGGTTCATAGATTTAGACATTTTTGAAGTTCATCCAGGGGTGCAGAACTTGGGGGCTCAACATTTCAAAAGGCTCATGTTCGTGGAGTTCCAGCCGTGGAATTTCAGGTTTTTCTATATCGTCATAAAGATAATTATGTCATCTACAAATATGTCGCTGGATGTATGCCAACATTTTGAATAGTTTTTAAGTTGTTGACATTTGAAAATCCTCAGCACTTAACATGAACCAGGTCTACCTGTCGTTGGTCTCATCCGCATGTTTACAAGTAGCGCCCTCTTTTGCATTTCATATATTTCTTACATAAGGAGTTATATGTCATTTTGTCATTTAGCATCAAAATTATCACCTGTCAAGTTAGCGTATTATAACAAGTGAATGACAAAAGTTATATTGGATAACTAGGAATACGACATACCGGTATCTATATTATAAAACAATTTGTTCTCTGTTTGTTTGTGAACCCATATCTCCTTTGGTTTTGCATGTATCTGGCTGAAATTTCAACCCAGCATTCGCTGTTGCTGATTACGTCAGTTAGATTAGACGGGTGAGCAATTGAGTTCGAGATTTCTGGCAGAAGGTTGTCCTAACAACTAGGCCAGTTACCATTTATTAATACGGGTTATGCAGCGGATAGACTGGAAACATTTGGGATGGGTTTGGGGTGTCTGGTACATATGACTGCCTTTTCCCCCCGGGTAACGCTAGGTTACTATAAACAGATACCTGAAGATTTCAGAATTTGGTCAACATTCTTCTCACAGTTGCATTAAGAACGTGTGATTACTTTTACCAAACAGATTGTCACAATATGGCAGGTTACGTAAACTATACAACTGCGCAGATCACCTACAAAGTTGTATGTACCATCAACGAGGGTAAACAAAATAATTACTGTTAATTGGTGACCCTTCATCTTGTAAGATGCTAGGAATGACTAGAGGCTAATTATACTTTGTTTGGCAGTAGCAGTTAAGACAATCTGTCTTTACTAGTGCAGGTGATTTGGCTAATCACTCCCAGCAAACAAGCTGTGCCTCAGCCATCCAAGTTAGATATCATAGACCTCTCTTTTGGCTGCCTAGAATTTCCAGGCAATAGCTGCCCACTGTTACTGTAGTTGACTTCCTAGAAATACTCCAGTAAAGACCTGTTATCAAAGCTGGAAGCGCGTGGGTGATAATTCTCTGATAATATGACTGCACCTTCGCCAAATACACTTACACAGCACGTAAGGTGCTTTTTTCTAACAGGAAGTTGCACAGTGTGTCTCAATGAAAGTGTGGCCACAAAAAATATATTTTTGTATGGGGTTTAGAAGGGGACATTAGGCTGGTGGGGAAAGGTTAGATACAAGAGGTCCTCTCCTGTAAAGCATTGATTGTCTTCCGCACTATGGCAGAATGAAATAATAAGTGAAATAAATATCAACATAAAGTTGTTGTGCTGTTGCTTGGACTAATAGCCTGAAATGATAACAAAAGGAGTAAATGAGATGTCCAACATCTACCCATCTTTTGCAACACCTAATGATGGTGTGCCCAAATGGAGCCAGTGGGAAGGAGACTGGAAATCTGGCACATTCCTGTTGGTTTTGTTTTATTCTTTGCAATTTTGAGTAGTATGAGTACTCATCATATGGCTTCCAATGGCATTCGTCTAAAAACATGTGAAACTATGGCGCATGTAACGAACGGTCAGTTGTTGAATCTTGCAGCTGAATGGTCAAGCTATTAAATGTGCTTGTAGCATGCAGCTGAAATGTTAGCCTGAAGTTGTGCAGACAGATTCTGTACTTGTTGAAGACATAGAGAAATAAACAAAGACAACAATAGTGACACCTATTCATAACAGAGAACATGCACTCAGTGTAATAAACCAACAAACACAATCAAAGACACAAAAGAAACGTGCAAGCATGCTCACAAGTGCAAGGCAACAAGTACACGCCTTGCAAGCCGGCAGCAATACAAAGCATGCAAAAACCAACATTTTCACCTTCTTTGAACTCCACAAGTCAACAAGGACGCCACATAAAAAAATCACAGAAACCATCCATGCGTGACCAACTAGAAGCGCTGTGCCTGCGGTTGCCATGGTTACTCACTTTCAGCGCATCTCCGTTGGAAAACATCGACATGGCAACTCGCTTCTCATCCAAAGATCTCTCGAGATCGCGGATCTTGTCGGCCTGAGCGTCGATCTGATCCTTGAGCACGCTTACTTGCAGCGTGAGATGATCCTTCTCACTCTCCAGACGATCTGCCTGACTCTCAGAACTGCTCGACCGCGGCATGCTATTGGTGCTAGTGTTGCCGTGGTAACGTGACCCGCTCTTTGGGTAGAAACAACATGTCGATGCTGTAGTTTAACGATTTGTTTATAAAATGTTACATTTTTTCAAATGACAGTGTCTTTGGTTAATTTTGAAATTTAAAAAATTAAATCTGACATTTAGTATCTGGCTAATTTTGAACAAATTTTGCAGAATTATTATAATTTTGAACAAAATGTAGCAAAAAATAGTAAATTTGTAACAAATCTTGTAGAAATATTAAAAATTTTCTTCAGTCGGTCAACTGTGATGGTTTCAAAAGTGACAATGCAACATTCATAACGTTCTTGATATAAAACATGAACAGTGCTTTGGTACCAAGAATTATGAAAATCGTCAAATGCATTATTGGGGGAATTGGGAACATTGTGTATTGGTTTCAAACCTGAATTTGTATTTATCCAAGAATGTGGACAAAATACAAATTACAACAAACACATTGATGAAGACATACATTTCAAAACAACACCATGTTGCTGCAAATAATGTTAATTCAATAGCACAACTGAATATACATATAACTCCAAGCATAACAAATACCGGCTATAAAATCTATGGGTAGGTAATATTTTATGAAGAAACATTATACTAAGTTTATCTATTTCCAACTATGAACCCTTAAGTTGAATTTCTGTATGTTATTAATAATATCATGTACAATTTATTTCATTGGAACAGTAACTGTTATAAAGTTGCATTCTTATTTTGCTGCACCAGAAATATAAAATCCCAAACTTTTATATTTATCACTTTCATTAACTCCACATAATATGTACACATTTTCACATAATATAGCATGTGATGATAAAATGGCTAAAAAAAACTAAAATATGTGACTAATTCTATAATGTTGGTCATCTCTGCTCTACTGGTCATTAGTTATTCATAAGAACAAGCGAACACAGAGCTCAGATGACCTATCAGACATGTGCAATAGTAAATGTTAAGAATTCATGACTGTTTCTGGCCCTTTTGATATAAGTGTGGACATGTCATTAAAGTAATATCAAAACAGAACGGTTCAAATGTGATAACATATTTTTTTATACTGATTGTTCAGTCGTCTTCTGTCTGACTTAGACTGAGTGACTCTGATGTCTATTGATGCATGAGGCAGTCAAAACACTCCACACAGACCTGTTTCTTAGTTTATAAGTAATAATTAGTCAGTTTATGAAGACTGATTGCAATTCTGTATATATATATCATGCATATAATTGTATAATGATATTACAATTTTATATGTAAATTGTACTATAAATTTATTATGGTAATGCAGTTCCTTTGACATTCAGGAAAGAAATCAATTTAGAATTTATTTAAACAAATCTTACGTGGTTCAATATGTGGAAGTCACACCTTAATTATTTTATAATATCCTATGTAACATCAGATAAGAGCATTGAAAAAAGAAACCACTTTGCAGTGTAGATGCCCACACATTTCCTTGACAGTAAATATATGAATCGAGGAGGGGGTTCGCATATTAATTTTATTCAGGAAATGTCTGAAGGAATATGTCATGGTGGAAAAAGTGTCTGGTGGGAGGGGAATATCCATAGTGACTCTGTGCTTTGTACGTGTTCATGCAAGGTGTATGTTAAATGAAGCCAGGGACAACTCTGGGAGGTTGTGTGGCAGTAAGTGGCCTCTGTGCCAGGCTGTGTTGGGAGGCAGTAAGTGGAGGTGATGGAGTGTGGAGAGACACAATGATGACAAGATCAACTCCAGGTGTCTGCCCTGCCTCAGTAGGTACCAGAACTAACCAGCACAGCACAGCCTCCATGGGGCTTCTTACTGGGATGGAAACACTGATTAAACTGCCTGGGTTGTAGAAGACAGAAGTATCCAAGTATTGTTGAACAACCACAATGTCTGTATCTATTCGCCGCACATTGTATATTTTGGACACCCTAAAAGAATAATTATTTTTCTGTACTGTATGTTTTTGGACAGTTTGGTCAAAAGTGAGAGATTCAGTGAAACCTTGTGGCCTACCACAATGTGGAGGAGCAACCTGTGTGTGTATTCCGATACCATAACATTCGTTTCTACTGTATGTTTTCCGACAGCAAATAATTACCAATAATTATCCAAATACACAGTCGTAACGGAATTATCTATAGGAATTTGAAGTACTTACGGAATCTATGGATTACTATTTCTAGGCTAGACACTCAAGAAATTTTATATTTGTAAATATATTTTTGTAACGCTACAAGTACAATTAAACACATCAAAATTCATCATAAGAAACTTAAAGAGACCAATAACAGAAAATCATACTTTAATGTATAATGCTATATATTCCTGCTGATATTAAAATATATACCACACGTAATGATGCGTATTTAGGCATTAAAATGCATCAACATAAAAATGAACATTCATCACTCTACCATTTTCTTAAAAGTTCCTAAAGCAACAACAAACATTTTGGCAAATGGACATTTTGACAATCTAGGACAGTTTGTGTATATGTAGTTAATTGGTAGACATGTCATTAACTCCTAATCAAATGTAATAAAAGCTGTCCAGGAAGTAAGTGCTTGACCTGAATAGCAGGCACCTATTTCTAGACCTCTCTGAAGACCTGTGTTAGGGCATCCACGTAACCGCCACCATTTTTGAAGTCACTCCTGAGTATTCCACACTGCTGTTTTCTGTCTCTTTACATCAGTGGCATTGTCATCATAATCATTTATAACTACGTTCTCTTCGATCTTTGCCATTTGAGATTTTGCAGCAGGCTAGACCTGATAAAATAAGTCCAATTTTTTCCAATATCAGTCATGATTCTGACAAGATCCAGCACCTGTTTGACCTTTGACCTATTGAGTGCCATCATGGTAATGCCTGACATTTCACATGAAAAGGTCACCTGTGAGGTAGAACTGATAAGGTTTATAGCCCAGTAAATAAGCCCATGATATTATATTGCAGTCTGCACTGCTAGAACCATTGGTCACAGCAACATTTTTGTGATTACAGCAAATTTAATTCTCCCATCTTGTAATAAACAAATAGCTGGGACTCATTTAGAATATGGTGGTACAAATATGAAGGTATCTGCAAGAAATCTATCAAATACGTGAATGATAAAAGTTACAAAATATATGATATGTGAAGTGTCTTCATAGTTGGTTTATTGTCTTCCTGCAGTTAATTTATTGTAAGTTTTATAATATTACATATATATATATATATATATATGTACAGACCTATATATATATATATATATATATATATATACATCTTACTGAAATATTCTGCATTTGTGTCATTATTTTTACACTTATACGTAGGCCTTCATAAAATACTGACTTATGCTGATGTTATGAAATACGAAGCAGGCCCCTTTGATAATAACTGAATCTAACAAAAAAGCGGCTGTGATGTAAATCAACAATGGTGAATCAACAATGGTTGACAAATCGATGATGTTATACTAACATCATGTTTACAATATCCGTGGTTGGTTTTATGAACTGGCTGGTTTTATGAACACAATCAAGGATAACATTTACTTTAGAGCATTTTATCTCCCCACTACCGAGCTAAATACGCCACAGGAAACTAAACCTAAAACCCCACCCAACAAACGCAGAGACAAATATTTACCTTATGACCAGTAGGAGGTCGACTGGTCTGGCTGTTGTCAAACACATACAGTTGGTTCTTCTTGCGCCTACGAGGCAGGGTCTGGTAATACAGATTGTAGTCAAACCCGTCTTCCATTCTGTCTACAGAAGCTTGTTCTTCCCAACAAACAAGTCTTGCATAAAAGTTCACTTATGCCTCCTGAGTCCACTTACTTGTGATTAGCAGCCTTATCAAATCCCTCCTGGCCAATTGCTTTCACTCAGTCAGTAAGCACACAATCAGCTTTGGGTAGATACCATGATATTTTGGTGACATTTATTACTGGGTCATTCTCAGAGTCTTAGCCACAGCCTCCTGGCTACAGATGGTGATCAGAAAAAGGCTGATGGTGTGGTGTTATCAGTGCCCTTCCACTGATAGCTGACTCCCTGCCAACTGCAGCACTCAGTATGATAAATCCACCATTAGTTTCTCCTAGATGTTCCAGTGGTGCAACCACAGAATGACAGCTTCCGGAATGCCTGAATTTAATCAGCACAAACCCTGTTGCCTGTCTGTATGGATGCTAACGTATGCTAACGTATGCTAACCCAGTCTTTGTCTGCAGTGGCAGCCAAGAAAAACAAGTCTTTCAGCACAACACCAGCAGGAGATCTGTGGGGTAACTTGGCACCTATGCCAGCATAAACACTGATTGCCAGTGGTGGCCACTCACTGAGGATGGAGTATTCTTATGGCTGTCCAGTCACTGATACACCAGCACAATACGTCTCATTGCACTCACAACCCGTCATTCAGCGAACGCAAACCAACTACGTCCAATCAGCGTTTTTCTGCAGAAAACCAACTCCCGCAAAACTCTGTGGCTATGCACTGTCACGTAAATTATTTATCAGGTGTTAACTGCTGTGAATCATACGAGGTATCAATGCAGCTGCACACTCTGGCACTTATCATCGTTATCCTCACGAAACCTTTGGCAAATTTTCCACTTTGAAGAGTTTATCTTCAAGAGTCATCTGGGAAAATTTCTTTTTGGAGTCTGAGTAAACAGCTGTCCCAATCAATCTTGTACAATGTCTTCAGTGTAGTGAACTTCTTTCTGAGTGTCACATTCAGTGTATGTTTACGCCATGCTCAAGACAAGCTGCACAGAAGTGAACAAACTGCAGTTTGAATGTCCCCCACACCTGTCAATTATGTAGCATTGGTCGATCCTTGATGAAACAGCCGGGTCTATCCCAACAAGCAGCTTTGAAGCATTCCTCGACCAGTCTGCATATTCATACACAGGCCGACGGGTGCCGCGATTTGCATAAACTACAAGTCGTTCACTTGGATAACCACCTGCAATTACAGCTTCCGGCCAGAGCTAATTCCCAAACTGTTTATTTACTCCGATTGTTCTTATCATGTAATCCACTCCAGAACACTGCAAACATACTGTAAATGCAACAGGTATTGTTGATAGCAATCCAGCTGTGTATCACCATAAATATATCCAACAGGGATGATACCTGGATTCCAGTCTTCACTCTTCAGCAGCTCTAGATTACCGACACACAGCCAGCAGCCACCAGAATGTAATGACACTTAATAAGGTCCCAGTGATGTATTTACCCAGCCAACTGGGACACAGCAACAGCTTCCCTTCACTCCCCCAACAGCAGTCCTGTCTGTCTCCCTCCTTCCAGCCTGGCCCCTCTCCTTGGAGACTGGCAGCTTCCCAGAAAGTCAACAGTGCATAAGGCCTTCACACACAAAAGGAGATCCAGTTTCCAGCAGCTGGTGTGGGTGTATGTGTGTATATGTGTGTGCTCATAAGTCTGTCAGATAAGGTTTTGCTGAAACTATACACTCTGCTAATGCTGTTCTCCTGTTCACAAATCTGGTCACTTCAAAGACCTGTTGACAGGATCTAGTCTTTGCAATTGTGGTGACCTTTGGTAGTTCTGAGTAAAACGATTTCCAAGGTTCTGTCCCACACCAATGTGTGCTCCCAGATGGCCCTAAATCTCAGCCCTGATAAGGACTGTCTTTAGATACTTGTCAACACATAATTATAGTCAGTCCCAGAACACTGATAAGGATGAGGGTGGTGCTGTCAATCACAATGCCATTCTCAATCAAAACTTGTTCTGAAACCTTCCAACTTACTGAAGAGATGTGAAGGTCAATGCCATACCTCTGTTCTCTCTATGTGTAGTGGTCTACATCCTGTCACGATGTGTAGGTTATAATCCTGTCAGTGTCATTGACGTGGTCATACAAAGATGCTTCTTCTCTCGTGAAGAACACAGTAATCCAGCGACAGGTCTGGTCAATCAGGTTATTGGTAAAATAACAAAATATCAGCAGTAAATGTCAACGCAAGATCTTCTGTGTTGGTTGTTAGCAATAAGTATCAGCAATAAATATCAGCGTATATCCTCTGAAGTTAGCTATGTACACTTGGAACCCATGAACTTAGCTATGTACACTTGGAACCCATGAACTTAGCTATGTACACTTGGAACCCATGAATGTAGCTGTGTACACTTGTACCCATGAACTTAGCTATGCACACTTGGAACCCATGAACATAGCTGTGTACACTTGGAACCCATGAACTTAGCTATGTACACTTGGAACCCATGAACTTAGCTGTGTACACTTGGAACCCATGAACGTAGCTGTGTACACTTGGAACCCATGAACGTAGCTGTGTACACTTGGAACCCATGAACACCAGTGTAACCAGATTGATCACAAGAACCACAGCACACGTAAGCTGAAGCAAACAATCTTCATGACAAAATCAACTAATCCAGGTCTCCTACCACCGTCACAGAATCACACTGGGTTGAATATAATCGGCTGACTTTCCTTCTGCTGTATGCAATCTCAACTTTCTTCTTCTGCTACAATATTGGAATATTTTCTGAGACGTTACATCCAGATCTCGACGCGAAACACTCGACAGCGGAAGCTAGAGTGATCCCAGCTCAGTGTCAGCTATAGATCCATGAAGTGCATTCACTGAATGACCTGTAAACAGCGAAACTCATCCAGATTTATCCCTTCAACAACAGTGCAGCCAGGCCCAACCAAACATCCTCGAAATACATGCGCCACATAAGTGCCTGTCCTAGAATGTACAGCTCCCAACATTAGTGATAGCACTGACAGCAGCAGTAGTAGTGATCAGCAGGAGATAGAGTTCTCTCTAGTAAAGGTTGATACTGACAACATAGGTAGCCTACAGTCTTCAGTTGGCTCACAGGTCATCAAAACACAGACATCCAGCTGCATGTGGCCTTGGAAAACACACATTCACCCAAGTAATAGCATTGCACATCAAGCTGCTAGCCAGGGAGGTGTCAATCAAACCAGATCTCAGCCAGGGAGGTGTCAATCAAACCACCAGCACCTACAAATAGAGCTAATTCAGCTGTATGTGCAGAGGTGAACCCTGGGGAATAAACTTGACAACACAGTGATGCACACTTGTTCAATATATATTATTATTCTACATATTCATATGTTTTATCACCTTATTGTAATTCATTAGGCCCTATATATATATATTTATTGTTCATGTTGTATCACCATTTTATAAATCAAAGTATTTTAAACCAAACTGGTTTAAACCATGCTGATTTTGTCAATTACCACCTGCACTGGGGAGTTGAAAAGTCATCTCTGATAATTTGTTTAATAATAATTATGAAACATCTAAAATGCACAAATCCTCAGAAAACTGAGCTTACAGGTGTAAACAAACCTGAATTATTCATAAACAAAAAACACAACATCCATCATCAAACTGAGGAACCTCCAAGGATTGAATTAATGTATAAATAAAATTTGAAAAAATATTGATTAATATTTTTGCAAAAGGTAGCTATTTTCGGATGATTTTCAGGCCATTAGTAACAGTTAATATAGACATTATTTGGTTATTAGAATCTGTGAAATATTTCAACATTTGCACATTGTTTTTATTTTAAACGTAAAATTAGCTAGAATGTTCCTTGCCATGATTTTAATTCTTGTCAGTTACACACAAAGGAGCTGTCCCTATGAAGCCCAGGTCTGATAAAGCCATTATCTCCTTCACAGCATGGGCCCACACACCCATTACACTGTGTGGGACTGCCATAAACCTGCTGTTAATTACCAGCACACCCTTACAAGTCTACCCCATTCCTGGTATCCACCCCTCCACTCCACTTAGGGTGCATTGCTCTGGGGGCTGTGTGGCCCAGCTTGACACAAGCCAGGGCACAGTTGGTACATTTAGGTCAGACTCAGGGATAAAAAGTGAATATTCCTTCCAAAGGGACTGTCAACAAACAGCCCCAAATAAGGGTCTATAAATAACTACTGGTGGAGGGCTGTAGCAAGGTATTTGTGGGTCTAAGCCTGCTCAGACATGTACTAATGGTTATAGCAGTTACATAACGTATAATGATGAGGAATGTTAGCTGTATGGTGATGATGACATAGACAGATGTTTCATTTCCTTGACTTTGTTTATGTCATCCTGTAGTGTTGTAGGTAATTACGCAAGTGCATTATCTAGTGTTTGCTGCTGTACAAGTAGACAGGATACTCTCTAACAGTGCACAATGAAACTGAATAGAATACTCTCCAAGGAGTGTATAACAGCTAGAAGGAAAATTATACTCTTTGTTGGTATGCAATGGAAGTGGAGAGGATACTCTCTAGTGGTGTATAGCGGCCGTAAGTAAAATGATACTCTGGTGGTGTACAATGGACGTGAAGAGGATACTCTCTCTATGGTACACAACAGCTAGAAGAAAACGATATTCTCAAGTGGTGTACAGTGGAAGTGTGTACAATGTCTGTGAATAAGATACTAGGTCTTGTAATCCAGTATAAGTAAGGTTGATTATTTTGTATACTCTCTGAGGGCAACAAGCAGAGGTGATAAGATTGCTTTCCTGAGGGTGCAGAGTGAAGAAAGTATCCTCTGATGGCATACTAAGGAGTAAAGAGAATAATCTCTGGGTAGATAGAGTATCCTACTGGTAGCAATCAATGGTGCTGTCTATCATGTTCTCCTTGCCTAAGATATCACAGAAATAGACAGATGAGCAAACACCACAACCAACTTGTCCCGTTTCCAGTCTGCAATATTGGAGAGAAGTTATTACAGAGTCAGCGTTATATTACCATTGTAAGACGACCAACTGCATCACTCACTGTTTGCAGATCTATAAATGTATGTAATAACCATCTGAACATATGTTTATGTGTATATATAGGAAAATCACACTGATGCATACTGTTAGATATGTTGCATACTTGCAAAATAAAACCTGGTCAAATACAGTAATAGAAATAACCAATAACATTCTAAAAGAGTCAGTCATAGTTTTCATCTGACATTTCCAACTTCCAAGAATATCTGTTGCAATAAATCATTCTGATGATAATATAACACTGGTGACATTTCAGTTTTCATATCTAAATTTATCAGTTCTGTACAATATCATTCATCACAAGTCTGGTAAAATTAAGTTAAAAAAACCTCTATAATATCATATTATAAAATGAGTGTTTTGTGTCTTACTGGATGTCAAAAATGTTGAAGAAAAAAGAGAATACTTGTGGGAAATGTTGCATCTCTCTCAAGATCTCCTTCCGTATACATCTGTACAAGTGAATGAATGAATGAATGAATGAATGAATGAATGAATGAATGAACGTTTATTCAGAACATTGATAACAATATATACAAGATAAGACAACCAAACAAGTTTAACTATAATACAAGTGAGAATATACAATGTTTGAAGGGGGTAAATACGAAGTCAATGACTTTTGTGTAAATTTACCCCTGACATATATTTATATATAATTATATACCTGTATGTATACACACATATACATACATATACACATACATATATTCACATACATACGTACATGTATTTTGAGACATCAATATTATATTATTCGAATTTGCTATTCATCTAACCATCTAGCTACAATAATTGAAAACATGCAAGTCTGGCACATGAAGGAAAAGATTTCTACTCAGACAACCCGTAATAACAAAGAAAGTATTGATCCTAGCAAGATGAAGAACAAACCCTACAGGAGAAAGGATTGATGTGTCACTATGGTTATTAAGCAGAAGAACATAGGTAATACAGTCTAATCAAAGACAGCACCAGTGCTTCCACCTAGTGCATACAAAATAACCAATTGAGCACAGGCCAAGGTGCAATCTCCGGACTACAGCCAGTACAGAATCCATCCATTTGTTATGATGCGAGAGAATTTGATCATACTTTGCACGACTCAATTTGACAGCTGAGACATCAACGGCTCAGATGTCAATTATCAGGGAATGAAAGTGTGAAACGAGAGCCAATTGGGACACGCCAACAATGATTTGTGTCTATCAAGAAAATACCATTATTCAGATAGTTTATTATTTCAATTGATTTATTTAAATCGCCTGCGGGCAAGAGTGCATTACGTTTATATAATTCTCAGTTCAGTGTTTTCAGAGCATCACTCGCTTCCACAAATGAGTAGAGACGACACTTTGACTGTTGTTCTTCTTCCCCTCTCTCTCTGAAGTCCACAATGAGGTCTCCATTGGTTGTTTTCCTTCTCCTGTCACTGGTCTTAACTGCTGTCTCCACCAGCCTCTCTATTCATGACCCCATTCATACAGTCCACCCTTCTCAATTTCTTTAACTTGACACTTATATCTTTAATTGGCATGACTGATCCTAATATACTTATTGTCAATGTTCACAAACATAACATTTTTGGGTCCTAAAAATTAAGTTAGGCTAAACAAAAATTATGTCTGGTTACATAAAATAGAAGAATTTTGGCTGGGAAAAAAATGTATTACCAAAATGGCTAAAACCTGTTTCAGTGAGACCAGTGGTAAAGTTTTGCATAAAACGTATGGTTTAGTAAAAACACATTTGGGCAGTTAAGATTTTCTACAATATTATGTTTATAATATGATTAGATGTTAAACACGACCAAACTGCGTATCTTCAAAGTAGAAGACTTCAACACATAACTTGTTCAGAGGGTAGAAGCAGACTATAGGGGTGTGCACCCTCTGTCCAGCACCCTCCAGCTGGTGGGCTAAATTAACAGCCTAGAAGCTTGTTATGAGTGGCCAGCCAAACCTGTTCCAGATGTAATTAATCAGGATTATGTTTCAAACAAAACCAGGCATGTCATCACCACCTCTGCCTCTCACTATCCATGCTAGAATCAATAACACATCCACTCACCACACATTGTTGTCTCAGACACAAATAGCTGGCCTACAGAGAAACATCATTCATCTTTAGCCTTATAGTTCTAAGTCTCCCACGTTTCCCAATGCTGCCCTCTAATGGTTCGATTAGAAACAAAAGCGTCTTGCCTGTATTTTCCTATGCTGGAAATAAACATTGTTAAACTTACATCTTGAGTCAATAACAATAATATCATCCAAGAAGTGGAAAAATCTAAAATTGACTTGAAACGATGAAGATTCCTATAACAACCAGATGTTTGATTACTTTGTCATTGAGTATAATATTATGGATTCAGCATCATTTACTTTCTTCTTTTTAAACACATTTCCTTCTTTACATATATTATTTGATTTTACATATTGTAGTAACTGTAGTAACCTTTTATGTAGTAATATTTAAAAAAATCTTAGACTTAGGTGCAGTTGTGTTTTATAGATGTAATAATTTACTATTAATTTACATTCATGGCATTATGCTACTATTGCTGGATCTTAATTATTAATAGAACTCATTGTGAGGCTCAACTAATTTATAAATACTTACTTTAAATATGTGCTGCCTCTACAAGTTCATTGGCCACTATATTTCTTTTATATATTTTGTTATCAAGATGGAGGAAATGTGCTGTAGTGTAGGACACTTTTAGTGAACATGTATTTTATTAATTTATCTATCTATTTATTAGATATAATATATTTTAAATAAATGTTTATATATTTAAAAAAAAAATTTTTTTATTATCTTCATATTTTAGAAAATATTTCATGTATTTTAGTTACTATATTATTATATATATGGGCACGCATTTTTAGTGAAATTTACCAAATTTCAATTTGTACTCCAGACCTTGTTATTACATGCATTGAAACAGAATTTGTACCAGTACAAGTGCCAATATGCTGTCTGTTTATGTGTGAAATTTGGTTGTGATACCTCAAAAACGAGTTAAGTAGGCTTCCAAAACAACCCATGAATCCATGCTCTACAGGCCGTGGCGACATGCTGCCTATGCTAAGATGCTGTTGTTTCGCTGGCACCGAGCGCCACGCTGCCCGTAAAACGAAGCGTACATCATGCTTTTTCACAGACCTCGCGCCGCATCAATACGAGTCCTATTCAGTCAGAATATAGTTTACATTGAAGAGCAACAGCAGTTCGACCGATCTGTGATAAGCAATAATTCGAACGAAGAAAAATGTGCCGGCCACATACGCATGTAACATAAGCCTATGCGTAGCTGTCATCTTTTACTAACAACTTCACTATTTCATAAAGATCGGCTTGTGCTTATCACCAATCGATTTGGCATTACATTTGGAATAAAACACGTTGTTTTGTGAAGATTATATTTAATTTGTGACTGCGCCGACACTTAAAAGGTGAGACTTGCGAATTTTCCCCGAATATCGACGCTTAGTGCGGCTTCGGTAGTTCATTGCCGCTCACTATGTGTGCTGTCAGGTAAGATGCTA
The DNA here is from genome assembly GCA_963995525.1 of Escarpia spicata. Classification (NCBI taxonomy): domain Eukaryota; kingdom Metazoa; phylum Annelida; class Polychaeta; order Sabellida; family Siboglinidae; genus Escarpia; species Escarpia spicata. The sequence continues at coordinate 7,169,046 of OZ023212.1, forward strand.
ATGCTTTATTCGACGCGTATGCAAGATGTTTCGACATATTGTGGTTCCTAATTGTAAACAAATATGATCTACACAACAAATAATATTGTAGCGAATAATTTTAGTATCTGTTTATCGTTAAAAGTGGATCTCTCATCGCAATAAAATAGGCTGATCCACACAGCCGTTGCTATGAATTGGCCGGTCCCAGATATATGGCATTATAAGACTGTTAGTAATAATAATAAAAAGATCATATGTCAGAATTTCTTGAGTAATGTCTTCCTTGGTGACATCTCCTGAAACTTGAAAGAAACTACATCTCTTACAATATGCATCTGCTCACCTCATTGTGGACAGACTTCACAAGCCAGTCCTGTAGGAACGTCCTGGTGTCCTGTGGTAGTTGGTCTAGGACACGTTTCTTGTCCTGAAGCTGCTGCAGCGTGTCCTTAAGTTCGTTGATCTGGTCAATGACACTGCGGCCACAATGGGAGTGTTCTATGGAGAGCCCTGGGGACAGACTCGGCGACCTGAAGTCGACCTCTGTCACCCCATTCTGGTGGGGCGGGGAGACGGGGTGGTCAAACTTGGTGGTCGTACCTGAAGAAGGACGAATAGTTGTATTAGGTAAAGGTAATTCGTTAGGACTGCTCAGAGTGCTATACACTTCACCCTTGGCAGACCTGTTCAAATGAACCCATACTCATACATTTAAATATCCACCACTGTCTACAGCCAGGTACTCATTCATGCAGCTGAGTTAACTGGAGCAATGCAGAGTGAAAGAACTTGCACAAGGTTTGAAACAGCAGCAAAAGATGGAATGCCCACATAAATAACATTTCTTAGGATGGAGACCACTAATAGACCAGCAAACCTTAGACAACAACATTCATTAACATACCAAATCCATCACTCCAGATGCAACTACCATTTATATTTTTCCCCAGTACCATTCGCTTTTGAAAGAATTCCCACCCCTAAACACACTGTTAGTCTAAACTGCTTGGATGCATTCGAAAAGACTATCCACACATTGACACCCAACAATCTAGACACCACACTTTGCTCTTCTGTATGTATTCCAGTTATTTGTATTTTATTTGTGTTAAATAAATAAATAAAAAAACCTTTGTACATAAAAGCACTGTTCCTGTTTCGTCCACCAACCACCGCCTGTACCCTCAGTACATTGAGGGTAGATGGAACCATGGAAGAAGAAAGGATTCAACCCCAGAATCTCTTGATTGTGGGTCCAATATTTTTAGCTACTATGCCACTGCACTCCACTGTCCTTATCACTAATTTGGTCACAATGAGAATCAAACTATATGCTTTGCATCTTGTGTGCTGAACTTTCATGGGGTCATTTACAATCCCACGAAGCATCAGTAACACTTTTATTTTTTTATTCTCCCTACTATTACCCTTTCTAATTGTAAATCGAATTATGATTGTTCCAAATTACATAAACTCAGTGTTTCCCATGGTATATGACAAGCGAGGCGGGCTGCCTCACCGTTTTTCTATGCCGCCTCGCCCAAAATATGCTGAAACTGCCGCCTCGTAGCTATTTCCTGCGCCCATTTTTTTTCATTCTTTCACGATATATTCAGCATCGTTATATTCCTGCAAAATCGCAGACTTGTAGCAACATCGTTTAGTCGCTGTGGGCCGGTTAGGATTTACCTCTTGGAATTAACTCCATTGGACAACGTGGATGACATCACTTGTCAGTTGTCCAATCACGGAATATTCTCCTACGGTGACACCTTGCGGAGTTTCGACATGCTAGAAATCTAGACATTCCTGTAACATGGTAACAGGGTTTGGGAGACAAGTGAAACTCTGAGAAAAAAACAAAGAAAACGGTAGCTGAACTAAGGTGTCTTTTGTACTCCATTTTATTATTATAGTATGTGCCCACATTAAATCAGAATGCTGGTGTAACTGAAGTTGAGTTTGTGGGTTACGATGGTGGTGGGAGTAAAAACCGTGCAGGCTGATAACATTACGGGCCTATGTCACTAGTCGGCACTTGTATCAAGTCCGGACCCTTTTGAAGCCCAAATAGCGACCCTGTTTGCGCAAGTCTCCGCCACTACGGCCGTGCATTACCGCACAGCGTATGTTGATACAAATCGGGGCGCTATTTATGCCTCAAATGGACGTAAGACGCAATATTCTTAACGATAAGTATGCCTAGGATAATGGTGAATGATGGAACTATCTCACTTAGGTATGAAAGTTAGGCAAAACTCAAGTTATAATGGCAAAATCGACGTGGGTCAAGATTCGACACAAGTGCCCACAAATCTATTCAACTAATGTTCCATGCCGTTTTTTTAAACAAAATAAGGAATGTGATTCGTAAGATATCTTTGTGCTAAATATATAATACATATTCCGACAAAGTTGTACAAACAAACTTTTGGGAAAGTTGATTCCAGTGAAGTACTTACGAATATAAACCATTGAAGTTCACATCTCATAAAAGATGCCTATTGCCCCAAACCGTGGATACTAACGGGCTATCAATAACTTGGGCTAGACAATGACATGTTTGCACAGAAATTTGATACACTAAACAACTTATACTGTTTTTTATAAAAAAGGACACAATTTGAGATTTAATTTCATTTAAAGGTGATGATGAAAAAGTCTTCAGATGATACCATTGGATGCTTCCCAGAGAAGTCGAGATGGTGTTCAACTGAACAGGTCTGCCAGGGAGTAAAGTGTGAAGCGCTGTGAGCAGTCCTGAGGACTGGATACTGCGCTATATAGGAACTTACCTTTTACATTTTTATTTACTCTATCTGCGAGGTAACAAGGCCTAGGGTTAGGGCAAAAAAACATAACCACAACCAAGTACCAGTGGTCAAGTGGAAACCACACCTCAACTGAGTACCAGTGGTAAAGTGGCAACCACACGTCAACACAATGAAACAGTCATGATTACTGACTTTTATCAATCATGATTACTACATTTACAAGTAGTGTCTTGTTGTTTTATATCTTCCCCTCTATACTCAAGAATAAAAGATTAAAACATACATCAGAATGCACCATATTGAAGCTAGTTTAAAAAAAATGATGTACTGGTGTCATTTCATCTTGTATAGTGCTGGTCCTGCATTATATAATAACAAATAATAAGAATTATTTGATGCACCATCTTCAGTGGGTAATAACTGCATTTACAAATTAAAAAGTTAATAACAAAAATGAACTGCTTAAAAAGTCAAATTAATGTTATTAAAAAAGTTAATTAAAGATATAAAAGCAGTGGTGCCCATCTAGACAACGTACTCGTGGTGCCCATCTAGACAACGTACTCGTGGTGCCCATCTAGACAACGTACTCGTGGTGCCCATCTAGACAACGTACTCGTGGTGCCCATCTAGACAACGTACTCGTGGTGCCCATCTAGACAACGTACTCGTGGTACTTTGCTCCTTTATCAGAGCAAATGTTTTGGCAGCAGCTAATGCAGGACCCACGATACAACTAGTGCTGGGTGAGTTAGAGTTAGTGAATCCATGACAAGTTACATATTTAACACGTGTGGTATGTGTGTGACCTTTTACATCTCCTCGCTTAGACACCAGGTAGTATTTCTTTTACTGTCTCTTAACGGCTCTTTTAATATCCAAAAGATACAAGCAATGCAGTGTTAAATGGCAACAGGTCCTCCCTATTGATAGGCTGACAACTTACTACACCCAATATTGAAACTAAGGTAACCGGAAAAGGTTGGACAGTAAAAATGCAATTTAAGCAATTTCCTGTGGTAATGTTTAACAAAATTTAACAAGATTGCCATCCAGACTCTAGATGGCAGGTGGACAAGGAAGCCTTTTTGCTTATCGAGAGTCCAATACTTTTTATCTACGTGTATCCCGCCCTTTTAAGGTATGTCAATTTTATTTTAAAACATATTCACGCTACTAGCACCAACACAATCAGGAGATAATCTGTTCCATTAATTTACAGTCCTTTGTGAAAATGAGAACTTTCTTGTTGAAATGTAACTGAATCAATCTTGGTTAAACGCCACCCTGATTATGTGAGTGCATAAACATATGAGTGACCATGTCATGGGTCTATGGACTTTTCAACTAGTACCTGCGTAAAACCCTTATTTTATGCAAAAACAATTACATTTACTATATAAAAATAAGGTAAAAACAACAAGTATTAGTTTCAGCAGCTGGTGCAAGAATTAGGTGACATGTCACGGAGCAGCTTCCGTCTAAGAAATGTGACACAATTTTGTGACTTGATCCTATATACCTATATTTAGTAATTCCATAGCATCATCTGGCATGTGATCAATTTAGCCTCGTGTAGTGAATATGTGGGCAAATGCACGCATGATTGAACATGTTTGATTGATCACACACACATGATAGATGCAACAGCTACGTACTAGTGATGCTTGCTCATATGACATTTGGCATACATTTTTTCATGTTGCGGATGACAGCTTTATAGATTGGCAACGTCAGTATGACGTGTTGAACCAAGATGATACAAACAGTGTAGACTTCACTGCTTCAGCACAGGACAACCTTTAATTGATCTAAACAAATATGTACTTCCAATTGTATTCAAGTGCCAATTTCCACTTTTCCTGCAGCAACCGAATACCGAGTGAACAACTGGCTTACAGCCAGATCTAGACAGGACCCATATGGGCAACACTGCCTGCATACACCTGGTACACCCACAGTTGAAGTCAGCATGTAGTGAAAGTCTACATAACTCTCCCTCCATCGGTTTCTACCATGTTCCCCCTTGTCCCTTCTCTTTGATCCTCCCAATCTTTCTCCCATTATTTATAATTTTATCTCCCCTCTCTATATTGTTCTCTGCTTTGTCTCTCCCCTAGCTCCCCTTGTTCTCCCACAGCTACTATCTACCTCACCTCTCGTTCTCCCACAGCTACTCTCTATCTCACCTCTCGTTCTCCCACAACTACTCTCTATCTCACCTCTCGTTCTCCCACAGCTACTCTCTATCTCACCTCTCATTCTCCCACAACTACTCTCTATCTCACCTCTCATTCTCCCACAGCTACTCTCTATCTCCCCTCTCATTCTCCCACAGCTACTCTCTATCTCACCTCTCGTTCTCCCACAGCTACCCTCTATCTCACCTCTCGTTCTCCCACAGCTACTCTCTATCTCCCCTCTCGTTCTCCCACAGCTACCCTCTATCTCCCCTCTCGTTCTCCCACAGCTACTCTCTATCTCACCTCTCATTCTCCCACAGCTACTCTCTATCTCCCCTCTCGTTCTCCCACAGCTACTCTCTATCTCACCTCTCATTCTCCCACAGCTACTCTCTATCTCACCTCTCGTTCTCCCACAGCTACTCTCTATCTTCCCTCTCGTTCTCCCACAGCTACTCTCTATCTCACCTCTCGTTCTCCCACAGCTACTCTCTATCTCACCTCTCGTTCTCCCACAGCTACTCTCTATCTCACCTCTCGTTCTCCCACAGCTACTCTCTATCTCCCCTCTCGTTCTCCCACAGCTACTCTCTATCTCACCTCTCGTTCTCCCACAGCTACTCTCTATCTCACCTCTCGTTCTCCCACAGCTACTCTCTATCTCCCCTCTCGTTCTCCCACAGCTACTCTCTATCTCACCTCTCGTTCTCCCACAGCTACTCTCTATCTCACCTCTCGTTCTCCCACAGCTACTCTCTATCTCACCTCTCGTTCTCCCACAGCTACTCTCTATCTCACCTCTCGTTCTCCCACAGCTACTCTCTATCTCACCTCTCGTTCTCCCACAGCTACTCTCTATCTCCCCTCTCGTTCTCCCACAGCTACTCTCCATCTCACCTCTCGTTCTCCCACAGCTACCCTTAATCTCCCTTCTCGTTCTGCCACAGCTACTCTCTATCTCCCCTCTCGTTCTGCCACAGCTACTCTCTATCTCCCCTCTCGTTCTCCTACAGCTACTCTCTATCTCCCCTCTCGTTCTCCCACAGCTACTCTCTATCTCACCTCTTGTTCTCCCACAGCTACTCTCTATCTCACCTCTCATTCTCCCACAGCTACTCTCTATCTCACCTCTCGTTCTCCCACAGCTACCCTCTATCTCACCTCTCATTCTCCCACAGCTACTCTCTATCTCACCTCTCATTCTCCCACAGCTACTCTCTATCTCACCTCTCGTTCTCCCACAGCTACTCTCTATCTCACCTCTCATTCTCCCACAGCTACTCTCTATCTCACCTCTCATTCTCTCACAGCTACCCTCTATCTCACCTCTCGTTCTCTCACAGCTACCCTCTATCTCACCTCTCGTTCTCTCACAGCTACCCTCTATCTCACCTCTCGTTCTCTTCTCTTCCTACTCTGTTGTTCCACTTATCTCTTCTACTCTTTTCCCCCTCTTACGTTACCTCCGTCTCCCTCTTTCTCCTTCTCCCCCTCTCTCTACCTCTTGTTCCCATATCTCTCTTTCTCTCTCCACCCCCTTTCTTTCTCTCTCTCTTTCTCTTACACCCCTCTCTCTCCTCTCTCTCTCCTTTCTTCATTCTTCATCAATAAAAGTTCACAGAATTTATAACACTGTACATCTATAACTGAATCAGAATTAATAATTTCAAGTTAATGATGGCACATTGATACATAATGTCAAGTTAATGATGGCACATTGATACATAATGTCAAGTTAATGATGGCACATTGATACATAATGTTGTGTCTACAAGTCACATTCTTATGTTTCTGCAAAATATCTAAACTATAAAAAAAAACCTACAATTGTAAAAAAGCTACCTTGGTAGACAAGTTTTTTTTACAAATGACATGAGCTAAGTAACAATTTAGCCCAGCATGGCGTCGTCTCCAACTAAAAATATCTTAATCAGGCATTCTCTTTGATCAGTCTCTGCAACATTCCTAGAAAAGTCACCATTGTCCCAGTGGATGCCCTATGACATACCTTTACCTTCCAAGCTCCTGAAATGTGCCAAGGCAGCGGAATACATTGTAGTCATCTCAGTAAGTCTACTGTTCGTTACATCTTCACCGGGCAGCGTTCTCACTCCACCTATCCCGACACACTGGTAGCGCTACCTACTTTCCTTCTAACACACCTGGTACGGTGCATTACCACGGCAACAGGAGAAACGGTGCCACACTTTGCCCTGTCATGCTGGCAACTGCCTCGAGCTAGTATTAGTGAACCACTACGGGTTGGCCGCTTTCACCCTACTGGTGGAAGACAGGGAAGTGGCTGTAGAACACATTCCAGCACCTGTAGGCCCACAGTGCACACTTCCACCCAGCCAGGGCGAGTCAATACCATGTGTTTACAAAGAGGGCTCTGCCCAACACAAAAACACTTGAGAAGGCCATTTTGCACTAGTTACTATCGTGAAGTGTTAAATCTATACTGACAGCTCAAAGTTGATGGACAGAAGTGAAAACAAATAATGCAGAATGCATTTAAGTAAGGTTTACAATTAACATACGATTACTGTTGCCATGACAACATCTATTAATACTAACTGAGCAGTGCTGTTGGATATGTTATTCTTTTAATTGCATGTTCTATTTGTTTCGTTCCCACACCCTTGGTATAACTGGGGAATAAAATAATGTACTGTTGAAGGAAAATTAGCCACTTATTATATAATTATGTGATTATGATGTTTATGTATTACCTAAATGTACAGCCTCTGTATTGCAATTCATTTCACATAATAACTTTTAATCACTCATCATCGCCATCACTAGATTTCGAAAATAATATATACCTCCAGAACAGTTTTTTTACACAGCAGTGTTTTTAATCCTATATATGAAGCTTTCTATTCACGGTTTTCTTGAATTGCTTCATGGTTTGATTGTGTGCATGCAATACTTACTTCATGATAGAATTATTTTTTATTAAAATTACCAATTTATAATGATAAAACTAGAAGTTTAATATTACAGTACTATTTTAACTAGTACAGATTACTTTTCTGTTAATAACGTGTTAACTCAATACAATTATATCTGTTGTATAAATAAACTAACATCAACATAAAATAGCAAAAAAGGTATAGATGTAAACTGAAAAGAGATCTGAAAAATATTATTAAACATATCACAGCTATTCAGTGATGTACTAGTAAAATGCAGAACACCGTTAAATGAGTCCATGACTAAATGTCTATAGATCAGGTTCATGATATTTTAATTATTAAATATAATTGTACTTTGATATCATGAGTATAATAAAATCCAAAACACTAGTTTTGTTAATTGACTAATAACCTGTTGCAGTGTTAAGTCAACTGGAAATTTTACATATTTGTTAACATAATGTTTCAAATAGACTGTATTTACCTTATTTTTATGACTAATGCATAACCACTAAACTATTTGATAGCAGATAAGTCTACAAACAAAAGTGTGACATCTGATAAGAGAACATTGAACACACATTTTAAGATGTAATAAATATATAATATTAATATATATATGTTTAACTTGAATGGAAATTTTACTTGTAAAATAACTTATTTCATTAGCCAAATCTAAATATATATATATTAGTAAGAGTAAGAGCATTACCCAGCCTTGAAATGGTGAACAATGATTTATATAACATAAATAATGAAGAACAACAATGTCAAAATAATTCATCTTCTAGTCAGTTACTTTATCTAAGGTGAATTGTAAATAAATATAACCCACTAACAATCATCAACAACAATAAAATTATACTCTGTATACATTTTAATTGTTGGAACAGTGCTAGACTATTACGTGACTCAGAGATTTATCCAAATACCAAAATTTTAATGTTTTGGGAAACACTAATTATTATATATAATACAAGACAAAGCCAAAACTAGAGCCCTTTCAATCATTATACATGCAAATTAGTTCTTTTTAAAATATCCAATACGTGAATTTACCTTGTAGAGGCTTTCATTGATGTGACACACCTACTTCATCAGTACATGTAACGTATGATGGAAATTCACGTACTGGATATGTTTAAAGAACTAACTTGCGTAGAAATGAACTATCCTGAACAATGTTCAGCAATCTTTTAATAATTTCTTTTCAATATACGTTATGATATAAGTAGTGAGTCATTCTGTTATCAACACAAACCGGGTGGATCTGAAGCCATGATCACATTAGTGTTCTTTTCTTAAAGTTACCTAAGTTTTATTATAACCAATTAATTTCAATTTACTGCTTTCCTTCACAAGCAAGCCAGAAATAGTGCTGCCACCTAGTGTAAACATGATGTCTGCTGCCCCAGCCCTGCTGCTGATTACGTCAGTGCCAGCCAGCAGTACCCCCTGGCTGATCGCTTTGTGAAACTCTGAATTTAAGCTCAGCCTATGCAATCGCTCACTAGATCAGTAAATCTACGCAGATCAGGTGGTCATAATAAAACCAATTTCAACCAACCTTGGCTCATGTTACATGCAATGTTTAGGAAGTAGAAGCAATTATTCGAATACACAATACCGCTCAGCTGCTCGTGCTAATGGGCGAACGGGTCATTATATATTGGGATTGCCAGGAGTCATTTATCCGGCTTTAAAAACAGCTCTGGCTTTCGAGGATGCCTAGGATCAGCATTCAACATGACTGTGTGCTCTGGACAAGGGGTGAAGTGTAAACTGCCTTAAATGGCCCTGAGCCATGGATATCATGCTATTTAAAAACATCTTTAGGGCTCAGCACACTGTCAGTTTTCCCATTGGCGACCATGTTAATGTTGTGTGTGATTATAAGAAAACGTGACCTATAAAGTTTCTTAAACTTCCCACCTGCTGTTATTATCATCTCATTGACATGCGGGTCGATTTTAGTCAAAATCTAATATCTCTAGCTCTTGCAAAATGCCTGTATGTATGACACCCGTCAATATTTACAAATGCATGCAGGCAGTAATCCGGCTAAAGTGTCAACTAGCCAAATTGCTGCCAGATACCCTTCCGCTTAGTAAAATCAGCTAAAAAGACACCATTTTACTGTCAACAGCTGCTACAATCACATCTAGAAATCTGACTACTCAAATGCACTTATGTCAGAGCAAGTGAACATTGTAAAAAATCATTTCTCAAAAATATAATGCACTTTGTTTCGTCTGTAATCAAGCAGGAAGTCCAACAGTGTGCTGACCCCAAAAACACCTTTACCCTTGTACCAAGTTATAAAAAAATCACAAAACAATGTTGCCACCTAGTGGACTAACTACCACCAATGATACAAGTGGTGCCACCTACCAGCCAGCAAACCATCCATCTGCTTGAGTGCCTGGGCCAGCATTTCACTGGCGTCCAAGCGTGGACAGGTCCATTCAAACGTGTCAAGAGAGTCCATTGTGAGATGGCGAGTTTAGTGCTCAACAGGAAGGTATCAATGCTGCATGTGACATCTGTAACAAGGAAATTTACGCATGAGGAAGTTCTACATGTAGTGTGTGCAGTTAATTCACAACAGTTGCACTCATGCATGAAGCTACTGCCTTACAGTCAATTAGCAAATTTAACTGGCAGGAAATGTCATGTGCTGTACAGGAATCTGGTGGCTAAGTGTTTTGGGTTTTTTATATTGAAACATTAGTCACCCTTCCAACTAAGTGACACAAGAGAGGCACGCCCTTTTTGATCTATTGGAAATACTCTGTATATGGAACTCAAAATATCACCAATCATTAAAACACTGCATATAGATATAATGGTCACTATGTATTCTCTTTGCTTTGCTTCTTTACATTTATTCCGTGCTCCTGGACTTACCGAGGAGTGCGTTGGGCACAAATGTATACAGAATATGTTGAGAACAACAAAACATGTTACAGCTGTCCACTGCATGAAAATTATGAATGACAAAAATACATTGAAATGTTATCCACATCAAAAATTCTACTCTTTCACCCATCTATATATTCATATATATTCTTTCACAAATCTATCAATATATCTAGAACTATCGATATAGGTCTAATCTTTCATCCATCTTCTATCAATAAATTACATTAGTCCCATCCACACTCATGCGTGGTATTGCACGCACGCATGCTTGCATGATAACACAATGTACAATTTGGCCAATGGCCAACACAGCTGCTCTTTATCTTACCAAAAAACACTGAATACCTGGTAACTGGAAACAATTGGCACACCTGTAATGTAAAACTAATTTAGGGCAGTTGTTTAAAGATTCCCTGCCCAGTTCTTGTGCCTTGTAATAATAGTGCTGGCCTAAACATCCCCTCTAAACTGTTAATTTTGAGAAACTCCATACAATACCCATGCTACCTGAAAAACCTTATCTATCTATTCTGATATTCATTTCATGGCTGCAGTTAATTATAAACAAAACTGTTTTGCTACTCAATGGTACATGATCCCTGAAATAAACTTTTAATTTTGCTCATGTCTATCAGTCTGCCATCAACACACTGCCTGTGGTTGTAACTGAACCTGGTTTCACAGAGATGGGTGGAGTGATGGAGTTGTGGGGAACAATGTGTCACCACATCACTGTACACGGCTGAACATGATACCCTCCCAAATACCCCACAACCACCCCGCACCCTTATAAGGTATGCCTAAACACCAACCACTCTGAGCCATGTTCACTAGCAACATACCACTCCAATATAGAAAGCAAGGTCTATCTAGAGTTTTTCTTCGACAATCCTAAATTTGTTATGTTCTGTAATGATCACAAACACTCCCACCCAGTGTTATAAATGACTACCGGTTTGGGGCATGAGGACAATCAACTTTTCAGTCAGGCTTGCAAGTTTCAAACAGTCCTGGCCTGCATGACTGCAATCTTTTGGCAAATACTGAAATCATTCTTCAAAAACTAACAATGTAAAATATTGTTTACTTTTTATGTTAATATGTGGTCCACCAACTTTTGAGCAGGACCACAATCATTACAAAGTTGAATGTCCTGCTGACCAACAACCAACAAGTAGACCTGTTCAATCGAACACTATCTCAACTCTGGGATACTGTTACTCAAAAGGACACTACACACAAGCATGCATGCACGCACACACATATTTAATTAGTCTGCAAGTACGCACATCCACATGCATGCAAATATGATTACTGCTAAGATTCAGAGCATGAATCACATCTCTTGGAGTGGATCTTTAGAGACCCCGAGAATTATGCAACATGCCAACAATTATTTTCTAAAAACGCATCCAACATGTAATGTTTACCTGCCAGAGACCCTGAACACTGTAATGTATTCATTACAAACTGTGATACTTTGCTTAAATTCCTGTTTCAATTCAGTCCTATTAATCCTGACTTCCAGATTGGTTAGACACAATCTAATCCCTGTGACAATGACAGAGAAGTAGTTATAGGATTAGGTAAGGAATACAGTAAACCTAGCTGTGCTGCCTTGAAACATTTGATTACAGGCGACAAGCTGGGATAAGACCACATTAAGGATTCGTCTGCCAGTACCCAGTTAAAGAGTGCACTTAAAAATAGCGTGAATACTGAATGTACTACTGCATTAGATCTCTCATGGGTAGCAATAAATATGTGCTAGTCGCTCGCATATTCGCACAGTGGCTATTTTGCAGAACGCACCAATATTTCAAAATCTGTCACCAGATTGGGTGAAATTGAGGGGTATCAGGTTTGGATTTTTCTGAAAAATGAGGTATGAGAATTTCACGAAATTTTCCACAGCACTTGTGTCAATAGAGGTTAAATATGCAGGGAAATTGTCAAGAAAATTGTTAGACAAACTTTACAGGAAATGAAGGAAACATTATAATGGTAGCCAAATTAAAATTTAAGTCGTCTTACCCCAGCTGGGAATTAGGACTTTTTACGTATAAATACACGTCCTACATTTGCTATGATCTGGAATGGTTTTGTGACTACCTGGTACTACCCAGCAAAAATAGATATCCAAACAATTTTCTGTCTCTGTTACTGAATATGGAAATTGGAAGACCCCCTAATGGGTGGTAATAGCCCCAGGGTAGTTTCTACCTACCCCTAATTGCCAGTGTCCTAGTGTTAATTTTGACACATGGTTACAACACAGGCAGAGGCTTTACACATTCTCCGCAGATGCAACACGGATGTGACCAGAATTGTTTCGTTAGTCTGCATTCTCTGTCCACTACAAGCACAGCTGACCTCTGCCCAGTACACTGCACTCCTTTCACCAACTGCATTGACCATTTACATCACAGCTTCATAAATGAAGATAAATGTCCATGTGTCTCCATCACAGAGTAAGCAATAAGCCTTCCATTTGGTGCAATAGGCACATTAGATTCAATCCCATTTCATAGTCTGCATAATCAAGTCAGCTACAACTCCAGACACTTTCTAGCATCACATGTCATCAGACGGAAATGTCAACCCTGTCATTAAAGCACAGATATCGGGTTTCATGAAGGATTTATCATACGCCATGTACCTTTCTGTATGAGGCTAACACCTGGTAATCTGATCATACGAATTCATAAGCATCTTTAATCTGGCATCTACTAATGACTTGAATAATGAGTGAATGGGTATTGATTTGACCTGTAAGCGAATGGGAAATTCTAAAGGTCACGGCTGTTTTAGGTTCTTTACCGAAAGTAAGGAAATGTCATGAGAAATTTATGGCCATTATCGACACCCGATGTGCTTTAATAATGGGACCTGATAGAGTATGTTTAAGTCGGCTGTTACATTTCACAATGGGATACCTATTGTACACATGCTGATTAATACTTTTTGTATAATGATGACACTGAGTTTTACTGGGAATACAACACACATATATATACACTGTGTAGTAAGCAGTTTCAAAATATCTTAACCAATACATTGGGGGTGGTTGTTTTGGTTGTCACTAGATAATACACAGAAAATAAATTGCTACTGTGACATCACCTAGCAATTGAAACTAGTTAATGCAAATTTATTATGACAGCAATTGGATGAAAGTTCCAGACCACGTATTAATGAGGAGTATTGAACCAGTGCTAAACGAACTTATGGGGGCATTCCTATGACTCAAGAATTAAGGCATTGTTGATAAGAGCTAAACGTCTCCTCTTCAAACTTATTTTTACTATCTCATTTCACATTCATTTCACAAAATACTTGTGCAATTTGCTATTTAGTTCAGTCACATTATTGGATCTACTAAATCATTTCAATAGCATGTTATAAAAAAACCAGTAAAATCCAATTCTTAAAATGATTTAAGCAGTTGAATGCACTTTGCAAAGGAGTTCTTTAGACATATCCAATATGTGAATTTTACCTTGTAGAGACATTCGTCGGTGTTAAACACCCACTTTTTCAGAACATGTGACAGAAAGGCCAGGACACCAATCAACCGAAACAGGGGGAATTACGAACTATCTGACACGTATGCTGACATCATACGTCGCATGTACTGAAGAAGTTGGTGACATCGATGAAATCATCTATAAGTAAAAAATTCACATATTGAATACGTCTAAAAGAACTCACTCGCATAGAAATGATAATGAACTATCCTGGAGAATGTAAATTGAATGCTTTCTATTATACCATGCTACCTGTAATGTGAGTGATCTCCAGGTGGCGCCACCGTAATGATGATAACTGATGCCCTTGATTTGTTGGCCCATGGATGGGTGTAACTGTAAGCTAGACACATAATAGATCTACTCCATTTTTGGTTGTGAACTTGTGACATTTATGCCACAATTCTAAGACTATGGTCACAAAACAACATAACAAAACAACAATTATTATTTTAGCATTTTGATTTGACATTTCTACACATGTCATGCTCCACGTATTGCTGAGAGGTGATAAGATTATTATGCTAATGAGTTTATTGTAGCCAATTCTCAATACACTGTGTACAGACTGTTTGAAGTTATGGATGCGATAATGTTGGATGCCGGAAATCAATAATTCCATAAACACTCCACAATAATGCTGTCTTGATGTTATCAAAATATCACACAGTAGGTGATTCAATTCTGCAAATATCGCACAGCAGTGGTCACTGGGCATTGATGAAATGAACTAAGCCAATCTTTTGATGCCTGGAAACTTGATCCGGGGAATAACATGAAAGATTACTTGAGATGGACATTAATAATTCCACACCTAACTGTGTTACTTGTGTGAGTCTGAGCTATTTTAAACACTGGCTTTCTGCCTCTATGGCACATGACAGGATGTCTTTACTGCTGCACGTGTCAGCGCAATTGACTGTTTTAGTTAATAATTTATATAAGCTCTCTCAATATCCACAATTATCTAATAGAAAATACACCAATTTGTAATAACATGCATAATAAAAAAAAAAAATTTTTTTTTAAGTATTGAACTTTCTAATTTAAGTACTTGGTATTCTCAAACAATCTGGTTTGAACTCAAAGGATGTAATCAATTTGGCTTAACTCAGAAGCACAGGTGATCAGATCAGAAATACTACACGAATATTATTCTTATGGACTGGTGTTCATGTTTGACTGGTACAATACGCTGTTTGCCACAGACAAACATCACTGAATTTATTTACACAGAATATCGACTGACTGTCGATTGTGGACACGGAATCTATTGAACCTAATGAAATAGTCAGCACCTAAAAAATCAGTTCATTATAAGAAATTATTGATTCTTGTGAATGTATTGCTTCTAGTCGAGAGCCGTTCACAAAGACAAATAGCCATTGGTTCATGAAGGAACCTTGACAAAACAAGAGAGATGGTGGCCTGGAATCTAGGCCCTTGAATGATGACTGGAAGGCGTGCTTGACGAGCCAGTATGCCTGCAAATGCAACATCATTACAAGATATTCCAGGAACCCTTTGAGAGCTTCTAATATTTCTAGGAGTCTTGACATGTGTACACACCTGGCATAGAATAAGGGGCCATTTCAAAATGTTTATATTTCGGGTGTAAACCTGATTGGGGTATGTCTTCTTATTAGCGTGCTTTGATTTTTATTAGGTGATTACTGTCATTCAGATGTTTCTTGTTATGACTGTGATGTATCATGGTTTTTTGTAATTGTTGCAGTACTGGAAAATTGGATTCCAAAATTACAATAACTGAGACAAATTAGATTACACAATTCAGAATATTTTGGTTACGCCTACCTCTAGTCAAGACATGTTTAATTATAATAAAGTTCTACATAAACTTTATAATTATAAATTATGATGACAAAACAGTGGTAAATAACAACACTTAAATTCTTCCGGAATGCTTCATAAACTGATGAAACCATCAACTTGTATTTGCACACTGTTTGGTCACCAGTGAAAACCCACAGTTAAGGTGTGTCTTGCATATGTGTGCACAACTTAAGTGTCAAAATGTTGCAGGTCAAATAACAGGACCATGACAAGGGTGGGGGGAAGAGAGTCAGAAGAAACAACTTGTTGCCTTCCATACAGCTAGATAAGAGGATTAACAATATGTTACACTTTGTTCAGTCCTTCTCTGTCGTACAACTTATCTCCTAGATCAGACAAACCACTGAGGACAAAGTCTGTATGTCAGGCTTCAAGCATTATCAAGTTGACTGTAACGTGTCCACTTCGGAAATGCAATTTACTTCAAGACAGTTGTTCATACAATTTTTTTTTATATCAGCGTTCTACTCATCCACAAGGATTTGTTACAAGCACAGACTGTGTGGTTTAAATTTAAAAAATGTAATGTATGTATTATAAAAGTTTATGAGAACAGGTGCACAATGATATGGTAATTAACAGCAGGAAGTTTGTTGAGTCCCATTTCTTGAATTTGGGAAACAAAAATGGATCGACCTTCAAAGGGTCTTGCACGTAACCCTGCCCGCATCCACAATATTGTGTTAAGAATCTTCATGTTTTGTTCACAATTCGAACATTTTGCAGGGACAACATTCAATTTGCGAACATTGTCTCAGGCTCATTAAATACAATTTATTACTAGGTATACGTTTACATATTTTTCTAGTATTATGAACATAGCATTTAAACAAATTAGGAACATACAGCCTCAGTTTAAAAGAAGGGAATGTCATCATGACAATACATCACTAATTAGAATACAACAGCAATCACCCAGGAACTGTAGAATCACCCTGACAGGGTTGACATTTACATGACACTAAATGTCACTGATAGCATTTGTCTATGGGCCAGAACACATGTAACCTTCCTGTTGTTGTATAAAACCACAGGACCTAGACAATGGCAATATCTGAAATTTTAAAACTTGTTTTATGTGAACTGGCTGATTAGGCATATTAGTACTAGCAGGTTTAGTAATAGTGCTAGACTGTATCTGCAGTGAAATTATGCATATTAGCAGGTTTAGTAATAGTGCTAGACTGTATTTGTTAGGAAATGATGCACATTAGCAGGTTTAGTAATAGTGATAGACTGTATTTGTAGTGAAATTATGCATATTTGGATGAGGGCCGTTGTTAGAGTGATTTTTTGCCATTTTTATTCACATAACATACGTCGGTGCAGAACAACATGGTTAGGGCATCATGCATACATGTGTTTTAAAAGAGCTGTAGATTTTGAAAAAAATCCATCAGCATATTAATGATGTGATGGCAGTGGCTGGAAAAATAATTCTGATTTTCCTAAGTACAGTTTTCTTATAATTTGACGAAATGGAAACGTGGCCACCAATGGTAAACTCAACTATGCTCTGTGCCCTCCAGTACGTCTGAGGTCAAATAGTGTTTCTGTTCCATTTTCTCTCCTGTACAGTGATTTACCATAGTTACCTGTGATTAAACACTACTGTAAATCAAGGCCACTGCATTAATCGCCTAATGATGAGACAGAGTTTACTAGGCTCACTGACTTTGTCTACAAAGACACAAGGACATGCTGACTTGGCTACAGAAACAGAAGGACATGCTGACTTGGCTACAGAAACAGAAGGACATGCTGACTTGGCTACAGAAACAGAAGGACATGCTGACTTGGCTACAGAAACAGAAGGACATGCTGACTTGGCTACAGAAACAGAAGGACATGCTGACTTGGCTACAGAAACAGAAGGACATGCTGACTTGGCTACAGAAACAGAAGGACATGCTGACTTGGCTACAGAAACAGAAGGACATGCTGACTTGGCTACAGAAACAGAAGGACATGCTGACTTCTGCATCTGTCCATGCCTACTGAGTAGCAGTGTTCGGAATTACTGCCAAACCGGAGTCAAATAGTTCGCCGGGCTGTTAACTTTGAAAAAGTGCCAGCCCACAAGACCGGCAGATTTTAAGAGGAAATAATGGAACACTTTTCTAGTATCTGGGCTAACCTCGATTTCATCTTTATAACTACACATTTGCCTAAATATGATACCTTATTGGTTTAGTTCTATCATTCAACATCATCACAGGCATATTTATTTTACAAAAATATTTGGTCTTAACACACTCTTGAGGCCCAAAGAGCCACCCGGTTTGCATCAGTCTGCGCCGCTATGGCCGCGTGTTACTGCAGTAAGGGATATAGCAGCCTATGTTGTTGCAAACTGGGTCGCTCTTTGGTCTTCAAAAGAGCGCTAAGAGTCTAAGACGTGATATTTTGTAACATAAAAATGCATGGGATGATGCTGAATGACGGCAATAACACACAAAGTATCAAAACTAGGCACAAATTTTTTATAACGACGAAATCAAGGTGGGCCCGGATACTAAACAAGTGCCAATAATGGTGACATTTGTGTACTTCCGAATGGGAAATTAATGTAAACGTGGTACAAAAACTAAGTGAAAAAACAATAAAATTATCGAGCTGATCAATGCTGATTGAGTTTAGTTTCCTAGTGCTGGCACTTCCAGCAAGTTCCACTGAATGTGAAAGAGGTTTCAGAACAGTGAAACAAGTGAAGAGTTCAAGACTGCAGTTTCAAAACTGTATGAAGCCAACCACAATGTCAGCTACCATTACCACCCAGCTGCATAATTCACCCAACATGGCTGACTTCAAAACCATATCAGCTATCCTCCTGTGGAATACATTCAACGCGAGGATGCCCAACTTAAAATCCGAGTTGGAATCACTGTCCGAGTTCAACTCTGATTCAGCTGGAGCCACTGTCAGTAACTGGAGCGAATATTTCTTAGAGCCTGCAGATAATGGCAACAGTTCTTTGTAGACCCCTGCAAACATTTGTGGTGTGGCGTTTGTTGTAATTTGCAACATTGATATTTTCTGTCAACAACAAATTAACTGTGGTCTAATATGTTGTCATTTATATTCGCTACTTCATTAATCTGAATATCGTAAATTAATATGCAGGACAGACTGGGCCTGCACTACTATATTAATAATTGCCATGTGTTACAGCAGCAAATGTACATTACTCATGTAATTATGTTAACTTTTGAAAGTTGAAGGTCCGACTGACCACCAACATTTCAGCTAAGAACAGCTGAGCAGACCAAAGAAATAACAGCAGGTTCTATCCATATCATAAAATGCTGCTGCTCATTAATTATTTGGGTATTTTATTCTATCAGTGAGACTGCCTTGCTGTCAGAGCCCCATGGAGGCTGTTGGTTTTGCTTTCAAAGAGCTACTCTGTTCTGGCTCTACAAAAACATGGTATAGCCAGCTGCTCCACTGGTCCTTGGGTCTGCAGCTGTTGGATGGAAGATGATCAGTAGAAACAATCTATCATCACAGTACACACAGTCAGGTCATCAGTGAGTACATAGAAGGACATCAACCATGAACTGTCCAACAAATTGGAGATCCCAACAAATTATCTTTGACACCTCTTCTAGCCAACCATACCAACAACTATATCATAAAGACCATCGCCAGGAACATCACATTATTACAATGCAAATTACTGACAGAATCATTTTAAAATAAAACATATTAGTTAAACTTAAACTGATATTTAATGTTTATTATAACATGCAGATATAGATGCCTAGACAGAAACACTGACAGAAGCTATGTTGTCATGGATCATACTCTACAGTGTAAGATCTGTGTCTTTGCAAAAAGTTGTGGCACTCAATATTCTAAAAATAACAGAACATATTCAATTCAAACAGGACAATACATTTACTGTTATTGTACATTCACAAACGTTGTTCTTGCTGGAGACAAATAGTTAGTTCTGTTACTTGCTCGGTGTCAAGTAACAGAAGTTCTCTGCCCAAAGCAAGCCTTTGATTAGAGAGCCATCTAGACAAGTTAACATTACATATCACCTGGAAAGTTCAGCAAGACTGGATGAACAACCATCTGCCTGTCCTTAGTCACACACAAAATTTGGATATGCAAATGGGGCAATCCAACAACTCACATCAAGACAGGAAGTTGGGTGTAGGCTCAAGTAAATCTTTCAGAACAACTCATTTACTCAAGACCATAAGTGCTGTTTTACATGTGCAATGTTTATGCTGTGAATATACATAATAGTCGTTGCTTACACAAGCAAGCAGGTTTTCCAACATGATACAAAATTATTACTTTTTATAATAAAATAGTGGTTGAAGTAGATCTAGAAGAATACATTAAACTTACTAAACAACCATTGTTAATATAATCAAATTATTTTAAAAACACAGGGATGCTAGTAAAAACCCTGGCAGCCATCTCAAGTCATGTACAGCCCCTGTATTTGTTTCAACAGTATGAATATTTTATCAACAATTACTGACTGTCAAAGTGTCTTTTGAGTAAACATCTATTAACCAACAGTCTGTCTACTGTCTAGAGTTTGCCTCCTCAAATGTACATCAATAGATTTGTAGTGTCACTTGTAGTGACTCAAATGACAACTTATCTATACAGCAAACATCTCCAGCTATGACATAAATATCTCCTCAGACAAACGCAAACATTGGAAGGATATGATGTGTAATCTTTGTATCTGGTGGCACCAGTAAACGTGTTTGGTTTCAGGAACAGATAAGTAGGCTACCTGTGCTGTCATTTGGTGTCACGCTACAACTGAATGTCACGTCCATAAGCATGCAGACCACACACAATCACACTCACACATACATGCAAGCTGGCCTACAACACTGACACACATTCCAGAGACATATGTACTGGTGTAGGTAACATGGCCCATACAGAAACAAAACAGACAAATCTGTTCTTCACAAATGTGGACCAGGTGTCAGAAACATATGAAATGGAATGCTGGAAGCCTGACTCGTCCGTCATAACTGGATCTGGTTACCACAGTTTCCTCCATTGCTACGATAATATCTTCCTATACCCGACAAGTTCAGTTGTATCAACTTAACGCTGTTCAAAAACTTGCAAATTGACATTACCATCACAAGAGTTTTCGGAAACAAAATACACATTTCTAAATACATCACAATTATTGATAAATTCTTATCTTTATTGGTTCCTCTTTGCTATCAATATAACTTAAGTTACTTTAAAAGTCTGTCAACTAGCCTATCTATCCTGTCAATGTCTCATCCAATGAATACAATAAACAAACCCTTAACCTCTGGCAAATGTTCAGTTAGAGACATGAAACAATTACAGGATGCCACAACTGGCATAGACCAGCTGCTAGAACATGTGTAGGCAATTTGTCACTGAGGCAGTAAATCACAGGTCTGTAGAATGTGTGATGGTCACTATCGAGCAACACATTTAGAACAGGAACCACACCTTGCAAGTTGCAATATGACATAAGCTGTATTCACACTTGCACTTTAAAACGGTTTAGTTAAAACGTTTTAGCCAAAACGGAACAACTAATCCACTTCTTCAGGTGGTTTAGTTAAACCGCTTTAGTTAAAGCGGTTCAGCGTGCAAGTGTGATCGCAAGCATCTTAGTTAAAATGTTTTAAGGACGTCAGTCAAGCGCATTCGATTCCGCATCTCTTCACTTCCTGCGCTAACAACAAAACAACATTTTGGCGGCATCCATCAAGTCTTCCACCGATGTCAAATCTAAAGAAATACAACCACAACGCGAAAACTGGGACGATGGCAAAATGAGATTGTTGTTGGAGTTGTGGGGGACAATCAGGTACAGGCTGATTTGGAAGGAATCGGTCACAAAATTACTATATATCGACGAATTGCCTATCATTTGAATCGTGCGCTAAGCGAGGGTGCCGAGGCTGGGTGAGGCTGGAGATCAGAAAGGTCTGCCGAGTCTTGCCACTCAAAAATATTTAAAAAACATTTTTGTTATGCTAGTTTGCGCTTAAAATTTAAAACGGTTTAGCTATTCCACGTGTGAACACTCACTATTTACAAACAAATCCGGTTCAATTAAAACGGCTTAGCTAAACCGTTTTAGATCCTGTATGTGTGAATGCAGCTATAAATGCAAACTTACCAAGTCCTGGCATCATGTTAAATTATAACATAATACCATTATATTATGGGCAAAGTACAAACAGATAAATACACTTGGTGTGCTCTGGTCGACTAGTCAGAGCACCAGAATATGAAGCAAGACATTAAATCCATCTGCTGTGGTTTTGAAACCTGGGCATTTCTGATCACCTCATGTGGCCTGTGCGTTCAGAGGAGACATGCAACACTGTTCGTTTCTTCTACCTGGTGTCTATTCCAGGGGACATATTACACCCCACACGGGGTACATGTACATCCTGCCATGGACTCCACATTTCTGACAATGGCATTATATGTACCTTCATACTACATGAAGATGTGCTTGTTTGTTAATGGCGATTTAGGTCTGTTATAAATGAGACGAGGACCTTCGTTAAAGCTAAATATAGCAGCACTGATTAAAAGGAAGACTCCATGCGCTGCCAGGGTGGAAGAGCTATTTCCAACAGGACAGCGACACACGATACAGACAAATTAGCCTGTTGTGCAACTCAAACCCTTTTTACCAGTTCTGTTACTATCAATGCCACCATATATGGAACAGTTGGGAATACTGTACGGTCTGGTGTCAAGCTGTTTGTGAAGTGCAACAAAACCCTGGACTCATATCTCCAATGTATTTATCTTCCTATGTATGAAGTATGTCTGGGGTGATGCTGGCCTCGATACTGGTCCTCAATTTATTTCGTTTTCCATCATAATCCTGTTTTACTGACCACTGTATCCACCAGCTCCACTCCCCCATGTCTCTTGCTCTCATTCGTCACTCTCACAATCCAAACAAATTAATTTTATCTTCAAACACTGACAAACAGTCCTCCCTTCTCAGTCATGGTCTTCTTCTACTCTCCGCACTGAGAGCATCTGGCTACATTAACCATATCAACTATTATATACAGACATATATATATATATATGTCTTACATTAACTATTTCTTGTTCTTATGGAATACTACAATACCATATATAAAAATATTATATGCCACTGTGAATCTACTACACAACATCCTACAGTATCTCTCCCAATACAACTGATGACATTATGTAAATTAATTACATTTGAAATGGATGAGTAAAAGATTCAAGGTCAAATAATGTATTCCTTGACAGCTCTAAAACCAAGTGTCTGGCAGCTGTAGATGTTGACAAGCCAACTAAATTAATGTCTTCAGGATGACTTTTGGGTCAGCCAAAGTGATAATATTTATAACCTGATCCATGGGCCATGAAGAAAACTAGTGAGGCAAATCGAAAGAATGTTCACATGTGTGGATAACCATCTTTGTCATCCACAATCTCAATTTAATCAAGACTTCCCAGACATTCTATTATGATTGTATATTGTCCATGAAAATTACTATAATTTCTGATAATGAATGATAACAGAAATTCTATTAAGGCGATGACTAAAACATTAAATGAACTACAGTACACTATAATAACCTGTAATGCTAGAACTAGAACAAGAGGGAGGTACGTTCATTAGTGCACCAAGCAGGTCACGTGACTATGTAATTATATATCCCTTTAATTGCTATCATTTACATGGACCAAATGCAACAATTACATGACACACCAATGTGCATAACATCAAGAAAATATTACATTACCACATTCTCTGCATTCTGGTTAAATGTGCTACCAATTACATTTTGCAATGATTATTATCATGATGTAACTAAAGCTTGCTAGCAGGCATGTCGTGATTAACTCCAACTGATTGTAAACTTGCAAAAGTAAGCGCTGCATTCAAGGTAATATTTAAGAAGACCAGTCACATGACAACAGTCACATGATAATAGTTGGCCAGGCTAGAAAGTGGACAGTCAGTGGTCAGATATATTATATATATTTGTAGTGCACAGTGGCATAGTGACTGTAGCATTGGACTCTCAATCGAATCCTGTACTGCCGTGTCAAAGTTTGTTCACTCTACATTGCTTCAGTTCATTCAGTTGTATGAATGAGTATTTTTGTACGAATAGTCTTTGCGCATTAATTGCAGCGTGGCTGAATGTTTCCCAGAGAAGTCGAGATGGTGTTCGATTGAATAGGTCTGCCAGAGAGTAAATGTCAGTAAACTGTAAAGCACTTTGAGCAGTCCTAAGGACTGGCTGCTGCGCTTTATATATATATATATATAAGACCTTATCATTACCTTTACAATCACCATGTATACCAAGTGATATACACACAACAGAACATGCTGTGTGGTAGTACTGCCTGTTGGGTGTCAAACTCAGTGCAGTCATGTCTACAATGATATACCACACACATTACCCCTCCTGGTTCGTTTTTCAAGTTGACTACCCTATATATGCTAATTTATTCTTTGTCGATCTCCTTACACAGGAACGCTTGTCACTGTCACAAATGATGCCATCCTACTGAGAGCCTCAAGATCATAGCTTTTCATTCTGGGGTGTGTCGTCTGGCCATTCCATCTATGACTATCCAGTAGTGGACAATGCTAGAGTAAGTGCTCACTGGTCACCGGGGCGTTGTCACAGGAGCACATGCTCACTGAATATTGCTAGTGCTACACTGAATATAATTGATATTCTTGAGAATATTAATCTTAGGTCTAAGGTATAATTAAACCACCCTCTGAAGTCTATATACTTAGTCTAACCCCATACCTTAGTTCCTCCTCTAAACACCCCATAGTCTAGACCCTCATTTTAGTTCCACCTC
Organism: Escarpia spicata; assembly: GCA_963995525.1. Lineage (NCBI taxonomy): Eukaryota > Metazoa > Annelida > Polychaeta > Sabellida > Siboglinidae > Escarpia > Escarpia spicata. The sequence goes on from OZ023212.1 coordinate 7,194,077, forward strand.
TAAATACCCCTTAGTGTAGCCCCTCCTCTTCTTTCCACCTAACTACCCCTGGGGGTACCAACCAGGTGATGAGAACAGATTTATTAGTCACCCTGAATGACTTTGTAGTAAAAACCCACTTAAAGACAAATCAAGCACCCTGTAGTCTAAGATTTTCCCATGTACTGATCACTGATCCCATAATCACATCTGGTATACCCAAATAACCCCATCAAATAATTATAGCTTCAATATAATAATATAGTAAATCAGACTAAATTACAGTGGGTGTACCAATCACTCACAGAACCACAAGTTCTACCAAGAAACTTGTCTCTGTAAGCTAGAAGGCGGGGGGGGGGGGGGGGGGGCAATACTTTCTAACTTGCCCCATGGGCCCATGAAAAAATGCTGACTTTACAGGATATATTTTTACATCACATAATGGTATAGTATATCACCTACAGTCAAACATAATTATTAACACAAATCCTTCCTCAGTTGATGCAACACACTGTATTCGACCAGTTTATTGCATTAAGTGTGTTAGAAAGTAGCATGAGGAAATTTATGGATTCCATAGCCCAGTTTGGAGATTTCTTATCAAAAGTGTTGGCGAATGCTTAATAATACTAATATGGCATGCTCGCTTAAAGGGTCAAACAAATTTTACGTAGAGGAAAAGCAGGATTTCCGCAGTCCATAATTCATTGGGGTTTTCTAGGTGAGCATAATAATATTTGTATAGCAACAATTCCAAGCACTCTATCCAGTAGCCATATGATTCAATGGAGTCTTCCCCTAGACTTCCACAGCAGTGCATGTGTTATGGTGTTATATCCATTCCTCTACAAGTGTGCACTCTTGGTGTCTCACTGTTGTCTAATGAACAGAAGAGACATGACACTAGAACACAGACTCCAACAGAAAGTAGTCACACATCTATACCATAAGGTGATGTGCTCTCCCTCCCTCCCCCTCTCCCTCTCCCTCTCCCTCTCCCTCTCCCTCTCCCTCACCCTCTCTAAGGACCTGTATTTGATAAGTTGACACACACAGCCAGGGACAAACTCTCCAGGGACTGTCACCCAACCAGGCTATGTGAGGCAAGGAACCTTCCATCATTCATCCAACATTTACAACAAACAAAGCCAAAATGAGCAGCAGTGCCAGTGAGTAACATACCAATGATAGGAATGTCACAACAAAGCCTCCTAATGATCCTGTATGTAAATGGTTGTACCACAATACCCCATGTGGACATCAACCACCTAGTAGGGCACCAACAACTCTGGCTTGGATCCTAGCTGCAATCTTGTTAGTGATATTAGTCTGGTCCAAGATTTTGTATCTGTGACACACCATAAATATTACCCCACACATTTCATGCAACACTCCTTTGCTCTATCAGATCACACAATAGTTCAACAAGCAGAAGCACAACCATGTATGTGTTGTCAAAGCATGGTGAGCTCCCTATATAACAGTTTGTTAATCCATAACCCTAGGTGCTTCTACATGACAATCCACATACAGATTCCTAAATTTCCTGCACACATTACCCGAAATAGTTAATTCTCCTCTGTTTCCTGAACTTACCCGGTTTGTAATTCCATATCGACGGGCAGCCGCAACACAAATCTTCATCGATCTCAAAACCATAAATCCAGGAAATATACAAACTCCATTCAGTGAAACTTTACTCTTGATCCAATCTTTCAGCAGCCAACACTACGTCCAGTAGAACTTCTGAGGCTGTAATCTACCTGCGATGAACTCAGGTGAGTGGTCTGGCCGGATGCCAAAATAAACAGCCACCACACTATATAGAACTACACAGCAAATAGCCCTTCTAATCGCTACAATACAATAAGTCAGAGTAAGAGCCACAAACACAGATGAGTATCTTGACCCCAACGGCTATTGATAAAGTCTGACCACTTGTTCTGTTAGCAAGTAGCACTTTCTTCTGACATCCGATGTTGTTTCAATTGAAAAACTGGCCCATTAAGATCAGCGGTGAAGGTTTCTATTGGTGGTTTTTTCAACTTAGCTCTGTCAAGATTGTCTTTATGAAGACTCATGAAGTATGATGAATGACCTTACTGGTATGTGTGTTGACTGTGTGATTGTGAAGGGGAATTACATGTTTTCTGATCCTAATTAAAATTCTTGTGGTCACAATGCAATTACTCATTGTGTCAACAGTTTGCATAATAGATAGAAAACAATTTATTCCGGGTTTATGAAATAATATTAATGATATACAGACCCATATGTTTCTTCTGTTACTGCAAAGCTGAAAACTTTAAGATGTAATAAATTTTGTAATGTAAGTTCATTGTTTCTAACTTAATTGCAATGGTTCCAGCATGAATCAAGGGCACGTCTGAGGGTGCCTGCTCTCCATTTTTCTCTCAAGGGGGGTCAAGTTGGAGGATTTTGGTGAGGAGATAATCGACCACCCTACAGTCCTGATCAGTTGCACTTTCTAAACAATTCTTAAGTGGATGGTTGTACCCCACTGTTCAAATCATGGATCCACCCCTGGGTTTAGTGGTTTGGCTGCAACCATAATTTTATTGAACTCCAATCGAATTTATGAATGTGTGCGTGTGTGCATACCTGGAGACTACTTTACTGTAACATGAATTTAAAGTTAATAAACCATCAACAAACTTATCATTCTAATAGGTTCTTTAACCTAACTGCAGTGATCTGACTCAAAAGAAAGGCCTGAGCAAGTACTCACTTAGTTATGGATGGAGCTGCCTAGACTCCAGCCATGCTGCCCTGAGGTTTGACTGGTCAGTGCCCTCACCCACAGCTGTAGCACCAGGCAGCTAAAGGTCAACTGCCTGTCAATGACCACTCACTTCAGGTGAGGGTTGAGGTCAGAGAAGTAGCCAGTGGCCACTTGTTATAATCCACCACCATAATTATGCACCATCATGATGATGCTGGCTGTCTGGCTGTCACTCCGGTGTTATCCTGGGGGGGTTGCACTTTGGGGGATTTGAAAGGAATGGACCTGAAGGGTGGGCAGTATGACTGGACTAGTCACTGACTCAACACAACTCATGGTCAATCATCCTGGTGGTCTAGATATATACTGACCACAGCCGAAACATCTAGCTGTGTAGAATTGTTTTTTTTGCCTATTTTCTCCCTGTAGTCTAGGGTGATGCTGGCCTCCGTTTTTGTTTTCTCGTCTACGTTTCATCATCGATCACACACTGCCATAAACCCTCCTGTCCCCGTATCTCGTTTTCATTTGCCAAACCTGAATCCCATAAAATCTCCCTTTACAAACAGCTGATGTTCCCTTTGGAGTGTTCTCCTTCTACCTTCCACGATGAAGGCATCCGTGGCTAATTCTACTAGCTATTCTTGCTCTGGATGCGAGTGTTAAAACAAAGTATATTATTATTATATCAGATGACATGTAAACACAGTAGCAGCCCACATCTTAGGCCGAATAGAGGCTGTTTCAGGTACAAATAGAACTTTGTGGTTTTATAGCCCCATCTCATTTGATGCTGATGACAGTGATCATGGTTAATGATGATGACAAAAATTATGACATGTGCACATTTAAAAGTTGCACCTAGGACATGCATGACTTTGTTATAAAATTGCTGTTTTGACTTATTGTAATTGCCCGCAGTTCTTTTGCGGCATCTTAAATTCTTAATGTGTCAATTATGTTGACTAGTACAATGCACTTGCTAACCTCTCTAAGTCACGTTCATGTCAATGTACATTTCACTAGAAATTGACACTAAATGGCTGTTCTTGCACAGCATGCCCTGAGAACCCCTTAAGGTGCTTCACCACTAGTAGACTCAACCTCTCTGGGAAGCATTCAGTCATGCAACAATTACTGTGCAAAATGTGGATGATAAATTACTGGTATAAATTATCTGAGCTCTGTGTAAAAACCCACATTGTGAATATAACAGACATGGGGTCAAATACATTTGTATTTGAAAGTATTTAAATGCATTTTTTAAGTATTTATAATTGTATCTGACACTAATGACATTAAAGTATTTGTATTTAAATACTTCCATAAAGTATTTGCAATGTTGAAATACTTTCAAATACTATTTCAAATACTTTTATTTGGGCATGATTATTAATAAATGATAAGTTAGATTTTGTATTCACCTATCTTGTTTACATTCTTGAAAGTCAACAATTTTACTGGTTCATTTGACAATTGACCACATTTTCCAGTCAGAAAGAAGCCATTATGTGGAAGTCACTGAGGCCATTATGAGAGCATACAGGTGAAGGCAGGATCAATTTGTTAGTTGTCACCTGTGACCAAGTTGCACTGGCATGCCTGTCTTTTGATCATGGTTTTATTGCCCCTGCTAGGGAACCCTGCTAGCTGCTAAGGCCTGCTATTGTGTCAATGCTTGTGTGAACTGATAAGACATACAGTACCTGCACCCTGTAGGTTGAGGGGAAGGTAGGGGCTTCCCAAGCCAGATAATTACTTGACTACATTGTTGCAATTTTACAGCATACCAGATCTTGCTAGTCTATAGGGAATATCTCATGTAATATTTATACATAACATCACAAAATGATGTCGATAAACAACATAATTATCTTGTAATATAAGATTTTTGTTTGTTTTTGGTACAGGCTCACTTGTAAAAAGTATTTTGAAATACTTCCTAATATATTTGTATTTAAATACTTTTGCATTACAAAATATTTGTATTTGAACCCCTCAGGAGTACTTGTATTTAAATACTTTTCAATGTATTTGACCCTATATCTGGAATATAATACATTATACTGCTTTAAAATGTAATTGAAACATAACTGATGGGAACTATGTACAATTCCCCCAAAGGGACATTGTAGTTATACTCAGAATAAATACTGTTGAATTCTGATTTAGATGTTGCCTTCTAAAAAGTACTGCGTTGACATTCAATGATAATCTTTAAAACTTTATAAATCTAACACAATTTGTACTATGAATGTATTTATCACTCCTCATGAAGTTGTACCCAGTCTTAAGTGCCAATACAAGCAACTAGTCCTTGCTTAAACTGACTAATCCCTAGGTGACCTGCTGCTAATGAATGTAATCAGCCCAGTCAGTGGCAGTGATATGACAGGGGTTAGTGGACAGGGAATCACATCAGTACTTGGCATAATATATATATATATATGTACACCTGTATATCCAGATCCAGTGTGTATATATATATACATATGTATGTATGTGTGTGTGTGTGTGTGTGTGTGTGTGTGTGTGTGTGTGTGTGTGTGTGTGTGTGTGTGTGTGTGTGTGTGTGTGTGTGTGTGTGTATGTGTGTGTGAAAGAAGAACTTGAGCTAGTATCATAATGATGTAATTTGTAAGTTAGATACCTTGCTGTGTGTTATGCCAAGTTCTGATGTGATTCCCTGTCCACTGATCCCTGTCATATATATATATACTTTATGCAGACCAGCTCTGGTCTGTTTAAAAATGGCGGTCTGCCTAGGCTAAGGCGGTCCCTTATGTTATGCATATTTGGACCGCCTAAGGCAGACCGTCATTTTTAAGCAGACCAGACCCGGTCTGCATAAAGTTTTGACCCTGGTTACGTAGATAATCTTTTATTTAAACATTTGAACTGTTAGTATACATAGTATACCCAGACATATAATGATATGAATAATTAATTTCACCCAAAAAATATTTTTGGTGATTTTCAGGGACTTTTCTCGGAGGTTGTATATCCTATCTCTCATAATGGAGCAGTCAACCTATGCTGCCCTTAGGCTTATATATTATATTAACGTGGCTAACTAGTTAGTGTTAAATGTGCATGCATGTGCACAACACATACAAATGAATGAATAGAACACACGCATATGTATATTTTACGTAAATATATACACACATTTTCAAGCGCACACACATGCATGCACGCATGTATGCACACACACATGCACGCACGCATGTATGCACACACATATACACAATTTGACATTTAATAAGCCTAACATTTGATTTACAAGTCTTCGGTACACATATCTTCTCTGCTGCCACATCTATGTAATCTGTATCCTGCTGACCAAACATGGCACTTGTCCACCATTTCCACATGTCTTGCTGTTGCACCATTAGCAGCCATGCCTTGCTAAGGGCACAATGGACAAGTACATGAAAGTATTCCTCAATAGTGTCAACAGACAAATGTCAAGAGTCAACTGGCATGTGAAGTCACCAGTTGTTGATGGCTGAATGGTGACCAATGACACTGAGTGACCACCAAATGAGTGTGACAAGGTGACCACCAGGGACAGCTCTGTATCTCAAGCAATCAATTAGGCTGTGTATTAGACCCCTGTATTCAGCTGTGCACTGCACATAGCGAGTCCATTTCCTGTCACTTTGACCTGGACACATGGATGCCCCAGACCTGTTCTTTTGTTATATATATATGACCATGCTTGTATGCACAATGTGTGCATAGCACTGAATGTATGTGTGTGCAAAAAACTGTGCGCATGCATACAAATGCATACTTCTACATGGTTGATAGGCATAGTCCATAACTCTGGATTTTGATGGCGATACATGCATGAAATCTATGCATGCATTTTAAAATGTACGAGAAGTTCCAATATTTAGCAACATACATTTGCAATAACATTGTTATTATTTGTTATTACTTTCATTCCCATCCAGGTGTTCTCATCCATGTCTTGCCGGTTTCATTGCCTCTCCATCCTTTTTCACAAACAAGTCAAATGTGATTTGAGTAGGCATTATTTGCCAAATGTTTACAAAATGACCCAGTGATAGGTTACTTTCTTGGACCCTACTAACATCCTCCTGGCCGGAATGCAAGCACACCTCTAACCTACATCTCAATACTAAAACAGTAATACTGTACAAGTGTAGATATATTGGGCACAGGTGTTACACTATATAAATGAGCACACCATAAACTACTACTCGCAAAACTACTTGGTATTTATAGTCAAACGTTAGCAAGAACTAATCTGTTTAGTACATTTTATTGGTGTATAATGTATATATATTATCATTAAGTGATATTTACAACTGTGTGGGTAGGAATGATGTCGCAGCAATGATTTCAAACAATCAACATTTGTCCGTCAATATCAGCCACCGAGTCAATGACAAGAGTTCCTAGTCAACGGCTTAGTGTCCAGTCAAAATATCGCTTGTAAACATGGGTTTGATGAACAATGAATGTCAAACTTCCATCACTCACCCGTGGATCATTGAAAGAGAATCAGTTGTTAGGATAATAGCGGCCTGTGAGTTCTCGTGTGTATTTGCTGTTGTGGTTTCACATTAACAAGTTTTGGATGTAGGATGACCACAATCTTGTGTCAAAGTCTGTGAGGGACCGCAGGCCATCTTACTTAGTTGTACAAGGAAAGTGTGTGCGTTTATGTGTGTGTGTGTGCATGCATGCGTGAGTGTGCATGTGAGATGTGTATGTGTGTCTGTGTGTGCTCGCTTACATGTGTCCATAATATATATGCACGTATTCATGCATGTGAATGCCAAACAGCCAGTATTCATGCGTGGATTATGTAACATGTAGTAGTACACACACTACTTACAAGAAATATATCTATTACTGAGCACTAAAAGCCACAATAAAAGCCTCTCAACTAATCAGATGTTCCAGTTCCTCCCTAAAATGACAGATGATGCAAGCAGCAAATACAGACATCAAGAAAGAGGATCAATCATTAATGTGTGATGTTTTCTACACTTGGTTGCTATGAATCAGGCATTTTCCATGTTTGCCAAAAAATTATTTTGATTTGGCAGGAGCCAGACAAGTTAGGTGTTAATGGAGACAGCCAATACAGAGTCCAATGTATAGCAGAAACACTGACCAGTCCAAACATGTAATCTTAGTGCTCTCATACATGCATGTTTGTGCACAGATGCATATAATAGGTCTCCACATTACCACAGTTTTTTTTATAAATGTTTATAAATACACTTAGTATTCTACTAAAACTACTGAAACAGAACTTTGAAACCCTCCAGATGCCAAACCATGTCATGCATGCCAGGACTGTTATTGTATTTCTCTGCCAAAAATCAATCCCATATAATTATGTGTTATTGTAACAGTCGTGCAGAATGACGTTGAAACATGATGTATTGTACACTAAAGTATCCCGTGTGATTGTAGCTGGGCCCCTGATAGAAGCCATTATGGCTGTTGTTTCCTACGAATGAGTGGAAACTACATTTCACATTTAGACCAACACTGAACATGAAACCTTGATAATTGTTGCAGCTATTACCATACTGTGCCTCTTTTGTCCACCACAAAAATTGCAAATTGACGTCACTATATCGGGATGGTGTCCTTTTACATATCATGGGATAAGGGTAGAATTACTTGCTCTACTCACAACATACTTTTAGCTAAGTTAATATGTAATGTTATGGCTCAGTTTCATTTCCCTACATGGATAAGTAGGTTTGCAGAGCTTGGGGCTGGTTAGAGTTTAGTGAAATCCCAAATTTGGACTTAAGAGTATGTGGTTTCATACAAGATTGAATTTTGGACATCTGACACATGTAGTAACCTTTAAAAGTGAAACTCACAAATAGTACACATGATGGATGATGGTAATGGAGGTGTCTAAAACACAGTGTACTTCTATTGTATGAAAGCTTGTTTCCCATACATGTAGATTTTACGCAATATTGCAATGGTGCAAGTTTTGAACTGGTTTTAAATTAGTTTTTACAAGTTTTAGGTTTACCGTGGTTTAACCAAACATCTGTCTGTGGTAACCAAAGTATTCCAACCCTGGTTTCTATAGTTATTATATATATATATATATATATATATATACACAAGTATCAAGACTGCACTGGTCTAGATTCCAATTCATCTGAAATCCACTAACATGCAACATTAGAATATCCCATTATGCACGGGGCAAGCATGGCATACACACTGAGCACCTTATTACCCTTTGATCTGTGATTCTCTTTCAAATGGCCATGTCTGGATCACTTACTGATCAGAAATACACATGCATCTGTGATGTTTCCAGTTTGAAGGAAGAGCAGCTGCTCTGTCCCGCTTGTGTTAAAGAGAGTGGACGAGGCAACTGTTATACGTGTAGGCAGCAACCAAACAGCTTCAGAAGACCTACCAGTACTTTAAAACTCATTCCCCAAATGATTTAGTGTGTCTTGAATCACAGACGTCCTTATCTGAAGTGTTCATATATATAAAACAATATATTACCAGACTAATCGCTTTTATAAATAAATTATTAATTCTAAATATCTAGAGCATAATTTGAAATGGCTAAAATCATCATTTATAAGAATTAACGTTATATTTGCTTGATTGGGTAACTTGTGAAATTGTGAATATTTATTTACTTTTTATTATCGAAGTACACCTGTAATATAGATCCAGACATTTTTTTTTTTTAAATAAAATGTTGATAGTTCATTACCTTATACAATGATTTTGTCAAAACTAAAATATATTAGCAAATGTATTTAAAAAAACTTAAAATATTAAAACTCATGTCACAGTGGATGGCTGAACTATTTTGTGTGAAACAAACTGTGCAAATTTAGGAAACTTATGAGGGATCTCTCTAACTGTGTGCAGGATCCATAATCGGCATTTATAGGCAAACGAGTAACTAAAAGCTTTTTGCACAAATTGATTTTTAAAATGTATTTGGTTCCCCTAAAAAAATTCATAGTTCAGCTGATGTTTAACAAATTTCAGATTTACCCAAATTGGAATTAGATTTTATTTATAATTAAAATATCAGCCATTACGCACAGTTATTAAAACCACACTTTTTTTGAGTGCAGCAGTAATAAATATAAATTACAACTGAAAGAAAGTAATCGGAGTTTTACATGAAATGTACTCAGAAACCATGGTACATTATCAAAATTTGACAGCTGATATTTAATGCTGCCAAGCCATTCTATCCTGGTTTCTCATAGCCTGCCAGTAACACAGTGAACCCACACTGATTAATTCCATACTAATCGAAGTCCCGGCAATGCAAAAATCTGCAATAAAAACAATTTTGTTGCCCTTGAAAACATGAATTACTTAAAATTAGAATCTTAAAACATAATTCAGTAATACATACATAAGAACATCAAAACAATACCCACACAGACAGTCTCAGTACCAGTATAATATATGATGCAACTATGAAAATAATGCTGCTTTTCAAAATCACATCAGTAATGTATATAACATTGATTGCCCCTTTAGCATTTTATATACCAAATAGAAATAATTTGACGTTAAGCTAAATTTATCAATATAAAGTGTTTAATTACTAGAAAATATGAACATTGAAGGTATACTGCCTGTCAAATTGCATTTAATAAGCCTGAAGTATTATTTGCAATATGCAATTGATTAGCAGTATCACACTGAAATCAAATGTTCAAGTTGTATTAAGTTCTTGAAAATGCCCTTTGATGTATAACTTTCAAGACAGCAAACTGTGGATGAAATACAAAGTTCTGATTCAGCAAATTTCCTGTTAATACTAGTAAATACCAGTTACCAGTATTACCACACCTGGATTGAGAGGACGATTCCGATTAACAACATAAATCAACATTTATTTATTCGGTCGCTTTAACAACAAAACACAATTTTATTAAATGCCTGGTCGATGCAAAAGTTTATGAAATAATTGCTGAAATTGTCAAACTAATGTTAGCATCTCCATGGCCTAGCTCTCAATAGATCAACAGATACCTGTGTGGTTTTACCACTGAGCTTCATTTCATCAGGGGCAAGTGCAGGAGCAGATCATGTTGTGATAGAGAGCTCATCACAGCTGCAGGGTAATTATACCCTCACATTCCAAGGGTTATTATACCAGTAGATGTCAATCATGCCCCAAGGGGGTGGTGGGGTCAACTCAGGGGCCTGTACATGTATAGAATGCTCTTATCCAGTAAATAAAAGATACCCATATATATATATTATTTACTACCAAGTTGTTTAAAATTATAACTCCAAGGCAACATCTTTGCAACACAAACTGCTGATTGTTTTCTTAGTTTGTCAATTCATTTGATACACTTTAATAAGCAACATTTCACTGAAATAAACAGAATTTGTTGTATAAAATTCTAGTATTTTAAATTTAACATGGCCATGCAAGTGATACCGGTTAACTGATATCCATAGCAGGGATCGATCTGGAAAAAGACATGCATGTCGGATACATCGGAGATAGAAATATGTGCCTTTTCGAAATTTAATTAATTAATTTGCATGATAGTACGACCGCATAAATAATCTTGTAAATGAGAACATGACATTTTTAATATTCTAAAGGCATGTAATCATTATTATTAAACTTGTTTTGAATTATATTGAGGACTGCCTGCGTGACATATTTCTGGGTACAAAATATATAACCATCAATATCAGAGAGCTCAGAAATCTGTACCATTACAAAACTAGATACATTCTGGGTAGGCGTGCCCATTTTTTGAGGACTTGTCAGTCATGCTACCACAGTCTACAGCTCCAAGGATAGGGAGATTCTAACTGAGAAATATGATGCAGCAGTTTGTGACATTGAGTGACGATTTACATACGAGAGAGCACCAACTAAAAATATTAAAAATTTATTCAACATTTAAAAACTAATTGATACACCGATGAACAGATGTATGTTATAGCCTCACTCAGTCTTTTGAGAGGAAATTAGATTATAAGTTGTTGAAAAATCACCAAATTAAATTAGCCCAATTGAATTATACTACACAGGAAGACTATTACAAGTAATACTAGAACATAGCATTGTCTTTTCCAAAGTTTATGACCCAAGGTGATGGGACATAAATTAATGTGCTATTCGTGAGCCTTGGTGACAGAGGCATGATTTATAAACAAGCTTTTAAAAATGTTAATTTTTTGTTTATAATGTACTCCAATTGTAATATTTAGCAAACATGCATGAATTTAAAACCATGCATATAGTGTACATGTATGGTTGGATATTATTTTGTATAGATATGAATGGATTGCACTTTGTTCGGCAAGAGTTGACAATAGACGATAAATTAATATGATGTCGGCGGCAACAAACACTGTTCACAGTGCTCGACTAAAGTATAAATACACAATATCAATGACAGGCAAGGAGTAGGCAAGGCACAAGAGTAGTGATTAGACCGTTCTCAGTGTCCAGTCATCAAAGTAAGATGCGATTTAAATAACTCCATTCAGGCCATTGTTCTGTTTGTTGTCCGCCCGGCCATTGTCTGTGTTCAAGCATAGACTGGAGCACACCACAGCGCTATTTGGGCCTTAAAATGCACTAAAGCCTATATATGCGGCATTCCAGCATACAACATATCATTGACGCATTTCCGCACTCGAAGGGAATCCCCGCTATAGACATATTCCTGTCACTGCAAGCTGTGAGTTGATCTATTATACTCACAGCCAGACTTCAAATGGGCTGGTTATCAATGGGTAGGACTTGCACTATTAAGTGGCTTGAATCGGAATAGATAGAAAAAGCTGATACTGTCACCTTATCTGATAAAGCTGAAAGATGTTCAGGTGAGACCAACCAACCGTGACAAGTCTACTATGGCTCCCACAACATCTGCCCAGTCTACAATGCCCAGCCATTGTTTCACTGGGCTATACTTAATAGTAAAATTATAGCCTGTGTACACAGCGATCACTCTCTCAGAAGGAATCCTATGCTAGGATTTCGTTTTTATCATAAATGTTTACTTGGAGCTAGGGAGATTCCTTTAGAATTGGTTTTAGCCAGTAGGAATATTCCAAGTTACAAGTAGGCCTAAATGTTTACAAGAAAAAGTTATTTTAAAATGTACTCTGCACACACTTTACTGCGTTTTAAAACAGGTTTATACGTTCCTACTTTACAAACTAAAACACCATACTCAGTACACGATTGCCATAACATTTTTCTAAACAATAATTATTTTGTTGAATTTGAGCTATATTTATATTTAAACACTTCAGAACTGAATTATCATAATATTTACTTAGAACCTATTGTACAGGTAAGGCTTGTTAAAATAAAATCTTTCTGCCTTTCTCGATTGTAATCGTATTTAAATCGTTATATTTGCCCAGTAGTCCTGAGCTGCATTCTCTGCGTGTGTACTTCTTCTAAGTGGTGACAGGACCACTGCAGCCAATGCCACATGAACGAACTGACTCACAGGGTGTTGTGCCTATAAATGTAGCGGCATCAAGTTACGTGAACAGTCCTTTAATGATACGCAATATTTTGTTTGTTTTTTTAAACTGCCTGGTTGCTTTGTATTTCAATAGATAGCTCATCTCTCATGATTCTGAGGTCTTTCTTATCTACCCAAGCCACAAGAGGAAGACATTGCAGTAGCACAAAAGACACCATACAGTTGTTTGTTGTTAAATAACGCAGTGCCTGAGATATTTTATCTTGGGAGGCTGTAACTAAAGAGGCATCCTGTCAGTAAGTTTGGAGTAAAAAAGTCAGTGGAAAGAAGGCGACTGGCTTCATCTGAATTGAAGAGGTGATTTATTCTTGCAGAATGAAAGTCTTTTCCTAAGAGCCATATCAAAAACTATCACTATGTGAGCCAAGTAAAAAAAATTAGTACTAATCAACGTCTGCAATACATCATTATGGTAAGTGATAAATGCCACATTGAAAATATTTAATTATCTATAGTTTATTTACTAAATAAAAAAGGTGTTTTATGTAAGTATTTATACATATAAATACCATATATAAAATTACAGCATTGATTCATTACATTTCATGTGGAAAGCTGTCAACTGATGCAATGTATATATTTAAAGTCAATTTCAACAGAGTTTTTTTATTATTACTAAAGTCAACAACTAATCTTTCCAATTATTTTGCTTGTAAATGTAATTACTACATTTTATAAGTGTGCCATAATGTCATAATTACATTACAGACAACACTCTAAAATATAAAACTTAATTTAAAATGATCATATTTAAAAAAATATATCTGAATTTAAACACACTATCTGTCTATCAGTATCACATCACAACACAATGACAAGACAAGTTATGCTCCAGTTATTTATACAACTGAATATTGGATGTATCTTAAACCACGGCATAATTTATGTAAAATAACTGTGCCCAAACAGGCCCAGCACCATGACGTCATAACATCTGGCCACAACAAGAGAAATGCCGTCTGCACGCGTCGCGTGCGGTGAACAATAACTCCTGCCATGGGCATGGCTGATCGTCTACCAGACTACCTTGTTATTTTCCTGTGATGCCTGGTGAACTTACCGCTTCAACAGCCTTGCATGTGAAACGACGATCTCTGCGCTTTTTGTAAGCCTATACACCTCTTGGCATTATATTCCAGTTGTGGTCTTTGACATGTGCGACCCTTGTGCTATTATGTACAAACACATACTGGCTTCCCCGTGTGAAAAGCGCCAGAACGTAAACCTCGATATTTAGCAGGTATCCGTACGGGGGCGCTGTGGTCGCTATTAGTTTACGTCAAACAGTCGGTGTTTGCAAATCACGAGTATGATCGCAAGACATTTGCTTTGTTGATATCCTAACCATCATATGAGAAAGCAGTTCGATTGTTCGGTGACATTATTAGCTTTGTTATTATAACTGGTGCCACACAAATCGTCAGCGGCTACGTCTTATCATAGTGGTAACACCTGGTGGACAATGTATTAAAACTTTCTTGATCTGATTTAAACATGAAGTAGCGAAGTCAATGTAGCTAACTAATACATAAACATGTTGTTGTGAAGTTTAGATTATTATATCCTGTTTGTGAGAAACATATACGTCTATATGTCGTGCTGGTGTTATCGTTGAAGTTTCGCACAAGCTCGTATACATCAGCCCAATATCTCGAATAAAATTGCAACCACTGGGGCACGTGTCGGTCTGCATAGAGCTCAGCCAATCAATTCGAGGGATGCAATGACACGGGCCAATCAGATTAGCGGGTTCAAAATTCAAAGACGTCGATTTCTAAGTAAACAATAAGACATCGAGGTGTTTGTTACATTGCTGTTTTGACAAATATACGAAATGGAGTGTAAGGTATGTTTGTAAATGTGAACATGATGTATTTGTGAGTAATTTTTTATTGCAGTAGTACTGAATGATCGATGTTGAAATACGTAGCAACCATTGCATCGCGGCGCCAGAGCAGAAAAGCGGGATCCTCATGCTCAGGCTCACGTCAATGACTCAATATCCAGTCCGTGCAGTGCTTTCAGCTCCAGAGTCCAGACATGGGTGATGGGCCACACCTGCATGGTGGATTTCGATAGTTCAAAATTTTGTAATTTAAATTTGTCGTAGAATTGATAGGCTTCCTCTTCTTTTCTGACTTTTCCCGTCGTCTGGGGTCGTTGGTATGGCTGGTAATTTTCTTTCTCCATGTCGCCCTGTCCATCACCACATCTGCACTCAGAGTCAGACCAACGATTTCCATGTCTCTTCTGCATCTGGTCTTCGTTCGTCCTCTCCTTCTTCTTCCTGGTATCTCTGCATTTAGCACTCTTCTCACCATCTGCTCCTCTTCCCCTCTCATCACATGCCCATACCATTTCAGTCGTTTCTCTGTTATATCTCTAATATATTCGTTTTTGATCTTATCTTTTTTTGTTACTCCACACATCCACCTCAGCATCCTCATCTCATTCATCTCTATCCTTGCTTCTTGTCCTTTTGTTGTTCCCCAGGTCTCGGCCCCATACAGCATTGCTGGCCTGACTACTGTTTGATAGATCTTCAACTTCACTGACAGGCATTCTCTTGTCGCACAACACTCCACTGAATTTCTTCCAATTTCTCCAAGCTGCACTCACTCTGTGTTTGATCTCCGTTTCCATGCCTCCTGTCTCTTCCACAACTGACCCTAGATATTTGAAGTGTGTCACTTTTTCCAGCTCGTCTCCCAGCATCTTTACAGTTGGTCTGTCTATCTCCTCATTCCATTCAAACCTGAAGTCCATGAATTGGGTTTTCGGTCGACTAACCCTCATTCCTCTCTCTTCCAGTGCCTTCCTCCACGTCTCCAGGTACTCGGTCATGTCTACCTCCTTTCCTTCACACAGCACAATGTCATCTGCGAACATCATTGATTCTGGTGCATCTTTTCTCACCTTCACCGTCAAGACATCCATTAATATGAGGAACAGGTATGGACTCAATGGAAATCCTTGGTGCAACCCAACCTCTACATCAAAGTTGCTGCTTTCACCAGCCACACTGCGCACCTTTGTCTCACATCCCTGGTACATATCCTGTATAGGTCTGATGTACTTTTCCGGTACATTCCTTTCTCTCACACATCTCCATATCTCCTCCCTTGGTACCCGATCGTATGCTTTCTCCAGGTCTATAAATACCACTCTGATGTCCTTCTGTCCTTCCCTGTGTTTCTCTATTGTTTGTTTGAGAATGAAAAGCGCATCTGTGGTACTCCTGCCTGGCATAAACTCAAACTGACTTTCATGTATCAGGGATGAGAAATTTCCGGTTTTTGCAGGAATTCCGGTTTTTATACTGCTCCAAAGATCACTTTTGTGAATCGTGTAAATCCTGGGAGAAAATAAAAGAATGTTAGGGGGGGTAGGGCATATAAAATCCTGGACAATTCACCTACGATCTATCTGCGGATTGAGTTAACCATCTATCCACCGGGTGTCGCCATGTGTTAATGACGCTGCCTGGCGATTAGAGACACAACCGACACAACCGAGCCCGTGAATTTGCAAAGTAAAACCCTTAGTTCTGTTGGCTGTTCGCTTCAGTGCTTTCGAAGTGCGCGCACAAAAGCAGTGGACCAATAGGAAACGACGATGTATTTTGTGGAGATGCTGATCATTTTCGAACACAATGGCTAATTGACGATTTGTTGTATGGCAAGACAAATGTTGCGTGACGGACATTGACAAAAGTGTCAAGAATAAGTGGAATTGGGCGTGGCTGGGGAGATCGGCTGGAGACACTATGTTGGATATATTCATCAGGAAATTATCAGCACCAGGGAATGCCTACTGTTTGTGGTGCGAGGCCGATGTCAACTATGCGGATTGGATCCTACAGGCTACAGTCAGATGGGAACCGAAGGCATTGAAGTACATGCTGGCACTGCCCACACTGGTCACCAATGTTCTATTAGAACCTGAACAGAGGGCGTATCACATGGAAGTTGGCCGATTCCACGTAGACAACACACTTCCACAAGCACCCACAAGTTCCAGATTGGACTCGTGGTGGGCTACCATATTCTCTACTGGCAAGTTCCCAGCCTTGTCAAAGCTGGTGGCTGCAATGATGAGCTGCTTTCATGGTCCTCAAGTAGAAGGGAGTTTTAGTCACATATCTAGCATCATGAATACTGCCACTGCCAGAAAGAATGTTAGTACATTCAACACTATCCAGACAGTGATGTACTTACTCATGGCAAGCAACAATACTGTTATACAGGACTTCCACAAACAGGACTGGTCGCCTCGTTCACAACACAAGGTGTGCATACAAAATGTACTCCATCCATCTTGCCAAGGAAGGAAAGATGAAGGAGGAGAAGAAAACTGAGCTGAACATGTCAAAGACGAAAGCAGCCACCAAGTACAAAGCTAAGGAAGCAGTTGAGCTGGCAACGAAGAAAGCTATACTGGCCCATCAACTTGCTGTTTTGACAAAGCTGGCCAAGGAGAAAGCTGCCCGTCAGCCAACTCTGGTTCAGCCCAGAAAATATCATTAACAAGTGAGTTAGTACTATGACGTGTGTGTGAGTCCGTTTCCTTTTTTGCTATTGGAAATGTTAACATTTTCTATTTAATATTGCTCAAAATACACCATATGTCGTCTACAATTAAAACATATCCTCTCGGGTTGAAATGTGGGCCACAGCAAAATTTCCAGTGTTTTCTCTGAATGTCACTCTCATCCCTGATGTATGTCTGTGCATTCTCTCATCCTCTTGTCTATGACTCTCTCCCATATCTTAAAGGTGTGCATCAGGAATTTGATCCTTCAGTAGTTCTTACACTCCTGGATGTCACCTTTTCCCTTGAAGATTGGACCAGTATGCTCTGTCGCCAAGCCGATTGGCATGTGTTCTGAAGTCATGACACAGTTGAATAGTCTGCATAGTAACTTTACACCAAAGTTGCCCATACATTTCCAAGCTTCAGCTGGTACTTCATCTGCTCCTACAGTCTTCCCACTTTTCATCCCTCTGAGTGCTTTCTCTGTTTCTTCGTCACTGATACTCCTTACCATTCGTTGATTCACATCCCTCTCCTCGGTTTCTACTCTCTGGTTTTCCTCGTTCATCAGCCAGTTAAAAATGTATTGGCCCCATCTCTCTTTAATGTCATCATCTTTCATTAATACTTCTCCCGTTGCACTTTTGACTGTATGTATCTGGCCTATGTCCTTTCCTGCACGGTCCCTAGGTGCTGCTATTCTATAGATGTCCTTTTGACCATCGCTAGTTTCTAGGTTGTCGTACAATCTCTCTACTGCTTCTTCTCTCACTCTTGCCACCACCTTCTTAGCCGTTGCTTTTGCTCTGTTCTACTCTGCCCTGTCTATCTCTGCTCCATCAGTCTGTCTTTCTTTGCCTTAACTGCATTCTCAGTGTCAACATTCCACCACCAGCTTTCTACTCCGGGCTTCTTCTTCCCCGTGGACCTCCCACATACTTCCTCCCCACACTTCCTGATCTGCTCCGCAGTTTCTTCCCACCATTCTTCCACGTCCTCCATTGTTACTTCATCTTTATCTGATAGTCTCTCCACTATATTTATCCTGAAGTTCTCTCTCACTTCGTCCTCTTTTAGCTTCTACCACCTGATCTGTTTCCTTAGACTTAGTTTTGTCCTCACAGAAAGAATTAGTTGACAATGTCAAGATATGTGAGCCACTGGGGAGTAGTGATCACAACCAGATACATTTTACCATCAAAGTAAAATCAGAAAGGAATAGTAAAAAGCAGTATAGGAGAAATTTCCACAAAGGAAGGTATAAGGACATGAGGAAATATTTAGCAAAGATAGACTGGAATAACACACTGAAGAATAAGACAACAACCGAATGCTGGAATATCTTAAATAGTGAAATTAAGTGCATAGTCGATAAATTTGTACCTTTCAAAAAACAAGGGAAACGGTCTAAAAAGAAACACTTATCGAAAGAAGCCATTAGAAAAATTTAGTATAAACAAATGATGTGGAAGTCATATAATTGTACTGGAAATGATGAAGACTACAACATTTATAAAGAAGCACTTAATCAAGCTACAGCTGAAATTAGAAATTCAAAGAGAAGCTATGAAAAAAAATTAGCTAGTAATATAAAACATGACAGTAAGAGTTTTTATGCGTATATTCGAAGCAAACAGAAAGTTCAGGATAAGGTCGGTCCTCTAGAAGATAGTGCTGGAAATACAATATCAGAGGGATTCTTAATGGCAGAAGACCTGAATGAGTATTTTAGTTCAGTGTTTACCAGGGAAGATATTAGTTCACTGCCAGTACCAGAGGCTAAGTTCAAGGGGGCAGATTCAGACTATTTAGGACAGTTAGTTGTAACCTCGGAAATGGTAGCTAAGAAAATAAGGGCTATGAAGGATAATAAATCACCTGGAGTGGACGGGATTCCGCCCAAACTACTATTGGAAATTGTAGAACAAATTAGCGCACCGCTTGCAACAGTTTTCAATTTGTCATTAGAAGAGGGAGTGGTTCCTTTAGAATGGAAAGAGGCAAACATTATACCGTTATTTAAAAAAGGTTCGAGAAACAAGTCAGAGAACTATAGACCAGTGAGTTTAACATCAGTGATTTGCAAATTATTAGAAAGACTAATTAAAGATCACATGGTGGATTTTCTTGTTAAACATAACTTGATAAACCCATCTCAACATGGGTTTTTAAAAGCGAGGTCATGCTTAACAAATATGTTATGTTTTTTGGAAGACATCACTAGGTGGGTAGATGAGGGATCACCAGTAGATATCATCTATTTAGATTTTCAAAAAGCTTTCGACAAAGTACCACATCAAAGATTACTCCTTAAGCTAAAGGCCCATGGCATAGGAAATGGTATAATAAACTGGATAGAAAAATGGCTGAATGACAGAAGACAACGTGTAGTAGTTGATGGGGAGGCTTCAAATTGGAAATCGGTATTGAGTGGGGTACCACAGGGATCAGTACTAGGACCTATATTATTCTTAATATATATCAACGATTTGGACGATGATATAACAAGCAAGGTGTTAAAATTTGCGGATGATACAAAAGTGTTTAGAAGGATTAAAAGTGATGGAGACAGACAGCATTTACAAGATGATCTTGATAGGTTGATCAAATGGTCTGAAAAGTGGCAAATGCTGTTCAATTTTGGGAAATGTAAATGCCTCCACACAGGTCATGGGAATGAAGAGGTAAAATATAAAATGGGGGGTACTGTTCTAAGTACTACTGTAAAAGAAAAGGACTTAGGGTTAACCATTAGTGCTGATATGAAGGTTTCAGAGCAGTGCGGAATTGCAGCGTCAAAGGGAAATCAAATCCTTGGATTAATTAGGCGAAATATAGCGTATAAGAAAAAATAATTAATAGTACCGCTGAACAAAACAATAGTGAGGCCTCATTTAGAATATTGTATACAAGCATGGAGGCCATATCGCAAGAAGGACATAGATATGCTAGAAAGAGTACAGAGGAGAGCGACTAAAATGATACCAAATCTGAGGGATCTTAGTTACGAAATACGCCTAAAAGAATGTGGTTTAACAACACTAGAGACCAGGAGATTGAGAGGAGATCACATAGAAGTGTTTAAAATATTGAATGGTTATGAAAATATTGATAGAAACATTTTTTTCTCAGTTAAGAAAGATAGAAGGACCAGAGGACATGAAGCTACATTAGTAAAGGAGCAGTGTAGATTAGATATAAGAAAGTTCTCATTCTCACAAAGGACTGTAAATGAATGGAACAGATTATCTCCTGATTGTGTTGGTGCTAGTAGCGTGAATATGTTTAAAAATAAAATCGACACACACCTTAAGAAGGCGGGATACATGTAGATAAAAAATATTGGACTCTCGATAAGCCAAAAGGCTTCCTTGTCCAACTGCCATCCAGAGTAATTTTCTGGATGGCAATCTTGTTAAATCTTCCCACCGTTCTCCTGTCTTGTTTTCATCACCTGCAGTTCAGAAACTAGTACCCTGTGTTGTGTGGTGATGGCCTGTTAGGGTAGTACTTTACAGTTCTTTGATTCCTTAGCATGCTCTTTCCTCACCCTGATGTAGTAAATTTGGGTTTCTCGTCCCCCGCTGTTATAGGTTACAAGGTGGTTCCTTCTCTTCTTGTAGACTGTATTCAGTATTCTCAGCTGGTATGCTGTTACAAAGTCTAGTATCTTTATGCCTTTGTCGTTTGCGACCCCCATTCCTTGTCCTCCGTGTACTTCCAACATGTCCATGTAGGTCTCTTGCCACCACCATTCTCTCGCAACTTGGTACAGCGTGCATCTCACCATCTATGTGCTCCCTCCTTTTCCTCTTCTGTGCATCCAGTTTGTGGTGCATAGCAACTGATAATTTTCCACACTTCTCCTTCGATCTCTAGTTTCACTCTCATCACTCTATCGCACGGTCGCTTCACTGCTAGTACTCTGTCTTTCAGATCTTCACTGAGTACAATTCCTACCCCATTCTTCGTCCCATCTTCTCCACGCAGCGTTCGAAATAGCACTTGTCTGTTTGTCCGGGACAAGTGATTTTTGGCCCGGACAAGTAAAATGACTCTACGTGGTTATCCGGTGGACAAGTGAAAATTTACAGTAAATAGTGACGCGTGCAACATTGCAAACTTTTTATTTGAGGAAATTCAAACGTAAATGAAGTTCTTTAGCAATTGCGCACGTTGCAATCTTGTTAATGTGTCGGCGTCTTGTCGTTCCGCCGCCAATGTGTTGTACTTCAGCGTTCGACCAAGTTTAGTGCCTGCGTTAACAGGGTCATCCGCTGAGCGCACCGACCTAGCTCTGTCACACGTGTAGGACAGACTCCGCATCAGCCATCGTTGATCGAGGCTGTATTTCATAAAAATCGTTCAGTTTGGCCGACGTACAACTTGCTTCCACCCACGGATCACATTTAACGAACTTTGGAAATAATAGACTTTGTATCACTACCTGTTATTTGAATAATTGTATAGTTTTAACCATCATTACGCCTAACCCACGAGGACTCGGCAGTCTTCCATGTCATCGAACGTCGTTAGCCGATCCAGTCCCAAATCGATAAAAATGTTCAAAACTTGTAACTGGCTCTCCGGTAAATCTATGGTGAGGTTGATAAACGGAATATTAATGACATCTCAGAAGTGTTGTGTCTATGTAATGTTTATTCTAACCATAAATTGCGAGTTTTCGAAGCCAAATTTTATGCAAGACGCATGGCAGGGGTGCCAACCGCCGTTGACATGTCGGCTTCTGCCAACTACGGCGGTCTGTGCGCGGCAGTGACGTTACGTCGTAACTAAATCTATAAATTATATTCCGCCTGGTAGATGTAATTCGGGCACCATTAAAACTGTTTATACATCATTGAAATGGTAATATAAAATTTTGTAAAAATATGCGTTTGTTTGCTCGTGATCAATTGAATATTATCTTTGTTTGTAAAAAACAGAGCTTTGACTTTGTTAATATTGAAGTTCATAGAGATTGAACAAAATAATATCAGATTATAGTATAGTTTATTATGATTTTTGTGACATTTCCTGGCTTTGCATTGGTCGTGTTCCTGATGGTTGAGTGCCATCTTCAATGACAAACTGATGCAAAAATTGTACATCAGTGTTATATGTGTATATACCATATTTTAAAAAACAGTTTTTGCAACATTATAACAAATAGCAAGGATAACAATTGTCTCATTCCTATCATCGTAATAATTATTTGTTATTAATAAAAGCGTCCATATCAGTATCACTAAAATATTGATATACATCATGTAACGTGTCTACTTTTAATATTCGTGAATATATATATATATATAGTAATGATAATGGACTGAAAAAATAGTTGCAAATATAATTTTGCAATTTCAAAATTTGCAGATTAAATCAAATTGTGTCTTTGATCACAAGTCACTCAGATGTACATGCAACGAAACAGCAGGAACATTGTACTTGTCATAAAAATAAGACAGACTTTTTTATGTTTTTTTTCCGAAGCTTCGAATCCCCTTGACAACCACTCGGACAAGTGACAATTTTGGCGGACAAGTAGATTTTAAAACTTACTTGTCCGGCGGACAAGTAAATATTCGGGCTTATTTCTATCGCTGCCACAGTAGTACAGTTTGTATCCGGCACCAATCTCCCTTGCTTTGCTCCTTTTCCAACTTGTTTCCTGTGCACACAATACTTAGCAGGTTCTTCTTTAGCATCAATTGTACTACAGTCGCCCCCCGTTATAACGCGCCTCGTTATAACACGGATTCGGTTATAACGCGGTCGGTCGTGGACCCCAAATTTCTGCTGCCAGGGAGGAAATGCGTGCTATGGCAAACTATATTAACGCAGTAATTATTGTCACTTGTTTTGTGTGAAGTTATCCTCGTCTTTGTTCGCTACGTGTGCATTTTTGAAAGACTAGTTGGCGGACTATAAATTTAACGTTGGCGTAACCGTAGGCCGAGAGCCTACAACTGTGCAACGAATCTGGTGCTGTGTTGGCCTGCATCAATTTCTTTGACTATGGTCAAATAACTTTAGGCACAGTAAATGTGAGGCGAGGCATTATTTGTTTCGCGCCGACATCAAACGAATCGTTTCCCTTCTGCAAGTCATGCCTCATGGCTTCCACGGATCGGCGCCGGGCAGTTTGCGAAGTGCAATTGAAATTCACAAATATGTCTTGCTTAGGAATGGGGCAAGAATGGGATAAAACATTTTAATGCAGCCTAGTAGGAAAGATCAGTATGCTAACATTGCATCACAAATATTAGCTTTTTCGCTGCGATGAACGCAAAGCGACTGGTGCACCAAAACATGAATTCATCAACCGCATACGAAATGGTGAATCGCACTATTATTCGGCACGGTAAATGTGTGTTCTAAATTGGTATTTTGATATTGCATTAAAGACGAAGTTAAGCCAATTGTAAGCGTATTTATTATGGTTTTAAATCTTTAGACAACTCTAGCACAGCGTTTGTGAACTCATTTGCGTATTCAGCTGCTGAGTGCCAGGTTGTTATTTCAGATCTTACATCACTGGTACCATATTATCGTTCAGTTGACCATGACCTGTTGGTCCGTAGTCTATTTTAAACTATACCGTTCGTGAATTTTTATTCAGTTCAACAGTGTATGACATTCAAGCATAATACACATTGATGATGGCTGACATTTTAATAAACTTCATAAACCGCATATAGACCACGCGGCCAATACACCAATTGTGTGTGGCTTCGATGGTGTTCCTGGTGGCGTTCGAAGTGCCCCTGGTGGCAGATATGGGAACCCGTTATCGCACCTCACTTATACCGTGAATTCATTTCGTGGACCTCGACTACCGCGTTATAACTTCTTCCTGTCATGCTCCCAACATTCAGTGTTGCAAGTTTAATCTTCCTCATTCTCCATCCTGTTTGGACTAACTTCTTTAGTCGCCTTTGTCCTTCAGACGGTAGCCGTTGTCCATTTATCGCTGAGCTCGGGCGGGTGTCTCGCGCGTCACTTACAGAGTACGCACTAGCACGGGCGTTCTCTCTATTTAATCCAGCCATATTTAGGGGTTTGGCTTAGATTTTTATAGCCGGATGCCCTTCCTGCCGCCAACCACAGTTATAAGCGGTTGGCCTAGCCTCTAGCACCAATGTACCATCAACCTGTGAGACAGCAAGTGGTTTGAGATTGGAGTTGTCCTTCTCCTAGGCCGATTACCTGCCAAGGTTAACAAGTTTGGCCTGCCCGGGTTTCAGGGCCTCAGCCAGGATCAGATTTTTGCCAGTCCAAATTTTTTTCAACATGCTACGAAGTGCGGTCGGGCACGCGATCAAACGCGCGATCGGATGCACAATAGGACACGCAACTATGAGTATATATATGTACATACAGGGTACATTTTGGTAATCATAATTAGTGTGTCCAATCATAGTATAAAAATAAACAAACTACATATTACCAATTATGAAGGCTAGGCAGAGAACATGGCTGTACATATCACGTGTGATCAGAAATGTAAGCAGCACTTTTTGTGTCAAATGATGCATTTTCTGTTTAAAAGTGAAAAATAAGCCCATTTCTGTTCAGAAAAGTAATATTTTATTTCAAAGTTAACTTTGAAAAATAACACATTCTGTCAAATATTATTAGTATCACAATGTTATGATCCCTGCATCTAAATCATACTGTTTTACTGTGTGGTTAACTTTTCTAACATTTATTTGTGCAGTATTTGTAACACAATAACAACCGTACATAATCAATTTAGATAATAAAATGATTCCTGTCACACAATAACATAAATGTCTGGTTGTTTCTCATGCAGCTGTGCTATAGATGTTGATACATGTAATTTACACAAGCAATCATATTAACAATTATGAATGTTCAAATCACTGATGCTGTTTCATTTTAGTTAGCACTATATATGACGCCATACAACAGAATTTGTTAGAACAACGAAACGCGGGTTATATCACTTTGAGCCAACGTAACCTAGGCTGTTGTTATTCCTTCGACTTTTGTGTTTGAAACAGGAATATGTACACTTATGCGATGTGACAATTACATTTAATCAGCAACGTGTCTTCAATGCGTTTAGCGGACAGCCAGACAACGATCACAAAACGATTTATGTTAGCGCCTTCCGCCCGCGTCTGTTTACGTCGGTTGACACCAAGGAGCCTATATTTAGACAGGAGGCGTCACTGAGCGAGATCATGGCAGTCTACAATTGGCGTTTTTGTCCGCCATTTGGGAGGCTAGCACGTGCGTCAATGCATGTTCTGGCTTGGTGTACCTCCAAAATGGCGGACTAACCGTTCCACTTTCGTACTTTGAACAATGGAAACATCGCATGCTGCACCGTCTTGTACTGATACACGGTCTTTGCCTTTGGTTGAAACTACTCACGAGGTAGCACCGGCGCCATCAGACTCGTAACCATTTGTTGAATCATCAAAATAAACGAATATCGTTGCATGGTAATCATGTTTGTTTCAAAATATCACCAATAAAGAAGTCAGTGTGGTTTACGGTGTTGGTGATTCTACTCTTTGAGCGTTTACTGAGTTTCCGTTCAAAAACAAATCCCGTTTCGAAATGTCGATTACACGGAATTCCATCCGTTTTCCAAGAACGCGCTGTAATCGGCAAGTGCTTATGGGATCTCCGCGCCCTGATGTTGACCTCACATAGGATTATTTAGCCTACATAGACATAGGCAAGTGTCAGCTGCCTTTCAAGGAACCACCGCTAGTGGGTAAGTGACAATTACCCTAGCAAGTCTAGGACTAGGGTAATTGTCGGGTGCTGGTAGCGTGAATATGTTTAAAAATATAATCGACACACTTAAAAAAGCGGGATACACGTAGATAAAAAATATTGGACTCGAGAAGCCACAAGGCTTCCTTGTCCATCTGCCATCTAGAGTTAATTTTCTGGATGGCAATCTTGTTAAAAAGTCGAGGCCTGGCTTAATTGGTTTCTGGCGTGTATCAAGGAGCTGGCCAGACAATTCGGGTGGGCGATTTTCAAAACCAGTTTCCGTAGTTTTTGTAACTGGCTTTGCGGCAGTTTCAATGACATCGCAAAAATGGCATGGACGAACTGGCCCGCGCCAAAAAAATGACATGGACGGACCTGTCCACAATCAATTTGAAACCGTCCAAAAACGCAATTTTTGAAAATTATCCGTCCACACGATGGGTCTCTGGGTGAGGCCCTGCCGGGTTTGTAATCAGAGTTGTCCTTCTCCTATGGTAAGTTTGGTTCACGGCACCTTCTTCTTTTTTATCCGGTGCAATACTAAGGGCTTCCCCCACCCGCCACTAGGGGACGCGCCTCTACGCAGGCTACCCACTGCGCGAGGGTAGAACTGATAGGCTATGCTACGTTTACTGCGCTTGCTCTATGACATAGACTATGTGGTAGTCTTCAAGTTCGACCCTCAAATTCCACTGTGGCCGGTGCTTTCTTTCCACTGTCAGTGTCACCGACTCAGTGACTGCATGTGTGTCACACTCTGACACTGAATCTCTTACTGTCCGATTTTATTACAATGTACTTTCACATTGCCGTGCCATACCCAGTCCAAACCAATTTGTTAGTCGTGGCAATGGCAGTGCTGTGGGAATCCATGATTTCAGCCCTGCTCTTGATGAAAAGTTCCAAAGAATTAATTTATAAGAAGAAAATTTTGATCAGATCTAAATTAATTTAATTGATTAATTGCTCACTTAAAAATAATAGTATGTACAACAAATTTGTTTGAAAAATTATACTCCTAACTGTTCACTTTCGTCCCACACAACACATCTGATTTCATTTTTGAAGATGGTTTCAACAATTAAGTGGTTGCGTGCATATCTCTGTCATAATAATTATAAACTTAATTGTCAAAACTCCCTTTTTTAATCTATCTCTTGTATGGTCGTACTCTAGACAAAACATATTAATGCACTAATCAGTCCAGTTTAATTTATATTCTCTAGCTAAAAAAAAATTATATTTAAATTTTTTTTATTGTTCAATGAAAACCTAGCATGGCCTATTTTAGACACTTTAGAAATTACCTATAGCCACCAGCAAATGTTCTAATCAGTAAAATATTTCAAACTTGCCAGCCATGCCAGGTATGAAATTAAATTATATTTTCGTCAGGTTGGTTTCCTTCTGCCCATTCTGGTTGTTATTTTTTCCAACAATATTGGAACACGATCCTCCAAGATGAGATGGAATAGTTTAAAATATGGTAATAATTGATGCACATATTTCACAGAGCATACAAAATTAAAACATGTTACAAATTACTTGGGATGGCACAATTTTAAATGCGACTAAAACCTACAAGTTGCATCAAATTCATTGACAGAGAGAGCCGCTTGGGACCAAGAGTGTGAATGTGGCGACCGTGCGACCGACGGTGAGCAAGCTCCCAGCACTGACACCCCGTAGCCGTCTACCCACGCCTGGCATGAAACAGAAACAAACCTTCAGTGTCTGTGCGGAAAAACGCAAAGCCAGTGCGTCGCCGGTAAGTTTTATTTTCAAACTATGGGTACTGTACATTAGTTTCTATGTTGCATCAACATGTCACGCCTGAAGGTGAGTTTAAGTAAGTATATAGCCAAATCTATCGCAGAAATATAAATTAATCATCTAAATTTGTTTTCCTTTTGTTTGTTTACATATATAGAGATCGAGAGACACATTTTCCTATTATAAAATAACAACTGATTTTTGTTCTAGAGAGCATTTTCGGTTTACTTAAATAGTCACAGAAGATGCATGTTGTAGTTATAAATATTTCAATATTATTTAGTTTGTTGCTTAGATTTCATAAGGAAAATTGAAGTGTTATAAATGGTTGGTTCTGTGTGCTATTAACTAGCAAACTTGGTGCTTGGAATAGAATTTAACGATTGTACAGACAGATTTTCCACTGAACTTTTCATCTATAAAAAGTGGCAATTGTTGAATTAACAATCTCCATACCTATGTGTAACTGATTTCTAAAGACAAGATCCATCCTACCGTAAGTATGTCATGTCTACAGAATGCTGCTGACAAGAAGATATGCCTCAACCTGTCGATGTCGTCTGACGTGTCATCATCGTCCGACATGTCGACGGTGTCATCCCTCAGCAGCAGGAGTTCAGGGAGCAAGAGAGCCACAGTACCCGTTACACGGGGGAAGACAGTTTCCCGGGTTGCTGGGAGCAATGGACCAAGGACCAATGGTCCCCGCGGGGTAGCTGCTGGTGTTGGAGGAAGACGTCCCGTCCCGGTCTCTTCGACCGCCAGGAAAGGTAGGATTACGGATACTCCACGTGTTGTCTGAGAGGCATGTCTTGTACACTGGAACTAAACTAGGACTCGGAGCAGTTATATATCGACACACACTGTAGCATGCGGGTAATGTATTAAAATCTGTCAATTGTCTCTATGTTTCGTTTGAACATGAACACAACAGTCAGTTGCATACTTTCTGAAGAATCTAAAAAGAATTTAAATCTGTCAGATGACTCTTGTTTCATTTGAACATGAACACAACAGTTAGTCACATCCTTAAAAAACAATCTGTGTTTGACAGGCTTTGGTTAGAGAGGAAGCAATCTCCATTGTGCACCTGATTTCATTTTTGGTAGCATTTATTTCCACACCTAAAATTTTATTTAAAAAAAAAATTCCGCTGATTCTGATGTCTCAGTTGTCAACATTGTTTCAAGTACTAAAATGTATTCTTTAGGAATAATTCATGTCTTAGTGCGCTGTTTGCAATCAGACTAGCGCTTCAACATTGTAGACTTGTAGTACAGCGAACACTCACTATGAGGACTCCCAATGTAAGAAACACCTGCAAGGAATAACTCTGAATAACTTCATTGCGTGTTCTGGTCTGCGTTGTATTAGGTGCCCATGGATATAAGGAAGAGTTTGGACTAAACATGACCCTTACAGCAAGTGTCCATTGCTGACAGGTTAATTTATTACTACATGTATTTTGATATTCTGTTTGAACAACTGATTATTTATTGTGATTGTATCAGCACCAGGTGGAGTTGCAGCCAGACCCCCAACGAAGCCAGCGAGTGCATCGGCCAGACCCCCTGCAACAACCACGACAAAAACGAATACCTCGGGTAAGGGTTACTGATTAATTCCTGCTGGCGTCTATTTTTATAATTTGTTAAGGCACATCCAGTGACTCCA
This sequence comes from Escarpia spicata, assembly GCA_963995525.1. NCBI lineage: Eukaryota > Metazoa > Annelida > Polychaeta > Sabellida > Siboglinidae > Escarpia > Escarpia spicata. Next base: position 7,224,083 of record OZ023212.1, read on the forward strand.
CTTAGGCATGTCCTTCTACCTGAAAGCACGTCCAGTCACCTGAAGACATGTTGGATATCTTGAAGGATATTGAATATCTGAGAAATTAGTATACAGAATCCAATAGCATAAGTCCAGAAAAGCAAACAAACGAACATTATTATAAAGCTGTCTAGTCTCATAACGAATGACATATATTTGACCATTGACAGGTGTTGGAGGCGGAAAGAAGCGTGCAGCGTGGGACCTGAAAGGTCGTCTACAAGACATGGAGGCTGCCATGACGCAGCTGCTCAAGCAAAAGGAGAACTTGGAGATGGAAACGTATACAAGCGGCGACCGACTGGCACAGATGGAGGTACTGAACAACAAACTTCAGGGCGCAGTCGTCGAGAAGGACAGTGAGGCACAGTCCATCCAGCAGAAGGCAGCACGTCTCCAGCAACAACTCAGGTCAGTTGCGATGAGTGCAAAGGTTAATTTACAGTAAGAACAAGCAAACGAATCAGTGTACTGTTGCTTGATGTCTGGCATGGTAGCTTTGTGGCTAGGAAGTCAAGCTCAAATGAGATAATCTGGGTTCAAATCCGCTGTCCAATCACCTTGTTGCCATTCAGTTCATGGCGATTTGTATTTTGTCCAATCGTGGTTGTTGTTTCATGTGATGTTCAGGAAGTGAAAGTAATTAGAAAATGCACAGGGTCATGTGAATGGTTGGACTGGTAATGTAGTCAAGTATCGAGGATGCACCACATTGCTTTAGTTCACTCAGCTGTATAAATGAGTACCTGGCTACATAAATGTGGTTGCTAATCGCGTGTTGTGGTTGTGCACCCAGAGAGATGGAGGATGACCATGACCGGAAGGTGAAAAAGCTGCAGAGAGACATCAGTGATGCAGAGTTTGAGTGTGCCACCATCATGAGACAGAAGGAGACGCTGGAGAGTGAGTTGACCGCGGTCAGACAGGAGGCGGCCGGACTGAGGTCAACTGTGGCCTCACTAAGTGCTGCCCAGGAAGGCATCCGGGCAGAACTAGCCTCGGTCAAGGTAACGCAGCTAGTCGCATTTAATTTGTCTGGTTTCTCCTTTTCCTTGTGTTATTTTGACTTGTGATAGAGCTTAGCAGAGATTACATCTGACTTCTGTTTCATGAAATATTTGTTCTATACAAACATTTTGAAGCCTGTGTCATGAAGTCTTTGCTTGATATGTTCTTTAAAATTTCTTATAATATGTAAATAATTTTTACAAGTTGCATACAGGTGGTTACAATGTGCTTTCAGTTTTTAGTGCAAATATTTGTCATACTGTATGAATGCTTTATTTATTTAATCAATCTCTTTCCTGTTCTATTATATGTTTTATTATCGTCTTCGTTCATACACCAAAATCTACAAATGCTATATTTTGTTGATTGGCAGATTAAAATCATCAGTCCATAGACTACCAAATCTTTAAGTTGTCTATATAATCTTTCATACAAACCATAGTGTAATTTTAAATTGACCTCTGCGTACAGCTCCTCCTGGAGGCAGCCCAGGAGGCCGGCCAAACAAAGGACGGTCAAATCATTGAGTTGAAGGAGGTGGTCAAGGCCCAGAACCTGACCATGGAAGAGATGACAATGAAGATGAGAGAACACGAGGCTTCAAGACGTAAACTGCACAACACCATCCAGGAACTCAAGGTCGTCTTAGCGTACACCGTATTTGTTATCGCTTATATAATCGTTCATCAATCATTCTTTGTACGTGTCCTGCCCATCCCAGTCTGCTCCTAGTTACCTTCTTTTTCTTGTATTTCTTCACTTTATTACTCCATCTTTCTTATTTATATTACCATGTTCAACACTAAAATTTAATGTAAAACTGATGTGTACATAATACTTACATTTGAGATGAAATCTCCGACTGGCCATTTTACTAAAGTGTATAATCTTAGTGAGACATTTTTATTTTGTTCTTTGTATTTTCAGGGTAATATCCGTGTGTTCTGTCGAGTGCGGCCTCTGATTGGAGACGAGATCGCCAATAACGAAGACCCCACCGCAGTCACGCACATGAACTTCCCGGATGAGGATGGAAAAGTCGTTGAACTTGAGAAGATGAACGACATCAACCCAAATGAGGTAGGTTCACACCTATGTATTAGTGCGTTGTTGCATATATCAAAATGTGAAACACATCAAATTTTAATGTGCTGACTTGTAAATTCTATAATTATTTGAATTTTTGTACTGTCTTTGCAGCTCGTTTGAGAAATGTTGAATACCATAGTTAAACATACTTTACATTTTTTTCATCTCATATTTATTATTTTGTCAATAACATATTCTCTTACTGTGCATATAGTTTAATAAATTAATGTATCGTAACAAATAGCTTATTAACAAGAAGTGTAAGTTATTTTGTATACAGTTCACAATAAATAAGTATTCAATGAATTTCCATGTTGTGAAATTTATGAGATTTCTAATATACACCACTTTCCTTTCCCAGAGCACAATATCCGGGAAGAAGGGAAAACATGACTTCATGTTTGATCGTGTCTTCCCCCCTACGAGTACTCAAAGCATCGTGTTTGAGGAAATCTCCCAGCTTGTGCAGGTTGGTTCAGGTTTTGATATGCAATTTTGTTTATTGAGATACAATATGGGGGTTTTTAATCTGCCTTTGTTTGGACAGAAAATACAAATGGATAATAATTGTCCTACCTACCAGTCAAGAAAGCTTGGTTAGAATGTTGTGGGAAGAAATCTGCTGATGAACACAATGGAAATATTGGCAGATCAGCCGTATGGAATCAGTTCTATTCCAGATGTTCCATGTATGCTAAAAAAAACTAGACATCCATAAATAATCTGTTGGTTAGGGCGATGATTGAGGAGACCCAAAATGAAGCAGAACATTTGTATCGTGAATTCCTAATGAAATTACACATAGTTTGTGCATGCTATGAAATAACTATGAGGTAGGGAGTTCAGCAAATATCAAGACAAAATTGAAAGGAGAGCCAGGAGGCACACTTCCCATGTCAAGTACTGGAGGGAAACACTGAATATATACACATGTAAGCATCAGCCGCTCAGTTATAAACTGGTTTTTAAAGATGGAACTCATACGTATGGTGCAGGTAATACCATTTTTCTTATGTTTTTAATTAGTGAGTATTACACATAAATCTTATGGAAGCACTGCAGGATCTCAAGCTCATAGTCCACACTGGTTATGGTGAAACCACATTGCCTTAATGCTGTTTGTGTCTTTCAGAGTGCATTGGACGGGTACAATGTTTGTATCTTTGCGTATGGTCAGACGGGCTCCGGCAAGACATTCACAATGGAGGGCGCCACTGATGAAGACAAGCCTGAGTTGATGGGAATGATCCCACGGGCCGTCGAACAAATCTTTAGGTCAGCCGCTGACCTAAAGGAGAAAGGCTGGGAGGTCGGTTGACTTACGTGATTAAATAGTTATAATTGTAAGTTGAATCATTCGCCATTTCAATGCTCAAACAATTTAAGTGTCTAATTGTATAATTTATTATATCACTAACTAGAAACTACCTTTAGTCAGCAAGAAATAAACTTACGTTGGAGCAGTTTCAACAACATTTAACATGATTTAACAAGATTGCCACCCAGAGAATTAACTCTAGATGGCAGGTGGACAAGGAAACCTTTTGGCTTATCAAGAGTCCAAACCTTTCTATCTACGTGTATCCCGCCCTTCTGAGGTATGTGTTGATTTTATTTTTAAATATATTCATGCTACTAGCACCCACACAATCAGCAAATGATCTGTTCCATTAATTTACAGTCCTTTGTGAAAATGAGAACTTTCTCATATCTAATCTACACTGACTAATGTAACTTCATGTCTTTTAGTCATATCTTTCTTAACTGAGAAAAAAATATTTCTATCAATATTTTCAGAATCATTCAATATTTTAAACACTTCTATCTGATCTCCTCTCAATCTTCTGGTCTCTAGTGTTGTTAAACCACATTCTTTTAGGTGTATTAACACTGTATTTCATAAATAAGATCCCTCAGTTTAGGGATCACTTTAGTCGCTCTCCTCTGTACTCTTTCTAACATATCTATGTCCTTGCGATATAACTTCCACAAATGTATACAATATTCTAAATGAGGCCTAACTATTGTTTTGTACAGCGGTATTATTAGTTCTTTTTCCGTATACACAATATTTTGCCTAATTAATCTAAGGATTTGATTTCCCTTTGAAGCAGCATCTACCACCACACAGACCTAGTACAGACAGGACGACAACTAAACTCACTCTTCTGCTATGCATCATACTGTCGGGAGATGTCCAAGTAAACAAGATCCAATGTCTGGACCAAATCCCTGAAATGCATCAACCCCTGAATCACCCAGAAAAATCAAACAAAACATACTTGGTGGTATTCGGATAAACACCAACAGCATCAAAAGCATTGAAAAGACAACCCAACTAAAGGCAACAATCCAGTCAAACAATTCCAACATCATATTCCTAGTTGAAACCAAAATAAACTGTCCCACCTACTCACTTCTACCACTAAACTATGATGCTATCAGAAAGGACAGAAATGGCAGTGGAGTACTTATAGCCTTTCATGATGACATCATTGCAGAACCACTTCCAAACCTTAACTCCAATTGTGAAATTGTATAGACAAAAATCCACTTTGCACAAAACAAAATTGCATCCTATTATCCACCTCCCAATCTCTCGAAGCTCTCCATGAATCTGAACCTATACAGATCACAAAAAACTTCCCTTTATATAGTCATAGCAGGAGATTTTAACCTTCCTGGTATCAACTGGTGAAACCAACATACCACAAGCAGTAGAACTGCCAACAAACACAACAAATTACTAGAAATAATGAGTGAATTTGGATTGCAAAACACGGTGATTGATCCCACACAAATCGATTCTGGCAATATCCTTGACCTAATACTCACCTCAAATCCACCCATGATCATTAACACTCACTCCTCTCCCGGCATGAGTTATCATGAAGCCATATCCTTCAGTGTCAACCTAAACCCAGTTCGCAACAGAAAACCACCACACAAAGTATTTCGATACAAATACGCAGACTGCGGCAAACTTAAAGACAGCATAACCCAATTAACAACAAAATACTTTGACATGGACCCCAGTTCACAAGACATTAACACAAACTGGATCTTTTTTTGGACAATAATACCATCCCTAGTCCAACACCAAAACAAAAACCCACCTCCCATGGATAACATACAATAATAAGAATGCAATGAAAACGCAACAAAAGCACAAAAAAGCAAAACAAACTGGACTTAATAGCGACTGGGAAAAGTTTAAAGAATTCAGAAGTCAAGCCACTAAGGCTGTAGCCCAATTTTACAAAGATTACGTAAACAACAACATTGGAGACAAACCGTAAACAACAACATTGGAGACAAACCGTAAACAACAACATTGGAGACAAACCGTAAACAACAACATTGGAGACAAACCCTAAACAACAACATTGGAGACAAACCCTAAACAACAACATTGGAGACAAACCCTAAACAACAACATTGGAGACAAACCCTAAACAATTCTGGTCATTCATCAAAGCAAACAAACAAAATACATTGGCATTCCCACACTGCAAGTAAACGAACAACCAATCATCAATGATTATAACAAAACAACCAATTTAGTTCCGTTTTCACCCAAGAAATCTATCCTATCCCCCAACAAGCACCTTCCTCTTACCCTAATACACCCACTCTTGAAATCGGGATAGCTGGAGTAAACAAAGCTACTGGCCCAGATGAACTCCCAGCCGGAGTTCTTAAAGAAACTGCAGAGGAAATAGCTCCCATTATCACACACATCTTCCAACAGTCCTACAACACATGCAAACTCCCCGACAACTGGTTCCAAGCATTAGTAACTCCAATACACAAAAAGCCACAAATCTAACCCCACAAACTACAGACCAATATCACTAACATGCATCCTCTGTAAACTCATGGAACACATCATTCTAAGTCATATGTGGAAACACCTGAACAAACACAACATCATCCTCCACTTTCAACACGGATTCCCGTCAGGACTGTCTTATGAATCTCAACTCATCGAGACAGTCCATGAATAGATGACTGCTATGGACAACAAGACACAAATAGATGCAATCCTGCTTGATTTTGCCAAAGCTTTTGACAAAGTCCCCCACAGAAGCCTTCTATTCAAACCAGCCTCCTAGGGAATAACTGGAAACAACCAAAGCTGGATCAAGTAATTTCTGTTATTTTTTAACTACACAGAGAGTCTCAGTAAATGGAGTTCTGTCGGACATAACAGATGTTACATCTGGTGTTCCACAGGGCCCAGTCCAATGACCAATCTTCCTACTCTACATAAATAACAAAAGAAAACATCCAATCTCCCATAAGCCTCTTTGCCAACCACCTTCTCTATGGTCACTTGGTCCCCTGTCACCTTCAGTTGTTGAAACATATGCAACGTTTCGACCTATCCACACTGAAACTTGTTTACACACTGATGCCATGTGTTGAAACGTTGCATGTGTTTCTACAATTGCTCCAAAGTAAGTTTATTTTCTGCTGTCTGATGAAATCTTGGAGCCATGAGCAATATATATTTCATATAGAAAATACCTCTTTGAATAAAGTATATCTATTAAAAAAAATGTGAGCTTCAAGAGGAGTTTGCAAAGGTATCTTAAAAATTCACACACACAACAGCTAGTAGATCTCAACATTATTTGTATGTATTTATTAACATCCAATATTGAAATATTTATATTCTGCATACACTGAACAACTTTTTATGATAGATTAGACTGTGCTTTATATTAACGTTGAAAATGTTTATATCAATAGAGTGGAAATTTGCTAATATGAACACATTCATACTACTGGTAGAGTCCAATTTTGCTAATATTCATTGATACATTGAAAGTCCTACCTTAATTCTCCATCACACTGCAGGCCAAAACAGATTTTACAGTTGTTGCTTTTAAGCAGATGTTGCTTATGCTAAGACAGTATTTCACACAGGCAGACATCTTTATACTGAGCCATCGCATATGTTCCCACAGTACGAAGTTGAGGTGTCGTTCCTGGAGATCTACAACGAGACGATCCGGGACTTGCTGGGCAACGGTCGCGACAACGTGAAACACGAGATCCGCATGGTGGCAGCCAACAGCAGCGAGGTGACGGTCAGTGGACTGACCCACATCAAAGTGACCACAGAGAGAAAGGTACAGTGAGACAGGACCAACTCACTCTGCTCCTGGAGCACAGACATATAATACATTTTTAATGTAGTTTGTTGCGGTGGTTTCATGAAAACCAAAAAATATTTCAAGCATAACTAAACATATTCTTTGACAAACCATGTTGTGATTTACAATGACCCCCCATGTTGCTATTGTTCAGTGTAGCTCACCTTAGATGTTCTTATCGCATGAAAAAAATACATCATTTGCAACTGTGTATAAATCCAAGCAGAAAGAACAGAAAATATTAAATCTCTACTGCCTGAATCGGTCTCCAGTCTACCAAAGATATGTTTTTGTTATGGGTTTGAAGACGTGGGTAACGCAGACCTGCCTACCATTCCGGATTGTCTGGAATCATTCCGGAAAGTCACCTCAAATTACGGTATTACGGTGAGGGATGAAAATATTACGGACTGTGACCATGTTGGGCAATCACTCAAATTTAGGTTCCACTATATTCAACAGGTGGCAGCATATGTATGCAGCATGTTGTGACATGGTTTTTCATTTGCTGAGTCTGGTCGTAATGTAACCAATAGGAAACGGCGTTATGACAAATTCGCATTTCCGCGATCAAACAAAACGAAGTCACGCGGCACGAAATGATGGCTGACAGCGAAACGACGCCACCGCCAACCCAAAAGAAATGTGTAATGCAAAAATGTAGTGAGTGTTGTACTTGTAGTGTTAGGCCAACTGACTGTACTAAGACTAAGTTAGTGTATTTATTGTATTTAGTTTAGTGTATCATTTACAGCCTATCATACAGTTACTACAGTCTAGGCGATGTTGATGACAGTGTACTGTAATGGTTTTGGTCCATCGCTACCCCATCCCCCCCCCCAGTGGACAGCGTAACTAATGGGTTTGACCTGTCGCTCCCCCCCTCCGTGACAATATCTGACATGGTGGTTCTGCATTACTGACAGGAAGCGTATATTCCTGAAAATCAGTGTAAATGGGAAGATGGATTACTGACAGGAAGTTTTTGGGGTAGGCAGGTCTGGTAACATCTTCCCAAAAACAATTACTGAGAAAACACTCAAATCCCTAACTACCCTAAACATATTCCCTCCAGGAAAATATTACATGAAAGACATTCTGTCCAACCTTAACACTTGAGAGCATGTAGTTGGAAAACAAATATTGGTTTGGCAGACCTACCATAGAAGCAGGCCCTTAGCAGGAAATGATTTTTTGCTACTCTTGAATTAATCAAATATGGCTTTTAACGATGTATTATAAAGTGCCATGAACAATTGTGGATCTGGCGTCATAATAAATTTAATATATTATTATGAACGACTTGCGCGGAAGCCAATCACGCCAGTCAGAGTCATTACTGGCCAGTTTACTATTTTTTTAATGACGAACCAGTATGATTTTAGCCATTTATTTAATTAATATCTAAATTACATTGGATTCACTACCAGTTCTACCAATGATAGCTATTAATGTAGGCCGGTAAACTATCAGTTAAGCTTGTGGCCAGCTGGCTCCCTCTAAATTCTACCCGTCTTATCAGTTGTAATTATTCATCTTGGCCAGTCGTGAAGATGAGCAGACAGGTCTCTGGCTTAGCCCGGAGGTTGGCTGAAGTGTCACTGACTCGTTGTATTGTGTAGATCAGCGACTTGCTGCGGAAGGCGTCAGAGAACCGCGCTGTTGCTGAGACCAAGTGCAACAAACGGTCGTCTCGCAGTCACAGCGTCTTCTGTATGAAGCTCACTGGACGGAACCTACACACCGAGGAAACTACGCTTGGTGAGTGCGGCAGTGTGCTCTGTAATATTGGTCCTTGAGAATAATTTTGAATGGATAGAAGTACTGTCTTTCTGTACTATGCTAGTCGTCCTTTTTCTAAACATATCTTACAGATTCTTAATAGAGATATCCTACATATTGCTCACTAACAATGCTGATGTCCATTTTATTGAGGCATCGAAGCTCTACCTTTCAAAAAAATAATATAAAAAGTGGAAAATGTCAGTTGACAACTTGACATGCATTTTAGGTATGTAAGCACACCATATCATGTAAACCAATAGAATATTGTGATGTACATAATTACAGCCTTGTTATTATTTCATAAATTATTTAATAATAATTACCATTGTGCAGTCTCTTTTTTAATTGAAATGTGTGACGTTTTATATATAAAAGGTGTCAAGCAAAGTACTTTCCAAATATGTCATCTGTGTTGAAGCTAGTGTGGCAGGCCCAGTGAGCTGCTGGGGTTATGCCCACTATCAATATTGTTTACTCTTTGCATTCAAAATTAATAAAATTGACAATTTAAATATAAAAACTCCCTCATCTTAAAGGTGATGGTATGAACGGGTCTCTTGTAGTTGTTGGGGAAGGTGTGGTAGAGTAGTAGTTATTTCAAAAGCAGTTTTCCAACACGAGATGTTTGCATCTCTCCCCCAGGCCTGCTGAACCTGATAGACCTGGCAGGAAGCGAAAGACTGAAGGACTCTGGATCACAGGGAGCCCGACTCAAGGAAACTCAGAGCATCAACTCTAGTTTGGCAAACCTTGGCAACGTCATCATGGCACTCGCTAACAAGGTAAGCAACACTTAATACATGCTCTGTTGGTCATAGAAAAAGTAACTATTCCTGAGGTTTTATAGTGAATTATTTTTGTATAGTTGTCAGAACAAGCTGCTCCATCAAATTAAATATTCTGAAAGTATTGGATATAAATCTTAAGTCGTGTGGTTATTTTGCTGCCTATTAGTCAAAATATTTATAAAACTACATATTGTTTTGTCTGAAATAAACAGTTTCAGGAGGAATATACACCTGTGGAATGTGAGCATCTTTGTGACGATGTAGCTCCATGCAGTGAAACCTCTGCTGGTTGTGTTACAGGAGCCCCACATCCCCTACAGGAACAGCAAGTTGACCCACCTACTACAAAACTGTCTCGGAGGCAGCAGCAAGACACTCATGTTTGTCAACGTCTCACCCAAGGAGGAGTGCTTTTCTGAGACCCTCAACTCTCTCCGCTTTGCCACGAAGGTTTGTTTTTGTTGGGATGAGGCAGGGTTCAATCAAGATCGCGCCTTTGCACCATTGATGCAGTATTTTAACAAATGATCCACCAAAATTTCAGGAATGCACCCGAAGGGCATGTAAATGTAGCATCTGGCGCACACAAATTCAGTTGACGCGCCCTAAAAAATAAATATACATTAATTGACAACAAAATCCCATAATTTATTCAATATTTTGTAAGTATCCGGAATTTGTGTACACGATAGCCAAGACACAATAGCAAGTAATTATTACGTCGTTGTTCTGGCTGATGATGTAGTGCACTGCGCTACCTACTGCTAATTCCACACAAATCCACTAGGCATACGTACATAATTTCCCACCAGAGCGCACACACTGTATTTACCGAGGCGTAACATATCCACCAGAGCGCACACCGTGTCCGCTAGAAAGAATCATAAAACAAAGTAAAGTACAAAATCACGCCTAGACATGTGGGGCAAAAGGCCACGCATACAACCGAAAGGTATTACACGTAAACATTCATTGGAAATTTAAATTATTACCGATAATAGTATAGGCAATAAGTAAATTCGGACGGCACTTTTTAAATTAAATTTGGTCATTGCATAAACCCGCATGTGGCCTGCATCCCCAAATATCCACAAAATTTGGCATCGCGGAGGTTTGAAAATGTCTAAATGAGGCAAGCTATCAAGATTCAGTCATGTTCTGTTTTTAGAGAGTGTTTGAAGTGCGTGACTTCCATGACAAAGAAGTGACTTCCATGACTAGTTGCTCCACCAGTAAAAAACAAAATGCAAAAGTTGTTAAATTTTTATTATTTATTTTATAAAATCTCAAAACACAAACTGCAATAAACAAGTAAAGTCCAAAGGAAATTTTTTTATAAATGTTTCTCAAAATATTCTCATTTCCAAATCCTGTGTATATATATGAAGTAAATGAACGATAACATGTTGCATGAATTACCGTTAAAGTGTGGTGTGGTTTCAGTTATTCTTGGGACTGCTTGAAATAAACAGTTTTGATCTTTGGTATGCTCAAAGCTGGCTTCCTGCAGTGTCAGCAGAAAAAGTTGACTCCTATTATTATAATATAATTTATTAACTATATATCCAGGGTTGGTGTTGCACACATTTCATATCGTAGGTGGGATGTCAGTTGTAAAGACCACCACTTCTGTTCAGGACATTCAAATAAACATCCTTGTTATTTAGCTGCACCACATAGAAGGGAAATCAACATAATACAAGACCTCCACATTAAGTCATTAGTAATGTTTAATTAGTCATTTCCCGGAAGGATTTTCAGTCCCTGCCATAGGAGCAATGTTTTTAAAAATGGCCCCCTTTTACAACCTACATGGGCCCTTGGCCCACTTGTCCAAGATCCTAGATTGAACCCTGACGAGGCTGACTTCAATATTGATCCTTGATTTTTTATGTTTTCATTCCGTCTCAAATCGTGTTTCATTGCTGTCTCCACAACCTGTGTCCTCTACCCACTCTCACTCTCCACAACCTGTGTCCTCAACCCACTCTCTCATTCTCCACAACCTGTGTCCTCAACCAACTCTCTCATTCTCCACAACCTGCGTCCTCAACCCACTCTCTCATTCTCCACAACCTGTGTCCTCAACCAACTCTCTCATTCTCCACAACCTGTGTCCTCTACCCACTCTCCACAACCTGTGTCTTATACACACTCTCACGCTCCACAACCTGTGTTCTCTACCCACTCTCTCACTCTCCACAACCTGTGTTTTCTACACATTCCACGACCTGTGTCCTTTACCCACTCTCACTCTCCACAACCTGTCTTCTACCCCCTCTCTCTCTCTCCACAACCTGTGTCCTCTACTCACTCTCCACAACCTGTGTCCTCTACCCACTCTCTCATTCATCACAACCTATGTTCTCTACCCACTCTCCACAACCTGTGTCCTCTACCCACTCTCTCACTCTCCACAACCTGTGTCCTCTACCCACTCTCTCATTCATCACAACCTGTGTCCTCTACCCACTCTCACTCTTCACAACCTGTGTCCTCTGCCCACTCTCCACAACCTGTGTCCTCTATCCACTCTCTCATTCTCCACAACCTGTGTCCTCTATCCACTCTCTCATTCTCCACAACCTGTGTCCTCTGCCCACTCTCTCATTTTCCACAACCTGTGTCCTCTACCCACTCTCTCATTCTCCACAACCTGTGTCCTCTGCCCACTCTCTCATTCTCCACAACCTGTGTCCTCAACCAACTCTCTCATTCTCCACAACCTGCGTCCTCAACCCACTCTCTCATTCTCCACAACCTGTGTCCTCAACCAACTCTCTCATTCTCCACAACCTGTGTCTTATACACACTCTCACGCTCCACAACCTGTGTTCTCTACCCACTCTCTCACTCTCCACCTGTGTTTTCTACACATTCCACGACCTGTGTCCTTTACCCACTCTCACTCTCCACAACCTGTCTTCTACCTCCTCTCTCTCTCCACAACCTGTGTCCTCTACTCACTCTCCACAACCTGTGTCCTCTACCCACTCTCTCATTCATCACAACCTATGTTCTCTACCCACTCTCCACAACCTGTGTCCTCTACCCACTCTCACTCTCCACAACCTGTGTCCTCTACCCACTCTCTCATTCATCACAACCTGTGTCCTCTACCCACTCTCACTCTTCACAACCTGTGTCCTCTGCCCACTCTCCACAACCTGTGTCCTCTATCCACTCTCTCATTCTCCACAACCTGTGTCCTCTGCCCACTCTCTCATTTTCCACAACCTGTGTCCTCTACCCACTCTCTCATTCTCCACAACCTGTGTCCTCTACCCACTCTCTCACTCTCCACAACCTGTGTTTTCTACACATTCCACGACCTGTGTCCTTTACCCACTCTCACTCTCCACAACCTGTCTTCTACCCCCTCTCTCTCTCTCCACAACCTGTGTCCTCTACTCACTCTCCACAACCTGTGTCCTCTACCCACTCTCTCATTCATCACAACCTGTGTTCTCTACCCACTCTCCACAACCTGTGTCCTCTACCCACTCTCTCACTCTCCACAACCTGTGTCCTCTACCCACTCTCTCATTCATCACAACCTGTGTCCTCTACCCACTCTCACTCTTCACAACCTGTGTCCTCTGCCCACTCTCCACAACCTGTGTCCTCTATCCACTCTCTCATTCTCCACAACCTGTGTCCTCTACCCACTCTCTCATTCTCCACAACCTGTGTCCTCTACCCACTCTCTCATTCTCCACAACCTGTGTCCTCTGCCCACTCTCTCATTCTCCACAACCTGTGTCCTCTACCCACTCTCATTCTCCACAACCTGTGTCCTCTACCCACTCTCTCATTCTCCACAACCTGTGTCCTCTACCCACTCTCTCATTCTCCACAACCTGTGTCCTCTACCCACTCTCCACAACCTGTGTCCTCAACCCACTCTCTCATTCTCCACAACCTGTGTCCTCTACCCACTCTCCACAACCTGTGTCCTCAACCCACTCTCTCATTCTCCACAGCCTGTGTCCTCTACCCACTCTCACTCTCCAAAACCTGTTTCCTCTACCCACTCTCCACAACTTGTGTCTTCTACCCACCCTCACTCTCAACAACCTGTGTCCTCAACCAACTCTCTCGTTCTCCACAACCTGTGTCCTCTACCCACTCTCACTCTCCATAACCTATGTCCTCTACCCACTCTCTCACTCTCCAAAACCTGTTTCCTCTACCCACTCTCCACAACCTGTGTCCTCTACCCACTCTCCACAACTTGTGTCTTCTACCCACTCTCACTCTCCACTCCTCTCCCACCAAATCTCTCACTCACAGGTGAGGTCTTCTGTTCTCCACCAATAACTGGCTAAAATTATAAAACTGACATCACAGGTGCATGTAAATGTTTTATGATGAAGTTATGCAGCAAGGGAAGACCACGAATGCCAAACTGAGTATATTATTTTCCCATGAAAAGCCACAATAGAAATATTTTACTATTTTACCTGTTGTTGTCTGAAACCGAGATGTTTGGTTTTGCCAATAAAGTCGACTTGTATGGAACTAATAAATAAATTGTGATCATGATGTAGTTCATCTGCATTGATATTTGTAATTGCACACATTATTTGTTCGTTTTATTGACCTTACTTAGTTGGTTGTTAATGAAGCATCTCATCTTTTCAGGTGAACAACTGCAACATTGGAACTGCTCAGAAACAGATGAAATGATCAGCATCAAAGCACAGCAAACAAACACACAGCTCTAGTCTCAACGCCTCTGTCTCTACCCAACACTGTTTTTAAATAGTTAAATAGATTGACTGTGGTTGAAGCCAGTAAGCAAACCGAAGTGTACAGAAAAGAGCAGAATCTTGAGTGCAGCTACGGGGTGTAAGGCAGGTGCTTATTTTAACAAATGTGGTCTGTATCCGCCACCTGGTGTCATTGTGGCGTCAGTCAGTGCATTCACTGTAGTTGTAGTTGACTGATGTGAATATCTGTATCATCACGTGTAGGTAGATTCATTTTGTCACTTGATTTTAGTTAACACCACACAAAATGTAAATATGTCTTAGTACTTATACTGTATATATATATATGTCTTAGTACATATACTCTATATGTCTTAGTACACATACTGTAGATGTACCGATTATTATTTGTTGAGTCTCACGAGTGGAATTTCAACAATTGCTCCAGTCATTGTTTAATCACTAGAGTAACACTGACAAGGACTTACAACATGCAAACACACACTCACACATAAACACAGGTAAACATTGTTTGCTGCTAAGTAGGCAACATGAAACTAGTCGCTGGACTATAATTTGCCCTAAGCATGTGTACTTTGCATTGCATCTTACTTGCAAGCATCAACACATCATGTTCAAGACTTCTGTAAAAAAAAATCATACTTGTGTATATTTTCATGTCACTTTCTTTGTGTCTGAGAAAAACTGGATGGTAACGCATTTTAATTGAACACTTAGAAAAAGCATGTGGTAGATTTTGATAAGAAAATGGGTTTTAATGTACATATATTGTAAGTGTATTGATAACCAGCAAGTATTGGAATGGTTATGAACTTAGGATTGTGTCGTTTTACATGTAATGTATTGATTGAATGCGATGTACTCACATTACTGTCTAATTCACTGATCATGATGAAAAAATTTCTAATGATATTTGTTTAAAATTAAATACGCAACAAAAGTAGTAAAGTTTTTACAAAACTTATCAACATGTTTTGTCTGATTATGTAGTTAACATAAACTAATTCAAATAACACATCTGCCATAGTTTGTTGGGATTACTGTAAATCTTTTTAAAAAATGGCCATGTTTTTGTTATAAAGAAAAAAGTTTGCGGCCAGAATTTCAACAAAATCTATGATGGAATGTACGAATACTCCACATGTTCGATATCCATTTTTTGAGACTTGACACATGTTGCTAGGCAACAGATCACATGGTGAGTATGTCAGCTATCTAACTTCATTCAAGTGACTCAAGTCGGCCATTTTGATGACTTGGGATTCAAGGTGCTTGTTCTGATAAATGAGCCAAATTGCTTTGGTGCAACACAACTGATTTCAGAGAGGTTACTCTTAATTAGTGCCTACAAAGATAATTCCTTATTGGTTAGTATTGTATTTTATGTAGAATCACCAGAAGACAAGGAAAGTAACTTATTGTTGCTTAAATTTATATGGAATGCAGCAGCATGAAATTATTAAATAATTACATTCAACAGGTATGCCAGACTACAATCAAGTCCATTCGTATCGGTAGAAACATAGTTTATTTGATGGAAAACTAAACTCCTTTGTATCACTTTGATGGCTACACAGCCTAAAGTCTAGCTAGTTATTTAAAATACAAATATTTCTTAAGTCTGTCCCAACTTGATCTAGACAGGAACCATTGGTAATACATGCACTTTATTTTCAAAAAAAAGAGTTGAAACCACGTCAGCAGCCAAATGAAAAGCTAACATTGTCAAACGAGAATAAAATATCAAAAACGTTTTTAATTTAAGATGTTTATCCAAGATGCCAAGTAAATCATGCTAAATGGCTACAATATATTAATTATCGCCACCAAATATTGTAACGTTGCAGTGCACTTCATATATTACTTATTTCAGTTCAACAGCTGTACAGTTGCACTGTCGCACATGTACATCTACAGTTTTACACATGTACATTTCTCATTTACATCGACACAATTTAGTAAGCAATACATGCAGTCTGAGCAATACACACACCTGAATCTAAACAACGAGTGTAGCTTATGCTACGGCGAACACGGTCCAATTGGTCTTCAGTGGCATCTGTGAGATATGGTACAGTTTCAATGATGATGCTATAAACTAACGACCAACTGTAATGGAAGTGATACGATAAAACAAGTCAAGTTTGTTTACATCAACAGATATGTCAACTGAAATAATCTGCGATTCTATACATTAGTTATTTTACATTTTTTACCAGAACGGGACACTAAGTACTCTTTAGTGGTACATTTTACATTTAAAACAAATCGAATCTCTCATAGTCTAACATGAAACAGGATTTTAAAGACGCTTTCCGAGAGAAATCGATAGAACAAAATTAAATGCAGTAATCAATGAACACATGCAGACAATTTTACTACAGAACTAAATTGAACTACCACGAGTGAAGTTTGGAGTGAAAACAGATCAAGATGTCAAGAGGAAACTATCAGATCTGAACAAACGATAAATAAAGATACAACTTTGTAATTAGGCAGGCATGCAGACAATTATCCTCTGAAAGAAAAGACATCTCTACAAGTTCATTTACTAGCACTATCTGTCCTTCACGTGTGCTGCAACTGTTGCCATGGCAACATGTCTACTGCCATAATGGTTGCCATGACAACATGTCTGATGTGGCAATGGTCGCCATGGCAACTATACATTTTGTGCAATGGTCGCCATGGCAACTACACGTCTTGTGCAACGATAACCATGCCTATAACATGTCTCAGTAAGTTGCCACAGCAATAACACTTGTAACAGTTACCATAGCAACAAAACATGTCTGTGCAATTGCTGCTATGGCAACAACACATCTCCGGCCATAACAATCACCATTATCCTCCTGAGCTGTTGTCATGGTTACCACATTAACTGTCGTCACCGTTAAGCACTGATGATGTAGAGAAGACATGACCATCGCCGGCTTGCTGCTCCTCACCACCAGATGTCTCCACGCACTGCGGTAGGTGGCGCACCACAAGGTCCTGGCTGTACTTCTGCATCGGCCCGATACATTGTCCAACGACTGAGTCCGCCTGTGTGAGAACAAATGCAACATTTACTGTCCCGATTTAATTAAAAATAGATCTTTTCCGTTATGTACATGGTGCATTTTCAGTAATAAAATGGGTAAAACACAATGAGTACAGCTGACCACAACAACCAGGCCAAGTTAAAGGGATTATCAATGGAAGAGTTGTTTTATAAAGTCTATAATTTAAGAATTGTTAATTCATTGATTTTGGTATGCATTTCCAATTACTGGTAAAATAATGATAAATATGAATCGAGGGCTAAAATTCATATATAATTTATTATGTATACAGGTATATTACATATGATCACGAATTATGTAACCTTATTTTTCTCGCAGTATACACACCACTCATGCACACAGGAGTATACACACCACTCATGCACACAGGTGTATACACACCACTCATGCACACAGGAGTATACACACCACTCATGCACACAGGAGTATACACACCACTCATGCACACAGGTGTATACACACCACTCATGCACACAGGTGTATACACACCACTCATGCACACAGGAGTATACACACCACTCATGCACACGTGTATACACACCACTCATGCACACAAGAGTATACACACCACTCATGCACACAGGAGTATACACACCACTCATGCACACAGGTGTATACACACCACTCATGCACACAGGAGTATACACACCACTCATGCACTCAGAAGTATACACACCACTCATGCACGCAGGAGTATACACACCACTCATGCACGCAGGAGTATACACAACACTCATGCACGCAGGAGTATACACACCACTCATCCACACAGGAATATACACACCACTCATGCACACAGGAGTATACACACCACTCATGCACGCAGGAATATACACACCACTCATGCACACAGGTGTATACACACCACTCATGCACACAGGTGTATACACACCACTCATGCACACAGGAGTATACACACCACTCATGCACACAGGAGTATACACACCACTCATGCACACAGAAGTATACACACCACTCATGCACGCAGGAGTATACACACCATTCATGCACGCAGGAGTATACACACCACTCATGCACCCAGGAGTATACACACCACTCATGCACGCAGGAGTATACACACCACACATGCACGCAGGAGTATACACACCACTCATGCACACAGGAATATACACACCACTCATGCACACAGGAGTATACACACCACTCATGCACACAGGAATATACACACCACTCATGCACACAGGAGTATACACACCACTCATGCACGCAGGAATATACACACCACTCATGCACACAGGTGTATACACACCACTCATGCACACAGGTGTATACACACCACTCATGCACGCAGGAGTATACACACCACTCATGCACGCAGGTGTATACACACCACTCATGCACGCAGGTGTATACACACCACTCATGCACACAGGAGTATACACACCACTCATGCACGCAGGAGTATACACACCACTCATGCACGCAGGTGTATACACACCACTCATGCACGCAGGAGTATACACACCACTCATGCACGCAGGGGTATACACACCACTCATGCACGCAGGTGTATACACACCACTCATGCACACAGGAGTATACACACCACTCATGCACACAGGTGTATACACACCACTCATGCACACAGGAGTATACACACCACTCATGCACGCAGGAGTATACACACCACTCATGCACACAGGAGTACAACAACGCATACACATAAAACATACAAGGAGAGAGCCTTACATTCTGACCAAATCATAAATACAAATGAAAACTACATACCTTGTTATAAAGCCTGGCATTATAGAAGAGCTGTTCCACGTCATCAATGAACTCACGGTACGTTGCGTACTGGTCGCCAGTCACCTTCTCTCTTATTGTCTCAAGGTCAATCGGATTCTTCACAATATCGTAGTAATCGGGAACCTGGAACAGTGATCATCTCTTGAAAACTGGAATAAAATAGTGTTTAGCGAAACCTGCCTTAGCAGACATTTGTCCATAATAAAAATATGTCTACAACGGTCACTTTATATAAAATTTATATAAAACATGATTTGTACTAGATCTGTAAAAAGAATGTGCTGGTTGCCAAAGAAACAAAGAAGACCAGCACCAACGTAGCACCATATTTAGTAGTTAGATGGGATTTCCTCAATGTGCCATAAAACAATAGATTATTATTAATTAACACAGGAAACGTTAACATGCAACAAGGTAGAACAACAGTTATTGCAAACAGTGTGTTTGTGAACAAATGTAATATTTGGGTGCACTTGTTAAAGTGATATATGGGTAAAAATAAGCATTCAGTAAAAGTCTACATAGATAATTACTTAGGTGTTTTAAATCTTTTAATTAAGCAGACCATTGAGTTTGACAATTAAGCACTTGTTACTTTCTTCACACTTTCAAACAGACAACGATGTCTACCTCGTCAACGTCTACTTTCTCAAGGAACGGCCACGCCTGTCGATGGCGCTCCAACTTGCGCACAATCATGAGCAGAATCTGAAGGAGAACACCAGCATGCTGCACATAATATCTACACAACACATCTGTTTCACCAACATGTTGTCGCAAATAACATCTTTCAAATAGGATGTAATCAACGACCATCTCAATTTGATTTTCTAATTGCCTAATTTCAAGAAAAACCTAACCTATTTAGTAGCAACCACGACATACCAGTTTGTTTGAACAAACTTGTTACTATAACCTATAAAATGAGTTGTTCGACCGAACCACAAAATGGTGCTAGTTACAATATGTAGCTACCGTCCATCCACTATAACATACAATTATTGAGTAGTCCCTACATTTGCAAGTCATGCAATCTAAAGATCAATCCCTTCCCATGATTCTAATGGAGGACACTGGTCCTCAAATAAGTAATATTAACTTTGTCATATCTTTAAAACTACTCATCTTACTCTATTATGACATCATGGTAAATTTGCATGTCAATATATATGGTAATAAGTTATTCTTAGAAATCCTGATAGGGATGTTTTTACACATATATATTATTCATATATGTCAGTCAAATTTCCTTCATCATACTAAGAAATAATATATAAGTGTGTGCAATGACACTATTTAGTTGAAACAAAAAAGTAATATATAAAATTAAAATAAGATTTTTACCATCAACTTATATTCACAATAATAATTTAAAGATCAAAATCTCTTTTTATAAAACTCACAGTCACACGCAAAATATGAACAGCAACAAATCCGATTCACGATGGGCTAAATGAATTGAAGAGGCAACTTTAACAAGCAAACAGATGTACCTTTGTATCAACAGAAGTATCCTCCTCCTCCTCCTCCTCCTCCTCCTCCTCCTCTTCTTCATATTCCTCTTCCTCCTCATCATTATCATCACTCTCAGGTACTGTAGGCGTGGTTGTCTTACGTGATGATGTCGATTTCTTCTGTTTTCCTTTAGAGAAACGACCACATTTTTGGCCGTTACATTCGGCCGTATCCCCCTCAGATTCTTTAATGAACTGACCAGACTTTGTACGCATCTGTCGATACGACCGGTGGGGCGAACTCTCTTCCTCCGTCGTACACGAATCTTCATAGTCATCAATGTATACCTTTCCTACAGGTCACAAGGGGTGTTATTTTTAATCAATTATTCTGCAATACAGACCATATTAAAGGTATTTGAAACATGAAAAATTATGATAAATTTGAACATGTATCAGACTTCTGTTCATCCACTTTCAACACACAATTGTTTATATATTTACTTGTAATCATTGAAATTCATACAATTTGTTGTTGGAAATACTGACTTCTGATGTTGCTGCTTTTATAACCACAGAATGTTATATTTCAAAGTTTTCTTGGACAATTTCAACATTGACATACTGGTTTCTAGTAAGTATTAAAAAATTTGTAAACATATTGTAATATATCAATGCTTTCCATTATTTATAGAGTATTTTTAATGAGTTTGGACTATATGACCCAGATATATAAATAACACAGATTGTGTGAGCAGTAGACTTACTCTGAGCTGCCGTGCGGCGAGACTGACGACGGAATCTCACCCCGCTGGTGCATTGAGCACATCGCCAGTTACTCCTGAAACAGGCAGGCATCTTTAGGTATCATCTGAGATAATCTCCCCAGCAAACATTACATCTTGGGACTCACTGGTACATAAGACACTTACACGAGCAACTCCTTCCAAAAATGACAAGAAAGGAAATCCAGCAAAATGCCACAATATTTTCTGTAAACCGATGAGAAGTCGTCAGCTTACTAGAAAATGTGTCAGAAAAATCAAAGCGAATTAGATTTGCCAAACAATCCTTGCTTGGATGTAGCCGAGTGAATTCTCAGCGACACATCTGATTGGCTGAGGCAGCAAACAACACATCTTTTAATGGATGGATCCAGCATGGTAGTAACCTCACCGCTAGTTTACAAGGACGACTGTGACATGTGACATACCTGGGGGCACGTCTGAGAGGGGGTTGGTGACAGTCGAGGTGGAAGGCAGAGCTGCAGGTGGAGCAGACGATGATGTCATCATCCCCCCCACACACCATACACAGCAGCTCCGTCTCTGTTGTGTCGCCAGACTCCTGCAAACACACACACAAAGGTAAGTTCTTATATCACGGTATCTAGGATTGCTCAAAGCGTTTTATACTGTACTTCCTGGCACACCTGTTCAATCGAACACCATCTTGACTTCTCTGGGAAGCATTCAGCAATGCTGCAGTTAATACGTAAAGACTATTCATACACAAATATCAATCACTGTCTATTGCCAGGTACTCACTCGTACAGCTGAGTGAACTAGAGTAACGTAGAGTGAATGAACTTGAACAAGAACTGAACTAGCAGTAAGTCGATTTGAAGATGGAATCTCACCTCACGATTGAGAGTCCGACAGAAGCATATAGAAGCATACTGCCTAACAGACGTGCATCCCTTTTTACATACGTTTACTAAGGGCATATACTAACTTATAAAGTTAAAATCTGGCAAACAATATTACAAATAACACATCTAAATGTCAGAGATTTGTAATCTGATAACTATAAAAAATGTCCACAATGTATCATTTTCAAATCAATACGCACAGCAATTTGGTTATTTGATCTTCAAACTCCTCCTTGTGAGGCTGAGTTAGACAGACACAAAGTAGAAACGTAAGCAGTTCCTCACCTCCTCTTCTCCTGCCAACTCCCGGTAGTTCCGAACGCGATTACGATTCTTGTGTGTTGTCGGCTGTGAATGGACGATAAAGGCAAATATACTCCCACTTTTATTATACAGTAGTAACATGTCCCTGGATGTAAGAGCCAAACAACCATTGTCACAATGTCCCTGGATGTAAGAGCCAAACAACCATTGTCACAATGTCCCTGGATGTAAGAGCCAAACAACCATTGTCACAATGTCCCTGGATGTAAGAGCCAAACACCCATTGTCACAATGTCCCTGGATGTAAGAGCCAAACACCCATTGTCACAATGTCCCTGGATGTAAGAGCCAAACACCCATTGTCACAATGTCCCTGGATGTAAGAGCCAAACAATCATTGTCACAATGTCCCTGGATGTAAGAGCCAAACAACCATTGTCACAATGTCCCTGGATGTAAGAGCCAAACAACCATTGTCACAATGTCCCTGGATGTAAGAGCCAAACAACCATTGTCACAATGTCCCTGGATGTAAGAGCCAAACAACCATTGTCACAATGTCCCTGGATGTAAGAGCCAAACAACCACTGTCACAATGTCCCTGGATGTAAGAGCCAAACAACCACTGTCACAATGTCCCTGGATGTAAGAGCCAAACAACCACTGTCACAATGTCCCTGGATGTAAGAGCCAAACAACCACTGTCACAATGTCCCTGGATGTAAGAGCCAAACAACCACTGTCACAATGTCCCTGGATGTAAGAGCCAAACAACCACTGTCACAATGTCCCTGGATGTAAGAGCCAAACAACCACTGTCACAATGTCCCTGGATGTAAGAGCCAAACAACCACTGTCACAATGTCTCTGGATGTAAGAGCCAAACAACCACTGTCACAATGTCCCTGGATGTAAGAGCCAAACAACCACTGTCACAATGTCCCTGGATGTAAGAGCCAAACAACCACTGTCACAATGTCCCTGGATGTAAGAGCCAAACAATCATTGTCACAATGTCCCTGGATGTAAGAGCCAAACAACCATTGTCACAATGTCCCTGGATGTAAGAGCCAAACAACCATTGTCACAATGTCCCTGGATGTAAGAGCCAAACAACCATTGTCACAATGTCCCTGTATGTAAGAGCCAAACAACCATTGTCACAATGTCCCTGGATGTAAGAGCCAAACAACCATTGTCACAATGTCCCTGGATGTAAGAGCCAAACAACCATTGTCACAATGTCCCTGGATGTAAGAGCCAAACAACCATTGTCACAATGTCCCTGGATGTAAGAGCCAAACAACCATTGTCACAATGTCTCTGGATGTAATAGCCAAACAACCATTGTCATAATGTCACTGGATGTAAGAGCCAAACAACCATTGTCACAATGTCCCTGGATGTAAGAGCCAAACAACCATTGTCACAATGTCCCTGGATGTAAGAGCCAAACAACCACTGTCATAATGTCCCTGGATGTAAGAGCCAAACAACCATTGTCACAATGTCCCTGGATGTAAGAGCCAAACAACCATTGTCACAATGTCCCTGGATGTAAGAGCCAAACAACCACTGTCATAATGTCCCTGGATGTAAGAGCCAAACAACCATTGTCACAATATCCCTGGATGTAAGAGCCAAACAACCATTGTCACAATGTCCCTGGATGTAAGAGCCAAACAACCATTGTCACAATGTCCCTGGATGTAAGAGCCAAACAACCATTGTCACAATGTCCCTGGATGTAAGAGCCAAACAACCATTGTCACAATGTCCCTGGATGTAAGAGCCAAACAACCATTGTCACAATGTCCCTGGATGTAAGAGCCAAACAACCATTGTCACAATGTCCCTGGATGTAAGAGCCAAACAACCATTGTCACAATGTCCCTGGATGTAAGAGCCAAACAACCATTGTCACAATGTCCCTGGATGTAAGAGCCAAACAACCACTGTCACAATGTCCCTGGATGTAAGAGCCAAACAACCACTGTCACAATGTCCCTGGATGTAAGAGCCAAACAACCATTGTCACAATGTCCCTGGATGTAAGAGCCAAACAACCATTGTCACAATGTCCCTGGATGTAAGAGCCAAACAACCATTGTCACAATGTCCCTGGATGTAAGAGCCAAACAACCATTGTCACAATGTCCCTGGATGTAAGAGCCAAACAACCATTGTCACAATGTCCCTGGATGTAAGAGCCAAACAACCATTGTCATAATGAAGAATTGTCTCAACGCTTTTTGACAGACAAAATTCCCTGTGAACTATCTTGATAAACGAAATCACACATTTGTCAGTTTGTTGCAGGTTCTCCAAGTTTGTACCTGAGATTGTTATATTGGAGCAACAGAAAACAGTTAATACTGTTTTTTGTATTACTGGGAAACTGTATCCCATTGCATATTTTTTAAAGAATTACTGCTTTTGGCAGAGCTTTATGATGGTTGTAATATAATGATTAGATTATATAAGAATATTGTCGTCAATTATTTGTGGAAACTGTGAAAACTCACTTTCATTTTAAATAACCAGATTATTATTATTATGATACTTTTGTAAAGCACCATATATCCGGGTTACAAACCTTCTCAAAGGCACTAACAATATAAAACAAGTAAAGCAAAACCATCAAGGTAAATAAGTTAAATAAAAATAATGCTCAGCTGTATTACTAATTGAACGAAATAGTGATTGTGTTATGTAATTATGATGCAATAACCAGTATTTCTACCGGCAAACACAGTCATGTAACAGTAGAGTTGTGGTGTCACAAAACCTTGTATTGATAAATGTACATTTTAGAGATGTGTGGTACTTACGGAGCAGGATGGACAGAACCAGTCTCCCGCGGGTACATACGACAGGGCGGGGCGTAGACAGTAGAGGTGGAAGGCCTGGTTACACTCATCACACAGCAGTAACTTGTCCTCACAGCGCTTCTTGCGACAGATCTTACACTTCTACAACATAACAACGGCAGTTAGAACGCTAATACAACATGCAAATATATCAGTTATTTACAAACAATATACTATAGATTTGTTTGCAAATAATACTATACATGTTACATTGATAATGGTGGAAATGTAAAGCATTTCTCCCTTTCCATTTAAACTTTGTTCACGTTGTTACATTTTAAGTGTCTCTGTGTTATATGTTTTTATCTTCATTTGGAAATAAAGAATTAATTTTTTTTTAAATTAAAAATCATCCTTGAAAGCAAG
Source organism: Escarpia spicata (assembly GCA_963995525.1). NCBI lineage: Eukaryota > Metazoa > Annelida > Polychaeta > Sabellida > Siboglinidae > Escarpia > Escarpia spicata. Next base: position 7,250,109 of record OZ023212.1, read on the forward strand.
AAAGGCCAGATGGCAGGCGGACAAGGAAGCCATTGCGGTATCATGACTGTCAGTATTTAAAACACACAGACACGGCTGTCTTGCAACATGTAGCATCAGAAACTATCACTGTTTGCCTAGGTTTGATCTCGACACTACACTTTCCTGTTGATTGCCAGAAAGCAACCTGTGTCACCTCATCCAACCACTGTAGACATACATTACTGCATCTATTGCACCAAACCAAAAGCCCTACTTTGCAAAATCGCACATATGCCACGTCATTTCAATGTAATTATGTAACGGAAATTGGGCACAACTAACGTATCCTTGACGCAGTTTAGTCTTACTTCTGCCTGGAACGTGACTCACCGCGTTTTCGGCCGACTTCTCCCACTTGATGCAGGAGTCGAAGATAGAGAGGAGGAGATGGAGGCGGGAGAGAGTGGGACAGGCCTCTATCGCCTCCGTCCACGACTGCATGCCCACATGGACCACTTCCTCTCTCATCACCTCGGGCTCCTCGTCTGCAACACAAACATCACCAGCTACTTACAAACATCCATCTTATAAAACAGTGTGGGTCTGCATTGTATGTCCATGCGTGCATATCTCTGCCAGTTTAACGTGTATGTGAGTTACAATTCTGCCACCTAGGGTGGTTCATAGGTGTTTAGTTTTATAAATTTAATTAGGATGCCCCGGTGGGGTGGGGATTTTGAGTGCAAACAGAAGTGTCTGTCACCGTCTCTTGCCGATCAGTCCCATCAGACTAGCTGTGATTATGTGAATTAACTTATGCTAGCCGAGTGTTGATTATTTATGCTCAATCAACATGGAGCGTGTAAATGGCAGCTGTTTACATCCGGTTGTTAGTGTAGGTAGCGCCGCCTGACGACCACCAGTGATGTGTAACAAAATACATGCGCAGGTTACAGGCATCATCACGTGCTATCCCATCGCAATTGCGTTATCCCCGTATCTGTGATTATGTTAGAAAGTTATCAAACGCCAGCAATGTTACTGATTGCTCAGTCAGTTTCAGGAAAGGAAACTAATGAAAAGTCCATCGTCTGACAATGCGACATCGTCTGGTCGTTCTTCTGCCAGCGTCGTCTTGTTCAACTCTGCCATTTGCTGTCCATGATTAAACTTCTCTCTACAGTCATCTCTTCTGATGACTGACTTTGCAACTGGTTCTATGAACTCACATTTGTTTCTATTAATGATACATTTAATTGTACATTTAACTGAATTGAGAAACAGCTTGTTTTTTATTAAATAAAGCTACTTTTACATCATAGTATTGTATTTATTTATTTTTATGGACTAGTAAAAAATATCAGGACTAGTTGGTGGAGTCAGCCAGTCCGACGGACTGCCTGTCAGCTTAAGCCGTTGTGCACCCTGAACGCCACAGCTATACCTGAGCATCGTATGTATATATATATATATATATAAACTCTGATCTAGAGGCAGCTTTCACTAGAAAATATTAGGTGTCTTTTCTCACTGTATAACACCAGGATAACATAACTCAGCTGGTGTTTATATAATAATACTGAATTAGAAATTCCTAGAATTAGACATTTCTTCACTAATAGTGGATTCAAAACAATATATGACTTTTGTTACCCTGTCCCTAGTCACACATATTTTCCACAAAGAACTTTTCCACATGGACCTTGTATTTCCGACAGAGACCTTGTATTTGAGTGCCCGTCATGTTTCTATTGACATCAATTGACATAAAATAGGTACACATCAACAAGATTAGGATGTATGTGGCCATTCAACCGAGTCATTAATAGAAATCAGTAAATAGAACAAACAATAATATAATTACCACACCCCAAAATCAAATGACATCTATTAGGTTTTATAATACTGCACCTGAGTGGGTATAATTAAAATACAACAAAAGGGTACACACTATTCAAAACCAAATTACCCCAAAACGGGGGGTCCTCAAATTCAATTGCAATTTAGGACGCCTGTCGGAAGTAGCTACTGTGAAGTTTTTTAACATGAACATACCAAATAAAATTCACCCCCAATATGCAGAACTGGAAGTGACCGGTTTAATAAAATATATACAAAACAAACACACACCTTTTTTTCCTTCTGCCTCCTCCTTCACACCTCCTTCCTTCTCTCCATTCTCTGGTTCGGCTGAGATGGCTGTTGGCTTCTTCTTGATTGTCTTTGCGAGGACACCCGTGATGAACTTATTACACACGTTCCGCTCGCTTTCAATGAGACACTCGCCCTGGGACAACACGCACACGGAGAATGTCATACAGTACACGTCATACAGTACACGTCATACAGTACACGTCATACAGTACACGTCACACGGTACATGACACAGTGTACGTCATAAAATGAACAGGTCACACAGTACCCATCAAACAGTATGCAATACAGTATGTCATACAATTCACATCAAACAGCATGTCATATTGTACACATAATGCAGTGTGTGTCGTATAACATGTCATATAGTACACGTCACACAACAAATCTTGAAAAGTACACAGCATTTTACACATAAAGCAATTTGTTTTCTTTACCAAATCTTGTTCCATTACCTACTTTACTGGAACAGACACGACGGTGCACAGTTCTATGCAAAATTATTTGTATTAGGTACATATTTATAAAATAAGAATTTCTATTCTGAACACCTTATCGCAAAACATGCCGCCCTAGACAAAGAAAGACTATACTACATTCAATGAAACACACAAAACAACTACAGTTTGAAGTTGTGAATAAGACAATGATGCTCATCTGGTGTGGCAAAGAGAACTTACAAATTCCTTGATGGTGGTAACACTGTTCAACTTGTTCAGCCAGCCGTCATAATTTGGCACCCCGCCAAGTCCGCCTGATCGAAGTCTGCCCTCCAGGTCACTCATTTCCTGGGTTACAGATAGGAAACATTATGCTACCGACACTGAAAGTCATTCCATTATCTATACTACAAATGTGTCGTAAAAGGTGAATAACAATGCTAATTTGACATTACAAATAATTCATTCATTTTCTTTCAAAAGAATTTGCTTGGGATTTTCCAGAGACGTCATTATACCTAATGTAAAATTCAATCAGAAATGAAAATTATTCATTATCAAACCCAGTCCATTATCTAATTTTTTAATTAAAACATTGTATATTTAAACAATCATGTGTAATCTAAGTCAATACTTGTGGTGTATATAGAAGTCGTTGGCAATATAAGAAAGAGTGGATACGAACTTGTCTGAAACCTGCGACCATAGATGTGCTGCCATCTGGTGTGAGGTCAGGGTCAGACGTGTCCGTCCTGCAATGTGACAGGAAGGACAAAACTGTACTGTGCTCCATGGTCATACATAAGCAGCACAGCTACGACAACACCATCATTACTGACACTGATCTATGTCACTTCTGTGCTATACTGCTAAACAACTAGGCACATGACTTTCATAAGACCTGGCTATGTTAAATATAAATGATTTACAACAGTCAGTATAAACAAAATACAAGAAAGTCATTTTAAATAATTACTTGTATTGAAAGAAAATTTAACTTTTTGCATTTAATGCAAGTACAAAAATTTTTTTTTACATAAAGGAACCAATACTAAGACTCGAATTAGTTCCAGAAAAACACTTACAAACGTACGATGTACAGAAATTCTGATTTCATGGCGTGTTTTATTATAAATTATTTATCTTACTAGAAACAGAGTTTCGTATCTGAATTATTAAACTACGTCTCACACGACCAGTGCACCGACAAAGGCCAAGACACACAGTCTAATAGTAGGTGAAACTCAGTTTCTTCTTCGGTAAATAATGTCAAAAAAAAAAAAAAAAATTTCAACGTAGCTCAGCCAGTTTCACACATATCTTAACAATAAAAATGGCTCACTTTTTCGGCGTGTTGAGCGTCTTCACTATGGAAGGGTAGCGTTTCTTGAGTTCCGTCTGTAGTGAGCTCTCTCGGATGCCTTGCGGGTTGAGACTCGTGAGAAGAGCATCGACCTCCTCCAATGAGTCGTAGGTGAACCAGAGATTCTGTCCCACAGGGGGTACACTAGACAAGGAACACTTTCAAATATTACACGTTACCTCCAATTGTACGCTACCACTTTCACTTTCCATCTCTGTGTTGTCTCTATGAATGCACCACTGATGTGATATAGAACCAGGAAGAATCCAGTAAATGAAGCCTGATTAATATAAATAATGATAATGGTTGTCTTATAATTCATAAAGATACATTTGGGGGACCCCTAACATTATCGTGTAAACTTTTTAATATACTGTGTAACATAATTTAAACAAAGGTAAATACATACTCAAAACTTATTGTTTTTAATGATGCAAAAAATTGTTGTAACTCTCAGAATAGTTTTAACACTACAAAACATAATTTAAACAATTAAATTTTTGTTTGCTAAGTGAATAGATTTTCAAAACTAGTCATGTATTTAAATGATGTTAAAAACAGTTATAACTGTATTAACAGCACTGGCAGAATATTTCTAATGCTGCAAAACATGATTTTAACAAATTATTCTTTTTTGCTAAGTGAATGGATATTCAAAACTGGTTATGTATTTGAATGATGCTAAAAGAATAATTATAACTGTGTTGAACAGCACTAGCAGGATAGTTTTAATGCAGCAAAACATAATTTAAACAATACTTTTTTGGGGCAAATGAAGATATTCAGAAATGGTTACGTATTTGAATGATGATAAAAAAGTGAACAGCACTGTAGTAGTTCTAACATGGAAGTACTAACAGCACTGTAGTAGTTCTAACATGGAAGTACTAACAGCACTGTAGTAGTTCTAACATGGAAGTACTAACAGCACTGTAGTAGTTCTAACATGGAAGTACTAACAGCACTGTAGTAGTTCTAACATGGAAGTACTAACAGCACTGTAGTAGTTCTAACATGGAAGTACTAACGTCCTCTCCATCTCCTGGAGCTTGCGACGACGGCCGTCGAAGTGACTGTCAGAGTCGGAGCTAAAGTCAAGCAGACTGTCATCATCGTCACTTGAGTTCTCATCCTTCACCAGATGCACGCGATACCCGATATTCTCATGGACCCAACCTACACACAAGGCAGCGGTATAAAACAAAAAGTAAGAATATCATTGGATGTCAAAGGTAAGTTCTTGTACAGTGTGGTATGTACTACAATAACTGTCAGTATTTGGATACGTCAAATAATACAATTTTCAGCTGTCCAAAAATATATAGAACAAAAACATTATTGTTCATGCCCAAAAAAGTAGTCCCATGTACTGTTATTTGGACAAGTCTGAATTTTAGGTGCCCGAAAACAGTATGGAAAATAGCTATTTTTGTACATTTTTAAGATGTCCAAAAAATAATCATTATGGTAGTCCTTCGAACTTCTCAAAGCATTGTACACTTCATCCCTAACAAAACTTCTCTGGGAAGTATTCAGCCACGCTGCAATTCATGAGAATATCATTTGTTCACATATATCTACTACTGGCTATAGTCAGGAACACTTATACAGCCAAGTTAACCGAAGCAATGTGGAGTGAACAAACTGCCCAAGACATTTATACAGCCGAGTTAACTAAAGCAACGTGGAGTGAACAAACTGCCCAAGACATTTATACAGCCAAGTTAACCGAAGCAATGTGGAGTGAACAAACAGCCCAAGACATTTATACAGCCGAGTTAACTAAAGCAACGTGGAGTGAACAAACTGCCCAAGACATTTATACAGCCGAATTCACTGAAGCAACGTGGAGTGAACAAACAGCCCAAGACATTTATACAGCCGAATTCACTGAAGCAACGTGGAGTGAACAAACAGCCCAAGACATTTATACAGCCGAATTCACTGAAGCAACGTGGAGTGAACAAACTGCCCAAGACATTTATACAGCCGAATTCACTGAAGCAACGTGGAGTGAACAAACAGCCCAAGACATTTATACAGCCGAGTTAACTAAAGCAACGTGGAGTGAACAAACTGCCCAAGACATTTATACAGCCAAGTTAACCGAAGCAATGTGGAGTGAACAAACAGCCCAAGACATTTATACAGCCGAGTTAACTAAAGCAACGTGGAGTGAACAAACTGCCCAAGACATTTATACAGCCGAATTCACTGAAGCAACGTGGAGTGAACAAACAGCCCAAGACATTTATACAGCCGAGTTAACTAAAGCAACGTGGAGTGAACAAACTGCCTAAGACATTTATATAGCCGAGTTAACCGGAGCAACATGGAGTGAACAAACTGCCCAAGACATTTATACAGTTGAGTTTACTGAAGTAACGTGGAGTGAACAAACTGCCCAAGACATTTATACAGCCGAGTTAACCGGAGCAACGTGGAGTGTACAAACTGCCCAAGACATTTATACAGCCGAGTTAACCGGAGCAACGTGGAGTGTACAAACTGCCCAAGACATTTATACAGCCGAGTTCACTGAAGCAACGTGGAGTGAACAAACTGCCCAAGACATTTATACAGCTGAGTTAACTAAAGCAACGTGGAGTAAACAAACTGCCCAAGACATTTATACAGCCGAGTTAACTAAAGCAACGTGGAGTGAACAAACTGCCCAAGACATTTATATAGCCGAGTTAACCGGAGCAACGTGGAGTGAACAAACTGCCCAAGACATTTATACAGCTGAGTTAACTAAAGCAACGTGGAGTGAACAAACTGCCCAAGACATTTATACAGCTGAGTTAACTGAAGCAACGTGGAGTGAACAAACTGCCCAAGACATTTATACAGCCGAGTTAACCGGAGCAACGTGGAGTGAACAAACTGCCCAAGACATTTATACAGCCGAGTTCACTGAAGCAACGTGGAGTGAACAAACTGCCCAAGACATTTATACAGCTGAGTTAACTAAAGCAACGTGGAGTGAACAAACTGCCCAAGACATTTATACAGCCGAGTTAACTAAAGCAACGTGGAGTGAACAAACTGCCCAAGACATTTATACAGCCGAGTTAACTAAAGCAACGTGGAGTGAACAAACTGCCCAAGACATTTATACAGCCGAGTTAACTAAAGCAACGTGGAGTGAACAAACTGCCCAAGACATTTATACAGCCGAGTTAACTAAAGCAACGTGGAGTGAACAAACTGCCCAAGACATTTATACAGCCGAGTTAACTAAAGCAACGTGGAGTGAACAAACTGCCCAAGACATTTATACAGCCGAGTTAACTAAAGCAACGTGGAGTGAACAAACTGCCCAAGACATTTATACAGCTGAGTTAACTGAAGCAACGTGGAGTGAACAAACTGCCCAAGACATTTATACAGCCGAGTTAACCGGAGCAACGTGGAGTGAACAAACTGCCCAAGACATTTATACAGCCGAGTTCACTGAAGCAACGTGGAGTGAACAAACTGCCCAAGACATTTATACAGCTGAGTTAACTAAAGCAACGTGGAGTGAACAAACTGCCCAAGACATTTATACAGCCGAGTTAACTAAAGCAACGTGGAGTGAACAAACTGCCCAAGACATTTATACAGCCGAGTTAACTAAAGCAACGTGGAGTGAACAAACTGCCCAAGACATTTATACAGCCGAGTTAACTAAAGCAACGTGGAGTGAACAAACTGCCCAAGACATTTATACAGCCGAGTTAACTAAAGCAACGTGGAGTGAACAAACTGCCCAAGACATTTATACAACCGAGTTAATTGAAGCAATGTGGAGTGAACAAACTGTCCAAGAGGATTCAAATCAATGTACGATACTTTTTGTTAACGTCTTGCAGTTACACGATGCTCCTGTCATGGAATGCGTTACTTCTCGTGAGAGTTATGTCAACAGGAGCAACACTTTCTGTTCAGATGTGCCTCCACAAACTTTACCTTTCTCTATATACAGGCCAGGTGTCGTGCTGTCAAACAGCCAGTAGCGCGAGTGGTTCCTGTCGGTGCCAATAGGGCACTGTCTCAATGCAGACTTGGCCTGAGCGATCCCCTCCTGAAAATACATGCCACAAAATAAAGTTTTTAGGGGCCGTCATAGGGGAATTGGTTGGGGTATTAGCATAGACTTATAATATAGGCAACAATGAAACCAGCTGCCTTTGAAATACAGCTTTTTAAAACAGAACGGTCTAACTTTGATAAGATCACATCATGTAAGATTTTTAATTTATGACAAGTTTATTGTGTCCGTCTTCTTTTTATAACCTAAATGCAACGAGCAAATGTTTTCAGTTAGTCAACAACTGCACAAGAATCGACTTGGATGTCTACATAAAAGATGCAATACATAACTTATATATATAAAACTACCTGGAATGGTGTTAATATATATCTACTGGTTAGGGGTGACTATCGGGGATAGTTTTACTAGGTTTACCACTGCATGGCCTTAGGGGCGGTTATTTCCCAAAATGGTCAATCCCAGAATTACACCCCTCTTGACAAACTTTATTGATGTCAGGTCAGTAAATATAAGTAAAATTACAATATGAAATAGAAAAAGCATGTTTACAAACATATTATTGTATAACCCTGCTCATCTGTTTGCCAACTATTGTTACTATCGATGTTTCAGTTTACTATCGATGACAACTATCAATGGTTGAATTCATCCCCGCATGCTAGGGAAGGAAAGAAGGTTGATATGAAGATGCACTCACTATGTAGTTCTTCTCAAACAGCTCCTCCTCCCGTTGTCTCTTTACCTCCTCTGCTTCCACACGCCTCCTGCATCACACAGTTCACTGAGACTTCACGTGCAGACACACAATCACTTCACGTACAGACACACACTCACTTCACGTACAGACACACACTCACTTCACGTACAGACACACACTCACTTCACGTAGACACACACTCACTTCACGTACAGACACACACTCACTTCACGTACAGACACACTCACTTCATGTACAGACACACACTCACTTCACGTACAGACACACACTCACTTCACGTACAGACACACACTCACTTCACGTAGACACACACTCACTTCACATACAGACACACTCACTTCACGTAGACACACACTCACTTCACATACAGACACACTCACTTCACGTACAGACACACACTCACTTCACGTACAGACACACTCACATCACGTACAGACACACACTCACTTCACGTACAGACACACACTCACTTCACGTACAGACACACTCACTTCACGTACAGACACACACTCACTTCACGTACAGACACACACTCACTTCACGTACAGACACACACTCACTTCACATACAGACACACACTCACTTCACGTACAGACACACTCACATCACGTACATACACACACTCACTTCACGTACAGACACACACTCCCTTCACGTACAGACACACTCACTTCACGTACAGACACACACTCACTTCACGTACAGACACACTCACTTCACGTACAGACACACACTCACTTCACATACAGACACACACTCACTTCACCTACAGACACACACTCACTTCACGTACAGACACACACTCACTTCACCTACAGACACACTCACTTCACGTACAGACACACACTCACATCACGTACAGTCAGTGTCACTAGTAACAACGTCTAAACAAACTTATGCTACATTCCAATGTGCTCGAGTTTATCATCAGTACGACTTCGTGACACCTAACTGACACAGTTACATTAATTTATTAGTGGTGAAGTCGGGCTGCTTCTGAATTTTCGAGTTCACCAAGTCATATTCATAGTAAACAAGAGGTGATTGGAACGCAGCATTCTAAACAAACTTTGGCTCCCTTCAAGTTAATAAATGTGTCAGAAACTGGAAAGGTGCCAAACTAATTGTCAGAGAGAACATAGGTGTGTGTGTGATGTCCCATCCTTGGGTTTTGCACACAAATTGAGCTCATCTATAAACTATGTGTCTAGTAAGAACTTCTAAACAAAACTTTGGCTCTCTCCTGGTCAATAACTGTGTTGTTAACTGGAAGCCAAAGTGACAGACAGCGAGAACACAGAGATGACATAGGGATGATGAAGATGCGACCAACAATAAACTGACAAGAAGGGGATACCGACTCAGCCACACGTGAGATTGCCTGCTCACCACACCATCTAATGAGGAAAAACCAAAAATCCATCAATTCAGTTCGTGATGATGGCTACCAATGACAGCTGAAGTGACAACATATGTTACTATAGTTGTTAATCAGAAGAAAATTTCAAACATGTAAAACAGTCAAATGCACATGACTATAAGAAGACAAAACCAATACATATTGGATGGATTTGAAGATATTAAGACAAACATTTTACTCAAAGAGGGTTTGATGAAATGTTGATAAAAGGATAGTGTACACAGATGAACAGACCTCTTGATAAGCCAATGGTTTCTTTATCCACAGCTCGTAAAAAACATATTAAACATTGGCAAACAAGAAATTGGAAATACAACCAAAAAGACGAACCTTTCTGACTCCTCCCGTTCTCTCTGAACTTTCTCCTCGATGGCTTTCGCTGCGAGAAGACGTCGCTTTTTGACAACTTCTGCCAGACTTGCTGCCTCCTCGATCACAGGACTTTCACTTTCAGTTTCCTTCGCGCCGTAGAAATGTGTGATGGTCAAACCTGGACAGAGTGAATAAAGATCACAGCCACTGGTCATACATTAGAAATGCATTAACGTTACACCCTTTAATGTCTCCATACAGCTGCTTTAATTAATTAACTGTCATCAAAAATCCATTGACAACAGTTTCGAATGAAAGTGGTTCACAATATGGGTAAATGTAATACAGATTATTTATCAGGCAGTTTAATGGGGCCAACTTGTGCCAGTGTGATTTATTTTTGGATGCATTTGCAGAGCATGCTATTAGGCAGGCTGAATAATCATTGCGCATTGTCTGTACAACATTTTTTTATTCACGATTTCCAATGAATGAAACGTCTTCATTATGTATGCGGGACCCTGCCCAGAGATACATCACTGTCTGAGAGGTGTTGACATATACACCAAACTTACCGTCAGTGTTGCTGTCTTTAATGTTTTCATTTGTTTTCCCAGCGACTTTCTTCTGACCATCCGAACTTGATGTCTTTTTCTTCTGTTCTTTCAACGATGCATTCTTCTGTCTACTGCACAATGCACGATGGGAAAGAAATTACTATTTAATCTCACCTGACAAGTTGGTTTTCTATATACTGGTAAATTTTGTCTGTACAACAACAGCTTTGATATCTTTAGAGAGTCATTGTGTCGGATACCACAAAATTATACTACATACTGCAATTTATTGTAGGTCAGCAGTACCTATATATTAACGCACTAATCATTCCACAGGACTTCCAATCACAACAATTTTAAGCCAGAGCATCAAAATGTAAACAAAAGATGTTCAAAGAAATACTAAAAACTAACTTATTTAGATTCTACAGACATTTATAAAGTGCTGTGTATCTGGGTAAAAACAGGTCAAAGATGCTAACAAGTTAATAAGCGTTAGATTCTAAAAAAGTCACTACTGCTGATTATAGTTATAAATGCAGCATGAAAAAGAAGTGTCTTTAAAACTGCATGATTGAGAAGAGAATGGAAAACAGAAAAAAGTGATTAAAGGAGACGGTTAAGACCTAAATTAAGATAGAGACACGTACCGAAAATGGAGAATTAAACAACCAAGAGTAGCAGACAATACAGAAGATGAGAAAAGGTAGAGAAGTATCATAGAGGACAAAATGGATTGTGTGATGTCCCCCCCCCACAAAACATCAAGATGAATTGCGAGCTATGTACCAGAGTTCGAGCGAGGCCTGTTGTCGTGAAGTCATGAAGTCCTGTGCGGAGTATGAAGTCATGAGACGGTGACAGAGACCCACCAATACTTTGAGCTTCTCCCTCGGCTCCAGCGCGTACATCTCACACGTCTCAAGACGCTCAATGATCGCGTCAGGCTGAAACACACACGCAAGTGGGAACACTGACCTATCTAGCAAAAGCTCCGTCAAGCCTTAAAAAATGGATGCTAAACAAATGGTGCGTTCATGCATTCCTTCGAATATTTTGTTGAAATTCTGGCCACAAGTGTTTATTTATGACAAAAACAGTTTCTAAAGTATCAATTGTATGCGGGAATGTTTGATTTATGAGATGTCTTGCAGCAGTGGTAACGTAATTCATGTGTGGAACCATTATCAACATTGGTGGCAAAGGTAAAGTTTGGCGGAGGTCGGGTGCAAAATTGTGATTGTGACATACGCAAACCGTGACATACTAAGACTTTGTGCTATTTTGAACCATCTATTATATGGTGACTATTGCAGACACTTTTACTGTTGCGATAGCTGTATGACTACTGCAATAGTATTGTCACAGTGGCAAACTATCGCAATAGTAACATGGTATTATCATGAAATAGTAAACCAGAAAAAACAGTCACAAACACACAGAGGTGGCTGGTCAATCCAACAACTCTTGATTTTAGGTCGGTAAATAAGTAAAATTACAAAATCAATATGAAAAAGGATTTTTACGAACATCATACTTTGTAGCACAAATGGCCCCAGGGCTCATATCTTTGCAAACTGCATGACTTGGTAGATACTGCTGTCACCTGCCTAACAGGGCCTTCCTATGTACACCTTACTGTCTATTAGCTGCTGTAGTTTGGTTGTTTTTCAACACACACTTACCAGTCTCTCTGTCAAATGCTTTAGTACTATCACGCCTGGTCGTCTCTAGAGTGTGCTGGACAGGGCTGGGTCCAATTATGTAATTGTAATTGAATTTGTAACTGATTACAGCAAAATGCTGTAGTTGTAATTTATTCTGGTTTAGAAAATGTCATGTAACTGATTAATTTTTTTAATTGCAATCAATTACAGTTTTCTGACATCACATGCTTTATTTTAAAACGTATTAAGAAACAGCTGACCCACAGATTGTTTTCAATCTACAAAATAATAAACCTTACAAAATACCCAATGCCTAAGTTGTGATGTGTCTTTCACCTAACAGTGCTAAGTAATGAAGAAGCCATATAGCTGGCAGTATCCAACACTACTGTTTGCTCATAGGATGGATTAGCATCTGTCACTGTCCAAGTGTCAATATCCCCCTCGGCCAGGCTGCAAGGTGCTACTGCAATGCTTGCTAAACTGGTCTAGGGGCTGTCTGATTTACGGTACTTCCTCAGATGATGGTAGCAGTTCTTAGCGATTAGCACTGTCTTATATTGTGGATTTCCTGGCTTGTTTAATTACTTGCAACTGTGGTTATTAACAAGAGGTTTCTGGTTGAGAAAGTATGCCCCTCTGTGGTTTCAATGTCATCAATGTGCAAAAACTTCATATTTTGTTAAATTATCTTTGCACCTCACTTATTGACTTCAATTGTAATTTAATGTTTTTGTGATTTTTATCAGTTCCATTCAAATTGAGACCATTAGTTTTTCAATTAATTCTACTTCATGATTGACCCACTCGACCCTACATACCATGCCATGTCATTGATAAACTTTTTGGCAGGTCCCATTAATACATTTGTAACTGTAATTGACAACTTAGTGGTGTGATTATGATTGATCTGAAAATTGCAGAAGTGTAATAGTAATTGAAATGACTAATGAAAAATAATTGTAATTGATTTGATTTTGTGTAATTGGACTCAGCCCTGGTGCTGAACAAATGTAATAATATACATATTCTTCCCTCCTAGGTGTAAGAGCTACCCATCACCATGTACTAGATACATTCTCCCCTCCTAGATATAAGAGCTACCCATCACCATGTACTAGATACATTCTATCCTCCTAGATGTAAGAGCTACCCATCACCATGTACTAGATACATTCTATCCTCCTAGATATAAGATCTACCCATCACCATGTACTAGATACATTCTCCCCTCCTAGATGTAAGAGCTACCCATCACCATGTACTAGATACATTCTCCCCTCCTAGATATAATAGCTACCCATCACCATGTACTAGATACATTCTATCCTCCTAGATGTAAGAGCTACCCATCACCATGTACTAGATACATTCTATCCTCCTAGATGTAAGAGCCACCCATCACCATGTACTAGATACATTCTCCCCTCCTAGATGTAAGAGCTACCCATCACCATGTACTAGATACATTCTCCCCTCCTAGATATAAGAGCTACCCATCACCATGTACTAGATACATTCTATCCTCCTAGATGTAAGAGCTACTCATCACCATGTACTAGATACATTCTATCCTCCTAGATGTAAGAGCCACCCATCACCATGTACTAGATACATTCTATCCTCCTAGATGTAAGAGCTACCCGTCACCATGTACTAGATACATTCTCCCCTCCTAGATGTAAGAGCTACCCATCACCATGTACTAGATACATTCTCCCCTCCTAGATGTAAGAGCTACCCATCACCATGTACTAGATACATTCTCCCCTCCTAGATATAAGAGCTACCCATCACCATGTACTAGATACATTCTCCCCTCCTAGATGTAAGAGCTACCCATCACCATGTACTAGATACATTCTATCCTCCTAGATGTAAGAGCCACCCATCACCATGTACTAGATACATTCTATCCTCCTAGATGTAAGAGCCACCCATCACCATGTACTAGATACATTCTATCATCCTAGATGTAAGAGCCACCCATCACCATGTACTAGATACATTCTATCCTCCTAGATGTAAGAGCCACCCATCACCATGTACTAGATACATTCTCCCCTCCTAGATGTAAGAGCCACCCATCACCATGTACTAGATACATTCTATCCTCCTAGATGTAAGAGCCACCCATCACCATGTACTAGATACATTCTCCCCTCCTAGATATAAGAGCTACCCATCACCATGTACTAGATACATTCTATCCTCCTAGATGTAAGAGCTACCCATCACCATGTACTAGATACATTCTCCCCTCCTAGATATAAGAGCTACCCATCACCATGTACTAGATACATTCTATCCTCCTAGATGTAAGAGCTACCCATCACCATGTACTAGATACATTCTCCCCTCCTAGATATAAGAGCTACCCATCACCATGTACTAGATACATTCTCCCCTCCTAGATGTAAGAGCCACCCATCACCATGTACTAGATACATTCTCCCCTCCTAGATATAAGAGCTACCCATCACCATGTACTAGATACATTCTATCCTCCTAGATGTAAGAGCCACCCATCACCATGTACTAGATACATTCTCCCCTCCTAGATATAAGAGCTACCCATCACCATGTACTAGATACATTCTATCCTCCTAGATGTAAGAGCCACCCATCACCATGTACTAGATACATTCTCCCCTCCTAGATATAATAGCTACCCATCACCATGTACTAGATACATTCTCCCCTCCTAGATGTAAGAGCTACCCATCACCATGTACTAAATACATTCTCCCCTCCTAGATGTAAGAGCCACCCATCACCATGTACTAGATACATTCTCCCCTCCTAGATGTAAGAGCTACCCATCACCATGTACTAGATACATTCTCCCCTCCTAGATGTAAGAGCTACCCATCACCATGTACTAGATACATTCTATCCTCCTAGGTGTAAGAGCCACCCATCACCATGTACTAGATACATTCTCCCCTCCTAGATGTAAGAGCTACCCATCACCTTGTACTAGATACGTTCTCCCCTCCTAGATGTAAGAGCCACCCATCACCATGTACTAGATACATTCACCCCTCCTAGATGTAAGAGCTACCCATCACTTTGTACTAGATACGTTCTTCACTCCTAGATGTAAGAGCAACTCACCACCATGTACTCATCATCATCAAGGCCTTCTTCACTCAGACTGTCAGTATCGTCATCGTGACGTAGACACAGCCGCACCAACTCTGATACTGTGTACAGATTGGCTGGAAGATCAGCCAATGGCATCGACAGCTCCATGTAGCCCTGTCATACAAACCGCAGACAATGTGGAAGTGGCACATACATATTATTAGTTCTTGAATAAATACAGCTCTGATGACGTGACAATTCAATGACAACAGAATGAAAATACAATCATGTATAACCCCAAAAATGGCTGCAATGGCCCCATATCTGTGGTTTTTAAGTTGACTGAGTGGTTAGTACACCTCTTCAGCTTGTAGTGTTTCTATTTTGATACTGCTGTAAGAGCATGTTCTGCATAGTCTGTACTGTTTTCTTGTCATAATTACTTCTTGCAAGTGATTCAAGGGGGTTATCACGGGTCACACAGGAGATCCTGAAGCCAGACGCGTACTGTCCATCCAGCCTGGCCAGGTCGCCGTTGCATTGCGAACACTCACTGGTCATGTGGTGTACTTTGTGAACAGTCTTTATCATTTCATAATATATACTGTCGTAAAACTATTATAGCGTTAAGTCTTGAAATGTAGGTTCTAGAAATGTCAGGTTAAGAGCCTCAGTCCCATGTCTGGTCTAAGTATTTAAAATGTGTAATATGTTCACTTTCTAAAATCTTAAACAGCACAAAATGATATCAGGAATGCAGATAAGTGACTGACCTCTGCGACGCCGTCTTGAAGCAATGTCTGCAGCATGACGACAAGTACGTGGGAGAGATATGCGAACCCTTTCTCTCCCTCTGCCAGAGCCTTCAGTAGGCTCTCTGCAGGGAACAGCCCAGTGGGAGGGGGTTAGTTTACATAACACAGCAATATTATGAGCAAGCCAACATAGCAGAGGAGACTAATACAAGAGATAACATGGAATAATAATATAAGTAACACCCACAAAATGTGTGGCTTGCCGATATTTTTACATTTTAGATATGCACCTAAACTAAACTGTTCAGGAGCTATTTTTGTCAAACATAATCACTATAATAAAAAGGATGTCATAAGGAAAGTAAATACGCAATTATGAAGAAAAACATTTGATGTTATATTTAATTCACCGACAGTTAAAAAGAATTACTTAACCAAATCTGACAGCTGATGTACAACACATACTGTGCAAATGAACTAGTGTTTGCATCATTCCAATATATTTCACAGAATTACATCTTAACTCGAGTAAAATATGTTGAATTGCACCCCACTTTCAACCATAACCTATTCTAGCACCTTCTGAGATGTCAACCTTTTTACACCTAGCATTACTAAACCAAACAGTACGTCCACAGACGAACTGCGGATCATAAAAAGGATGTGTTGGTTGCGCACCTGTGGACACTGGTTGGTCGTCTTCAGGCATCAACAGTCCCCGGTAGCAGCTGATGAAGGCCGTTACCATGACAACGTCCCCAAACAACTCATTGGGCAGGGACTCTGGCATTGACACCAGCTTGGGCTGTGGGAGAGGCTTCAACTCCAGGTGGGTGTCCTCGTGACGCTGGCAACAGAACATCACACTGTGTCAGCGCATTATCAGAATAAGATAATGAAGTAGCTGTAGTAATCTTGTCTGAAGACACCTGGATGTATCTAGAAACAATAGTTATCTGTTTTCATTGTTACCATACCTATATGTAAAAGATAACTTTGAGAAAAACAGTTTGCTTGCAGAAATTCTGACAACCATGCCAGGAACCAGGTTCTCTCACAAGCATAAGTTTTTTTCCGTTTTGGTTCGATATAACTTTACAGGGTTGACAACCAGCTTATAGAAAATACCACACAAGTTGCTACGTGACGCAGAGATTCCACTTATCTTCCCGGATTCTATTCATAACATAAATACATATGTTCGTTGTCTGTCACCATTCATCACATATTAACATCAAACATTTAAATAATGATACTTTTGTAAAGATAATGACAACTGTTTATGGGATAAGCACTATTAGTTTTAGAACTGTTAAGTAGCCATGTGTTTGACTGTGTCTGAGAGAGAGAGAGCCACCTTGTTGAGAGCAGCTCTCTTCTTCTTCATCTTCTTCCTTAGTTCCTCCCTCCTCTGGGCGATGTACGCCTCTTTCTGTTCCGGCGTCATCAGCGCACTGCAACCACACAAACCAGTCAGTTACCGGCAATCTACAGATCATTTCTTACCTCAAGTTCTTACCTCAAGAACGGTCAATAATTCATTGAACATTGAGACCATCTCACGAATTTGTTTTCTGCATATGTAGTTGTTTTTCAATTTCTCTATTGATTTTGGTGCTATTGTTTTACTGCTGGCATTACTGTTTTTTTCCAGTTTGACCAGTCTAGGTTAGCTCTTGTTTGGGGAATAGGTAGTTTGTGAAGTTGTAGTTGTATATGTCTGGGTGGTATCTCTAATCTCTTCAGTTGGTTGATAGTCTGTGCTTCAACTGTGTCTTCCGAAAGGGAGTTCCATGATTTTTTTGAAGAAAGGGCACCTGTTTCCTGTTGATATCTGTGTTTGTAGTTTTCCACTGTGGCCTCTTGTGTTACCTGTGGCCTCTTGTGTTACCTGTGGCCTCTTGTGTTACCTGTGGCCTCTTGTGTTACCTGTGGCCTCTTGTGTTACCTGTGGCCTCGTGTTACCTGTGGCCTCTTGTGTTACCTGTGGCTTTCAGAAACATCTGCTTTGATGGACACAATGCGCATTTATAATCTTGGTTGATCGATGCTGGACATCTACGATATTATTTTGATTCTCTACACCATTTCAGATGCCATGGGTGTAGATTTGTTGAAACAAAGTTCACAAGGTCAAATAAGTACATTGCAATGTTTTTAACGTATCATTAGTTTCCATATTTGATTATTAAACACTTGTTTTATTTGAATTACACATTAGTTGCACTTTTTTCGTTGCACCAACTGCCATTTAAAAAATTTCTTTAATTTGGATCTGCATACTGAGAATGCAGATTGCTGCAGAAGCAGATGATTTTCTTGTATTTAAATTTCTTCTTGTATTGTTCACATACTACACTGCAGATATATTTAATCAATGATAACCGTGTCGCCTGACATCTAAGTATAACAATCACATTAAATTTACAGCAACAAGAGAACTCTCACTTTTCATGTGTAATCTTGGAGAAAACAATATGGTTGTTCTCATGTTCTACTGGTTCAAAAGAAGTGAGGAAATCGTTCAAAAATCAGCCGACTTACACCTTCTTCTTCTCCTGTTTACGCTTCCAGCGTTTGATGACATCATCCTTGACAGCCAAGGGCAGTCTGTTGCGCTGTACGCCCGACAGTTCCCTTACACACATGCTCAACAGCTGGAAGTACACTGGTTTGTTGTTGTCTCGACTGGCCTTCAACAACCTGACAAGTAGTCACATTAAAAAAAATTTCAAAAGGAGGCAATATGTTCCTTGTTTTTTATTTATAAATTAATATGTTCTTCAGACTGTAAACAAATCTTGAAGGTATACTGCCTGCCAAATATTGTGTTTAGTAAGCCTGTAACAATGTTTGCAATTTGAAACTTTCCACCTGTGACATGTTCAAATTGTAAACAAAATATCCATTTTTAAAACAAGCTTTATTAGCAGTATTGCCAAGATGAGCAGAGTTAATCACAGTACCCAGTGGTGTTCAATGAATTCACATTTCCCCCCAGTCAACACAGCCAATTCAGCAGACTTCCTGTTACAAATTACTGCAACGGCCAATTCTGGGTAGAGGAACATAATGCCTCCCGTCAAGTTGCACTGATTTGAGGCAAACAATCTTAATGCTCCACAAAGTAAGATCGGCAGTCTTATACATAACCAATATTAATAGTTCTATGTATAATGATCAAGTTTTGAGTCTGTCCGCATTTTACAGAGGGTTGTAGATCACGAGTTCCACTGTAATCAAATATTTTCATAGCAAAACTGCCATTTTTTTTTTTTTAAATCCATTATTTTGTAGAATGGACAGGTTTTAAGTTTGTGTGCTTTTTTGAAATGATATCCCAGTGTAAATTGTAATAATGTAAGAAATATCTTTGTTGCAACTTATCTCAACTAACACAATTGAAGATGGCATTTCAAATATTTTCTGGTGTGCACGCAAACTGATAAACCTTGCAAGTTATATCAATTACGAAAACTGAAGATGGAATTTCTATCAATAGGAGTAACTAGCAACAGAGTCGACTCTGCTCACCGTATCACAACTGGTGGCTGCTTATAAGGACTCTTCTTGGGTGACGCCATCAGTGATTTAGCGGTAGAGCTGGATGTCTTTTTTGGCGTGCCAGGCACTTTCTTCTTAGTCTTCATGTCAAACAACGTCATCTGTTTCATCTGCTCAATGGAAAGTAACACAGAAAATAAAGACACTTTTGTTGCTGGGAATAAATCATTTAATAATGTTATGTTATAAATAATGTTGACTAATAATATGACTAATATTGCTCAGCTCGACTGATTAAATTTGAAAGTGATAAAAATTTACGATTTGCCAAACTTTTCTACACTTTAAAAAAAATTAGTAGTTGCCTTTACTAGTATTCTGGTTAACTACCTTCCAAAGATACAAAATGATTACATCCTTTCAACACTACCTTTTTCTTTCACTCATTTCAGAGGAACCCAAACAAATAGCAAAATATCAGTGTTCTGCTTTTGCCACAAAACTAGCAACATCTTAGATTGCTGGTATTTGCAAAAGTGCCTATGAGATATTGTCTCAGATTCTTTTCAACTTCTGTAAAAAAAACCAGATTTCTGCAAGATGTGGTGGGCATGAATGCTGGTACACAGTGCAGTCAGGAACATGGCTTGCTACAACAAACGCTATAGAACGTGGATACCCCAGCTAAAAATAATCTAACATACACCAAACACATGTCTGAAATCTTTACCTTCTTTGCGTCTTTTGCAGATTTCTTCCCCGATCTATTTTTCAGTGCATTTTTTGACCGTTTCTTGCCATCTAACACCTTATTTAGCTGTTTTAGATCGGCCAATGCAATGTTCTCGTCCTCACTGCTGGAGGAACTTGACTGATCTCCCGTTAAATCTACACTCTTCTTCAGCGTGGCCAATGAAATGTCGTCTTCAGAACTCGACTCGTCAGAGTCTAATTTGGACCCCAGGTTATCCAACACTGACGAATTGGTATCCATTTTCTGGTCCACACTACCATCATTCAGTTTCTTTGATGTTGTCTTTCTTGGCGTCCCATCCTTTGCCTGTGATCCAGATTTTGCTGGGGAGCCAACTTTCAGTTTTAGCATCAGCTGTTTCTTTGCAGAAGGTTTCCTCTCTTGCGATTTGTCCTGTTTTGCATCAGATTTTTGCTTTTTTGCTTGCAGTTCACTTTGTGAAGAGAGCTTTCGCTTCTTGAGATTCTTCGAGGCTTCTTCCATTGCTTTCTTCCCATATTCCATCATCTGTGAAGAAAACAAATATTTATTATAAGTGTAATAAAATATATCACCCTTTCATAGAATTCAAACACATCACCCTTTTATATAATTCAAACATGTTTCTTTCTCACTAAACAATCTTGCTTTCACCTTACTGTATATGCATACGCAACTATGTTAAAGTACTATTTTCAGACCTGATCAAGGAAATGGATGTTAACTGATTTTTTTGAAACAAAACTGTTTCAACTAAAAACTTTATTAGACAAATATACAGTAAAATATAAGCCAATGAGATTATATCAAAATTTTATATAAGAATTGCATCTTACAATGCCACCAATCAATTACAAATGCAATTATGACTGAACCCAATTCATACCTTGGAGGTTGATACTAGGAAGTCGGCGAACTTGCTCGGGATCGAGTACTTTTTGACAAAGTCTTCCTGAACTGACCACGGACTGTTTTGTTGGAAACCGCCACGAATCGCAAATGCTCGAATAAACAACTTGATAAGTTCCTTCGATGGTGGTCGATTGAGGCGGCTACAACAAGAACATCTCAATTTATATCGCAATTTTCTTGTTCATTTTGTCACAGGAACGTTTGAACAAGTTTTTGTAATTATTAACTTAACTATTAGAAATGGTATATTGTTTACCTCGTAGGAAACTTACAATTTCAAAAAATTATGATAAGTTAACCTTATCAATTAGTATTCAAGAAGTGATTGTTCTGTAGCTTACAAATGTAAAATAAAAAGGAACTGGAGTGTGAATGAAACAATGTTTCTTTCCCAGCCCACCTTCTCAATAATTCTGTCCACACGCAGGGCTGCCTACCTGACAAAACCAATTTCCGTAATGCCACCCCCCCCCCCCACCACTACCCAGTCCACAAGGTTGCCAATCAAACCTTTCTCTGAAGTAAACACAGTGACAAGCCCAGTCTGTTCACAGTGCCTGGGAATCCAAGAAGTTACTAATTTAATCATCAAATGTAGATATACTTTGTTTCAACATATAGTAATGCTACACTGTAACTCGTCTTAAGATCTTCAAGCACTTCAAAGGGATGCTTGTTTTGCAATATCCAATAAGTTACATTGTGTTAATTACAGCAGTCAAAGTGCATACATGGCCAGACATGAGCTTCTAAATGTACAACACACAGCAGGAAACATATTACTAACAGTCAATGACAATATGAAATTATTGTAATCAAAATAAAAAAGCTTTGAATAAAATAATTATGACAGTTTTCTATTGTAATTACAACAATTATAATACTTATTTTTTATTCTTCTAAGACATGTTTATAATTATATTCATAACTTTCAGAAAACCATAACTGTATTTAACATAATTGAATGGTTCTACCTAACGTCATCTTAATTTATTTATTTCATTATATAATCCTACACCTGTAAATTTTATTAATGTCTAGACGCGCATTAATGACACTGCTGTTGACCGACAGATGCAGACATAGTAGTAATATGCCCATGTGACAGCAGTCATCAACAGGTTGCTGGCTGTCGAAGTTGTAACATTGTACACATGCACAGCATTGGATGACGTCACTGTCCTAACTTTGTTGTAGAAATCCACTGTCCTGACTTTGTTGTAGAAATCGTAGTGGACTAATTATTTGTTTATAAATTGTAACAAGTGAATGATGATAGTTTCGTCAGGGCATCTGAAGCAACATTATTTATAGCTTTGGCAATTCTTTAATGTGTATAATTTTCTGTAGTCAGATATTCTGTATTATGTCGGCAATTTCCGTAATGCCTTAATCTTAGGTAAATTTCGGTAATAATTACGGAAAATCCATAATGAAATGACAGCCGTGCATATGCCATCACCACCATATAGGGTTCTGTACTTGTTTTCCAAGTATGTTTTATTTTACACCATTTGGGGAGGGCTCTTAGGAGTGAGGCAGTTACCAATGCTCTTGGGCAAGTCGCTTGTACAGCATTAGATTGTGGGATGTTTGAAATACACCAAAGTTCTTGACGACACTTACACAATATCTTGTGACGGCACCCCGGATATGACTGTGTCTCCTTCCTGTAGTCTGATGTTGTATTTGCACGGCAACAACTACAACAGATCACCACTGAGAGACTGACTAAATGCAACAGAGGTGCTCACTGTGTCGCATGTTGCAAAAGTTTAAATCAAGCTGATCACTTGAATAACTATTATTCAACAACTGCAGATATTTTCAAAACACAAATTTATTTATTTAATGACTGGATATATGTCTACCAATACACCTAAACCAGGCAGTACGGCATTCAGCTTGACAATACTCTACATAGCTACAGTGTACATTCACATGCGGCTAACAGAGTTAAGATCTAACTGGAAGTGTGCATACTCAATATATGAACGTGGTTCTTGATTCTTACTCATCATATCACTGTGCCCTAAGATGCATTAACTCAAGCTCTGATTGCATCACTAACTGATAACCAAGATGTGCAACTTTTACTATTTACTCTAAGATTACTCATAATTGCAACTCAAGTGATGTTTATAAGTCCCGCCTGCCCACCTTTATGGGTGTCCACTTCTTTGGACTGTCTGAGTGGTCAGCCCCGGCCGTAGCGTCCTTGTTCTCCTTGTCGCTGGACGGTGAGCAGCCGTTGACCGGTCCTGGCTTCAACGGCTGCAATAGTGGACATGACAGGCTCTGTTAGCTTCAACTACAACTACACAACTTGGGCAACTAAAGGAAACAATCAAAATTCACGATTAAGATACACAGATATTGCTCACACTTGTACAACACACACTGTACCTTGAGGATGATTTCTGATCTTGGACTTTGTTGATTTTATATGATGCTCTCAGAAACTATATGTATAATCAAATTTACAGTTGCTCCAATGCCAGCGGCAGTTTGCAGCCGCCGTAGGAGTCGCCAACAATAAACTATTTCTGATTCCTGGTCTGTGATAGGGTCGTTTTGGCAACACCATATGTAACATTATTTTGGAGTTTGTGTTGACCAATCAACTACAACAGCTTATCACCAGAATTCCTCTTTGAAACAATGTTATCAATAATGACCATCTTTCTACGGCTGATGTCTGTCTCGAGAGACAATGATGCCAACTGGTTCTTGCGTTACTGTTTTTTGTTTCCTTGATTTCCGTGTCAATGTTGATCATCAGAATAACCAGTGTCTATGTCCGGGTGCTTGCCAACCATGCCACTACAATTTAATCGATGCCAATCCATTTACAATAGTTATGCTGAACTTTAGGACATTTACAACAGTGACAGTGTGCATCTGGACAGTTTATAAGTTATCGGACACCATAAAAATCTACAAAAGTAATTGTTTTCTGTTCAGACACTACGTTTTCGGACACAACAAATACTTTTTTTGCGCCGTACGTTTTCGGACAGCCAAAAATTTACATGTCTGAATACAAACAGACATTACGGTAGAAGCCTGTCTTTTTGTAGCTTTACACTTACCTCAACCATGACATCCGACTCAACTTTTACAACTGTGCCTTTGATCCTGCAAACACAATTGTAATGACCTTGTATCATGGACTGGCATTGCACAAGCTAGGGGACAGCAAAGGATAAGAATCAGGAATGGGGGGTTGAGTCGCTGAGGTCACAGGGGTGGTGGAAGAAGACCCGAAATGCCACTCATAATAGGGAATGAAATGGTCAAAAGACAATCATCATCATTTCCTGTACAACTTAAAACTAGTTGTGACATGTAATAATATACTTTATTTTGACACGCATATCCAAAGTAAAAACTGTGTTCAGGGGTGTTCACAATGGAATGCTGTGTGAAATGTGTTTCAATGACAATAAGCTCTATTCATGTTGAACTTGTTGCCACAGTATCTAACAGCAACAGATGCTATTTTTAAATCTAAACATTACGCTCACTTATTTTTTAGAATACTCTGTACGGTGCTTCAAGCAATGATTGTTACAATGGCGCCTTTTCCATTTTACGATTTGATTCATTCAAGATCAGATATGACAAAAATTGTTCAGCGGATTTCCATAAATTTACACTGGTCTACCTTAATGACAGTACAAAGACGTTGTTAGTATACTTTGTGAGCTTTCTATATTATGCACAAGTGGTGCCCAATCTGAGGCTTCGTGTCACTGTTTGGACATGACGTACTGCCACTTACAGACTGCCCTGACTCTTGAACTTCAGGGCAACTGGTTCATTCGCCACCAGTTTCTGGTGTAGCCTCATCCAAGCCTCCACAACTAGGTTGTCCAGAATATCTGTGCCTGGAAACAGTAGAACATCCTTACACTTCCTCACGGTGTACACAGATGTCTCAAACATGTTTTGAAATACGGCAATGTGGAGTTAGCAGTGCACCTATATTCTTGACAATCAAAAATAACAAACCAACATTTGTTTTAAATATAAACTAGATTTCTCAAATTTGCCAATTACAAACTATCTCTACGCACATACAAACTATATATGAAATATGCATAAGCTTAAACAAATTTCTCTAAATAATTTTTTTTATTTCAAAATATCTCTGAAATGTCAAAAATCACAACAAAAATTCTAATCAAGTATGCTGTTTCTTGAAGGGGTCAACTTCTCAAGTACATACAATGTGGCAAAACACTAAATCCATGGCGCACATTGCGGCAGATAAACTAGACTTATATTGGACCAGCATGAGTACCGGATTGTAGAAGTACTTACTGTGATGGACCAGCATGAGTACTGGCTTGTAGAAGTACTCTGGGAACTGGTTCTGCAGCTGTGTATACTTCTCCTGCTTGTAGAAGTACTTACTGTGATGGACCAGCATAGGTAGACTTGTAGAAGTACTTAGTGTGATGGATCAGCATAAGTACTGGCTTGTAGAAGTACTCTGGGAACTGGTTCTGCAGCTGTGTATACTTCTCCTGCTTGTAGAAGTATTTACTGTGATGGACCAGCATGATTACTGGTTTGTATAAGTACTTACTGTAATGGACCAGCATGAGTACCAGTTTGTAGAAGTACGTACTGTGATGGACCAGCATGAGTACTGGCTTGTAGAAGTACTTACTGTAATGGACCAGCATGAGTACCAGTTTGTAGAAGTACTTACTGTGATGGACAGGCATGAGTACTGGTTTGTAGAAGTACTTACTGTAATGAACCAGCATGAGTACCGGCTTCATGAGTACTGGCTTGTAGAAGTACTTACTGTGATGGACCAGCATGAGTACTGGCTTGTAGAAGTACTCTGGGAACTGGTTCTGCAGCTGTGTATACTTCTCCTGCTCGGACTTGCGCGCCTCCTCGTGAGTGAGGTTAATGTGGCCAGTGCAGCGACATGTCCAGATAGTGTCTTTGTACAGTGCCACACGTTTCTCATATTCTCTAAACAGCACTGTTAAGGAACTCTAACAACCAGGTTCGATCAAAAACAAAAAGGTTTCAATATTTAAGTCAGGTTATTTAATTCTGCAGAATTTATATCAAATGTGTGATGGTGAATGTTTTAAAACAGCAGAGGGAAACTGACCAATGAGAACTTGTGACTTTGTGGTGAATTAATGTTATTCAATGACCTGTCTGCAAGAAAACTTTCAACTGATTGCATAAATATAATCACAAAATCACAATACAATAAGTAACATAAGATAGCCAAAAACTACCATTAATTGTGATTTGTAGCAAAGAAAAAAGGTAAACTAAACATCAGCAGTATACACATTAAGAACAAAACTCAGACAATACAATAATCTGGTCAAGTAAGTGTTATTGTATGGATGTGAAAGATGGAAAGTAAACAAATGCGACAACAAAAAACTTGACATTTTCCAATTCAACAATCTCTGAAGAATTTTTAAAATTAGATTACCACTAGTAATTTTGAACAGACACTGATAATATAACAGCAGAAGAGAAGAACAGAGAAGAAGGAGTAATTGGATCAGGTCTGTGCTGAGAAAAAGGAATTACAACCACTGCGTGACATGGACACTGGAAGGAACCACAAAAGTTGGTCAGCCAAAAACAACACGGAGATCCAGAGTGGAAAAAGAACAAAACCAACTGGGATGGACAACTTGGAGCGAAGCAAGACACCTCGCCGTTGACTGGACGAGATGGCAGAGTTGCAGAGCAGCCTTATGGGCCACAAGGCCCAAAGAGGATAGGTAAAAGGTAAATATCAGGACAAATAAATGACCACTTTATCTACATGTCTTCAGTTAATTTACTCCATCCTGCTCCTTCTGGGGCTAACATAGAGAGTTTGCATCTGGTGAATATGCAGTAGGTGCATACACTTGAAAAATATTTTGTTGAAAAAAAATGGTTCAAATAATGTGCTGCTAAATTCAGACAGCCTTTTACTCAGATGAGATAAACTGGTAGAGCAGCATAGACAGTGCTCACAGCATGCTGAAAGGGATGAATTAACAGGAGAAATGCAATGAAATCGATCTACTTCATTCTACACCATCACTGCATGATAATGATCAGGAAGGAATGTGTATTGTTAAGAAGCTGTGAAGTAACTGTTTTGGTGGTCACTTGGTGGCGCCACTAGCGAAGAGTGGTTAAAATATAATTTGTTTCAATTTTAAACCCGCAAATACTGGCGTTGGGTTTTTCCACGTGTCAATCCGACCAAGTCGTTTGACTATCAGTTGCACACATATATGATACGGTGCAGTATCAAGCCAACACAACACTGATATACCATAAAATAAGCGTTCCAAAGCAGGCCAAATGACAATCGTTATATGACAACACTATTTTTAACCCGTTTTGCGACGTTGTTTTACCTGTCAATTATATTTTAAACAACGTTAAAATACACTAGTTAATTGACTGTAACACACAGATGTGCAATGTAAAGAATCGGTTGCCGCTTCATGTAGGATAGCCACCTGTTTTTTCACGTACATCGTCCAAAATAAGGGCAACGCAGCAGGGCCTGACACGGCCACTGGACTGCCTTCAAAATGGCTGTCAGGTGAAATGCACGATCGCTTCTTCGCACACTCCCAACAAATAAATTCATGTAAACGATCAAAATCTTGCATAATCAAGTTTACAATATACTAGACGGACATCCAACACGAACACGTGGTCGCCATAGGGATGTAAACAATGATTTTTCCCCCATTTCACGAAAGCCCAGAAAGTAGTTTTCTCGGTAAATTCGAAGTGCGGATAACGCTATGCTACATTAATACATGGCATATTTTACAATTTATCTTTCTACACAAGGCTATTAAAAATAAGATCACAATATGCCATAAATTAGCAATATCAAATAATGTAATTATATTTTATGGGCGCCGCCATCTTTATTTCCTGTATGGCGACACAGTAACAAAAAGATACCCCCGTGAGCGAAACTGTTCATTCGTGTGAGGAATCGTATATATGGTTTCGTCGGGCTTCACATCCGTCAGCGGTTTCACCGGGATGACGAAGCGGCCTTTTAGCAAAGGCATCGTACTCACGTTTAGCGCAATACACACAATAAAAGCATCTCTTTAAAAAATGGCGCGAATAAGCACGCTACGGTGTTTTGATTGGGACAAAGTTATCACGTGCTCAAATTTATCCGGAAGTGCTCATCTTCGAATAACAATACTGGACCAAATCGATATTTTTGACACCATCGTTATCATTTTGTACTTCGTAAAACTAATTGTAAAACTAAAAGGCGTCGTGTAGCTTGCACGCTAAGAAAGACTGTAACTGTTCTTATTCGGTAAGAACCAAATCCGACATGTACGACTGTGATTGTAGCGAGCGGATTGTGTTAACCAGGAACAAGTCAGAAAGCGCGCGAACGTCTGAACTTATTGTTCGAAACTAGTCAAATCTCAAGACTGGAGTCAAGCTAGGCCTAGGTAGGCGCAATCCTAATCCGAGCGTACTGAATTTTTGCTAACTAAACATAGTCTAGATGGGAGGCATCACAGCCGGGGGAGGGGCGAAGGTCGTGGATTGAGGGCGTGAGCCTTGATTAAGTATTTGCTCAGACACATAATAGTTGTCTTAATTTTTTGTAATGTGGGTCTGCAGTTTAAATTTTAAAAAATAATGTATAACTTTCTAGAAAACTATGCTGAATGAAAGTGAAACTGTCTGGAAGGATTTTAAAACCAACAAAAGGCAATATTTTGTTTAATTTAGGTTGTTAAGTTTTGTTGGAAGTTTTTTGAGGAACAACCGAAGTATGTTATATAATAGCCTAAATAGATCAAACAAGATATAATTTTGCTTTTATATAGGGCTATACCTGCCAACTTTTTTCTGAAGTCGGGGAGATTCATCAGCGGTTCAGCACACTTCCCGTGTCACACTGTATCGTTGCACTGTCTCTGATCTTGACATTGTAAGATGGAGGCGGTGCTGTTGACAATTTTTTGCTGCCACTTTTCAGCTTCTCCGCACTCTCGGCTCAACTCATGACATTAGAAGATGAGGGGTGGTGTTGGAGATTTTTAGCGGAAATCCGGGATATTTATCTGTATTTCGGGAGACCGAGAGACACACAAAATCTGGAAGACTTCCAGATTTTCCCGGAGACTTGACAGGTATATAGGGCCTCAGGTGAATAAATTGATCATCACATTGAATATGAATTGATTTTGCTAACTTTTTACGGGTAAATAATCAACCAGAGTACATTAAAAGCACCGCATCCCAGTTTAAATACTGATCGAGTGACAAGTTTCATAGAAACAACGGTGAGTGTAGTGATAGATCAGTCTAGAGAGGTGAACTGTTGATCGAGAGGATGTCCAGTGGTTTGAATCCATCTTCTGACCACCGTTTTAAAAATTGGGTCATTTTGTTCTCTTCGTGAAAACATTTTAAAAAAAAGTGTAAAGAAAATCAATTGTTTCGTGTGTCAGGATTGAACCGGCGTCGCCCGATTGTAAAATAAATGACAAGAAACCAACACGTTTACCAACTGAGCTAGCGGCACCGATGAAAATTCACTGAACTGACTGATTTAAGAGCTATTATAATAAATTGTACAAGTCGATATTCTAATGATATTATGAGATTGTCATTACTTTTTCTAGCAGGATACGATATATGTTTGCTATGTATGTTTATTGGTGTAGATTATCTCCCATTGGTTGCATTCAACATAATTATTCTGAAAACGAGCCCAAGCTCGGCGAAACCTAGTCGACATCAGAATATCGCACAATAACTCTTTTTGGCCCGAAAGCTATCCTTGTAAACATGCTCTGAATGCATGGAAAGGGTCGGCCTGATGCGAGTATGGGTCATATGTGACGTCACATCTCGGCTTCCGAAAAGCGCGCCAAAAATATGCATATTCAAAAATGTCCGGCTGCACAGCATAAAATGTGGAATTTCTAATTCATTGATTTTGTTTGGCTTGGTGGAAATGAAAATAGATAGTAGGATGTAATATAATATGAATTCAAGCAATATGTGTTTTTATTCCCTTTAAGGCAATATGTCAAAGTCATTTTTTTTAATCACTTCTTATTTGATGTAGATATTGTTCAAATCGATCTGTACATTTTGTGAATAATCTAAATATAATATGCGCACTCGACTTGATATGATTTTACGAAAGCTAAATAGCCAAGTTGTAGAAATGACCATGTTGATGTCATGATGGATACTAGTTAAATGTTTCACAAAATGAATCTGAAATAAGACTAGCAAAAGTGTAAATTGAGAAAAGACATCAAATATAAAGTATAAACCATTATACATTGTTCCAACTGATATTATTTAAAAACTATTGTGAGTTATTTCAGAGAAGGTGAAGTAGGTCAACTGCATGTCATTATAATAATGCAGATCTTCATAGCTGGAGGATGGGAGTGAAGGACCTGTGGAGCATCATCGCTCCCGTGGGACGTCACATGCCCCTCAAGGACCTCAGTGGTCAGACTCTGGCTGTTGACCTGAGTATCTGGGTGTGTGAGACCCAGGGTGTGAAGAGAATGCAGGGCGTCGTAACAAAACCACATCTCAGGTAAGTAGTACCGACACCGTTCTACATAGATAGCTCATCCATGAATGAAGCACCACAAAAAATTTACATCTGTCACTATGTCAAATAAAATATATTATTAGTTATTCACACATTTATTATCGTTTATCTTAGTTTGTTTCTTTCTTCTTCACTACTTCAGTTGTTATTTCTTTCATTTTGTATTATTTTGATAGACGTGTTTTATCTAGGGTTTTTCCAGAGGACATACTGGGGGACACATTTCTGTACCCAACATGTGCATTATTGATAATTGATTCCGTGATTGTCAATTGTCAGTACAGTTGTAATATGATAATAGTTATTTAAAATCAAACACATTTTATGTACCATTTTGCGCCAATAATTGATGTATTTTTTTCTGATAGAATGTACAAAATAACAGTAAAAAAAAATTTAAATAGTAATTTTGTACAGCATGGCATTTCAGTGGTAATGATATGTGCAAACTAAACATACATTTATTTGTAAACATCAGTTTTCTTCATACAGAAATCTCTTCTTCCGGATCTCACATCTGTCGCAACTCGGAGTGAAGCTGGTGTTCGCCATAGAGGGCGCTGCCCCAGATCTCAAGCTCGAGACAATGTCAAAGAGGCAGAAATCACAGTTCTCCGCTCGGTCCACCAGGGTTCCAAAGGCTGGCAGTCGAGCAAAGAAACCTGCCCGGTCACACTTCAACAGTGTACTGAGGGAGGTAAGAAAAAGTATACCTTAAAATGTTTTATAGTAAACATATTTTCTTCAAATTTGTCTGCAGATGCTTAGCAGTCACACATAAAGTACATCACAGTTAGAGAAGGATGGGGGTCTATGAGCAAGCATGACAAAGCGTTCTATGGGTTTGGGTTTTGTTTGGGTAAGCATTATGTAATGTAAACAAATGTTGAAATGTTGGCTCACTGAGCTGTAGATATAGATAGACTGATAGAGTATTAATTGTTAAGCCAGTTTTGGGGTAGATTTCAATGGTATTCCACCAAAACACCAGCAATGTTCTGTGTGTTTTTTTTTAATTACTTATACATTTACATGTAAACAATGAATCAATACAAACATGCAATGAATATAATAATCATAGATACGAAAATTAGTGTTATTTTAGGGAGGATGTACAGGCTAAAAGTGTGACTAGAGAGTAGGGTATCTCAAAAATGTCCACAAGTAGCAAGATGTGCTGTACTTTATGGATAGCCCGTTATTAATGTATGTTATCTACTTTATTGTATTTTACTTTTGAAATGAGGATTTACTTTTGTTTAATGTTGTGTGTTAAGCACTATTGTAAATTTATTATTTTATAGTAAAGCGTGTCGAGTTTTGTCGTCTGCTTGTAACTGCTGTTTCTGAGTGATTGGGGGGGGGGGGGCAGACAAGACAGCCCTACAACAATTTAAATATTGCAGTTATTTTCTAACTGTTGCTTCCATATCTGATTTGTTTGGTGGTTCCTTCCAGGTTCCTCCTGGTGCCATCTGATGAATATTGCCCTCTCGTAATTAATGCCTGGATGATCAACAAGGGGAACACTGCAGTCATGCTTGTAATGTTGCCTGGTGTAATGTGTATTTGTTGTTGGCAGTGCTGTGAGATGTTGGACTGCCTTGGCATTCCCTACGTCCAGAGCAAAGGGGAGGCTGAAGCAATGTGTGCTGTCCTCAACTCACACAGGGTAAGTTAGCAGGTCGAGAATATTAACAAAGTTGCGATAGCAGGGGAAACTTAAGACTAAGTACATGTAAAGTGCATTGAGCAGGCCCAAGAACTCACTGGATACTGTGCTAGATATACAAGTCTACCTAGTTTTACTTTTTAAGAAAAAATGGATCACTTTCCTAAAATTAAGCAGAGGAGATTGTTAACTATTGAGTTGTAATTAGGAAATCATTATCATCATATAATCATGATAAAATTATCTTTAATCCACCGTGTTTTCATTAAATATATCGGCTAAAAAGTGGATATATATGAACAATGTTATACATCCCTGTTTTTTTATGATGAATTTTAAATGTATACTTTTCGTTTTACACATTTACATTTGATGGATTTCATATAAATACTAGTTATGTTATGTTATTATCACCAAGTAGATATTGTAATTGTACAGGCTTGTGGCACGGTTGATTTTTGGGGGTGCATTTTTCAACCTGCAGGCTCCCTAAAACCTCCAACTGCAACCCCACTTTAGATTCCCCCAAAACCTCCAATTGCACCCCCTTTGCAATTTGTTTTCCCTCACTGGATGGGTGTGAACGCACCTATTGCATCCCTAGTCTACCGGTCAGGTATGGTATTATTGATATATGGTCATGTTTGGTGTCGCTGCAGCTTGTTGACGGGTGCCTCACCAATGATGGAGATGCCTTTCTTTATGGTGCTAGAGTTGTCTACAGAAACTTCACCATGAACACCAAGGTACATCATAACAACTGCAATTCCTCATTGGTAGCCAGGTCTGGATGCACTTGTGATATTTGATTACAAATGCATTATTGTTGACAAAATTTCAGCAAATTTGCAAGTTTGCAACTGCATTATTGTAAATGTGCTAAGAACATATTATTTATGTTGTAAACAACATGGCTCTGTGTGCTGTGGTTACAAAATGTTTACAGCATGCAAAAAGCATTTCATATAGAAATGTCCTTGAAAAGTTGTATCGTCACCTGAAATATTCAAATTGACATTCAGATTTTTGTTTTGTGTCATTCTGTAAACAGTTCTATGATCGGTTGGTTGATGAGTCTGAATACAGTATATTTCTTGGTGTGGTCACCATTAAAAAATATACAACTTTGAGCAACACACCAAT
Organism: Escarpia spicata; assembly: GCA_963995525.1. NCBI lineage: Eukaryota > Metazoa > Annelida > Polychaeta > Sabellida > Siboglinidae > Escarpia > Escarpia spicata. The sequence continues at coordinate 7,284,180 of OZ023212.1, forward strand.
ATCAATCACTGATATCATTTAAGCAAAACACAGACAGGTACGTTTGTTCGCAGACAAGTTAAATTTAGATCAACTTAGTCATATTTCAAGACATTTTCTGTTAATTGTTTTTGTAAGAACTAGTTGATTCTTCCCACAGGATCCCCATGTAGAAATGTTCCGCATGGACGACCTGGAGCAGGAACTAGGTCTCAATCGCGAGAAACTTGTTGCCATGGCGATCCTACTGGGGTGTGACTACATGCCCCAGGGAGTGCCGGGGGTGGGGCGGGAACTGGCCGGGAAACTGATGCAGGCCATGGATGGGGTGGACGTGCTTAAGAGGTGGGTGACAGTGTTTGTTTGCGATAAACTCACATCAGTGAAAAAAGATACGTTTCCTTATGCTGCATGTTTGAATCAATATACATGTAAAATATTTTTGTTGTATTTTGTTCTCAGTTTAATTTGATATATTAATTACCGAGTTATTTTTGTTATTGTATAATGGATTGGCTTCAAATTTCTAACAGTTACAGTAGGAGTGTGTGGTAGATGTTTACATGTATGTTCCCTCACCGAGTGTGGTGCAGTAGTGTAGGGTTTATTATTGTACATTCATACAGGACCCAGTGGGTCCAATGATAAGTGTATACACTGCCTACACTGCCTGCTTGGCGTCTCTCACACGCCCGACAGGGAAGCAACTCCGGTCGCTGGGAGCAAGGTCAGTGGTTTAGAGATAGAAACCACCACGGCAGGTTACACATTTACACCCTGTGTGGGATCTTTTACTTCCCCTGGCATAGACACCAGATAGAAGGGGCCAACAGCTTTTAACGTCTTTTCTGAAAGAAAGGCAACGTGAGGCGAGCGAAATTGCCTAAGTATCGAAACGTCGGCAGGTGGAATTGAACCACCAAACCCTCGATCGACAGTCTGACGCGTTACTGCGCAAACACCGCTCCCTGTAATGTGGAAAGCACCGGACTCTCAATTGAGACAACCCAGTTTCAAGTCCTATTGGTGCCATTTTGTTCATTCTATGTTGCCTTAGTTCATTCACCTAATAAAAAGGGATGCGTACCTGGCCGTAGACAATGATGGATGAATATATTTTTGTTCAATAATTGCAGCATGGCTGAATGTTTTCTAGATAAGTTAAATTGTGTTGGAATGAACAGGTCTGTCAGAGGTGAAAGGGTGTAAAGCAGCTCTATACAAGAACTTACTCTATATATCTGGAGAAACTGTCATAATGCCTAAGAGAGATGTGTTTGTTGGTCAGAATGGAAGGGTGGAGACTGGATCCTACCCTGGATGACCTGGAGGCACATGCCGGCAGAAAGAAGGTCTCTCACTGTGTCTGTTGTCGTCACCCAGGTAATGCTACATTCACGTCATATGCTGGATGTCTTCATTGACATTTAATTTATTTATTTAAACATTATTTGATAGTCTATAATTTCAAATCAAATTTATTGAAATCATTACAGCTCATACAGATACAAATCAGTTAAAGACAAATCATATATAATAATGGAATGAGAAGAACAAGGGAAGAACATAATATGTTATACTCCCTAGAGATAATTTAACAAATTGAATATCTAAACTAAATTATTTTATATCTATTTAAACAATGACAAGAGTTTCCTTGCAACCATTTAATATGCAAAAACAGTTTATTTGCTTCAGTTAATTACAGAAACATGGCCTGAATGTTGCTCTCCTCATTCTCAACAAATTTGTTAGTTTTTGTTTTCTTCTTCTTTCCATCGTTGACCTCCACCACTCATCTCTAGTCACCTCCACTCTTGTTCTCCTTACCCAATCCTGCCATAATACTATGAGTGAGGATCCCTTGAGACATTCGTGTTTTGTCTTCTCTGTACTCCTGCCATGGCCAATTATGCCAAACAAAGGTTAAGCTTTTTCAGCATCAAACAAACTATATCTGTGCCTGCTAGGAAGTCAGCGCCACCATGACAAATGGGGCTGCACATACTGCCGCAGTGACAAGTCATGCACTCGAAATGGCATCAGTTGTCCATGTGAATGGCACAAGAAGCAACACCAGGTGGAGCTGCGGGCAGCAGAATTTTCCATTCGACAGAAAGCCATGAAACTACCAAATTTCCCACCTGAAAATGTGAGTAACTATAGTATTGGGATTTCATATTATCATGGTTTTAATGTATGGATGGTTTACACAGTTTGAGGTTTGTTTTGTGTAGAAACTTGTCAGGTGAATATCTCCTCTGCTCTGTTCTGTCTCTTGTGTATTCTTTGTAATTTCATAATAGAAAATTTTGCTATTTTTAAATCAGTACTTGGACCTAATGAATGACAACATTTTCAAGTGCTTTCTTGCAACATAATTTGTTATTGTAATGGAAATAAATCAACTGTAATATTTAGTACTGGCGTATTATAAGTAAAACTGTTTAAATCATTTTAAAAACCAAACATATATATAGATATGAGCATGGCATTGTAATGTAATAATACAGTATGAGAAAACCTGTGCTTAACATAATTGGATATCTTCACCAGGCTAGAAATGGTTGTCTTCTGAACACTGACATGTTGCTGGTTGCGACAGGTGATCCAGGAGTTTATGCTGACAAAGGACAAAGTGACAGCCCTGAGACTAACTTGGAAGCGACCAAAGCTGTTTCATTTCCAGGTAGGATGATCTCCTGAGCATGGATTTTATGTGATTCAATATTTACAGATGTTGAGTAAGATGTTGCAGAAATACACATGCAATAATCTAAGTAATAACAATAGTAATACATTTGTATAGTGCCTATATCCTCAAGAATCTGAGCTCAGAGGCACAAGATCAAAGAATCATTAGGCCAAATCATGAACAGGATCATTATTACAGCAAGGGATCGCCAAAGGTTTGTGGTAGGAATGTGATTTCAAACAAGTAAGTCTGAGTTTTGTACAAAGGGTGGCCATCGTTTCAGATGATGTTAAAGTGATAGGGTTCAGCTACAGCTAGTTTGCCAATGTTACGTATTGCTGTGATGTTCAACGAAATATGTTAAATTACCACATGTTTTGAAGTACCTTGCTAAGGCACTTCACCTCCCCTCAGTCTCCCTGTTTGTCTGTTGTAGAGACTGAGCTCCCTAAAGTTGGAGTGGGAAGAGGAGTACTCCCTCTCCAAGGTTCTTCCCCTACTCACCATCCATGACATGACGGCCCTGCTCGAGCACGGTCTCAGCCCCAGCGTCCAACCCCATGCGTATGTGTTCACTTCAAAACTCATTCTTCATCTAGAATGAAAATTATACTCCAGTTTGCTTTGTTACCGTTTAGGTTATAATGCTAATTCTTTCTTTCCCTGATGCTTTTAGGGGTTGGTGCCACATTAAAATGTTTATTCTCCCCTACCAATCTCAATCCTCTGCTGTTCACTTGCACTCTAGGCTGTTCACCCCTGTCCATTTGAGATCTCTCTTGACACTGTCTCTCCAATGTCCATTTGAGATCTCTCTTGACACTGTCTCTCCAATGTCCACTTGAGATCTCTCTTGACACTGTCTCTCCACTGTCCACTTGAGATCTCTCTTGACACTGTCTCTCCACTGTCCGCTTGAGATCTCTCTTGACACTGTCTCTCCACTGTCCGCTTGAGATCTCTCTTGACACTGTCTCTCCACTGTCCGCTTGAGATCTCTCTTGACACTGCCTCTCCACCTTAATTCCGTTCTTCCTCTTCTCCTTTTAACCAACATCTTCTATTTTCCGTGCTCTTTTCCTAAACTCCTTACATACATCTATGTGTCTGGTTTTAAATTAATAATCCATTTTGTATTGTTACCATTTAGGTTGTACTACATTTATTTTACACACATTTCATTTGAGGTTTATAAACCATGTTAGTTTATTACGTTATACACACTGTAATTGTGAGTTTGTTTGTGTATATTGCTACTATGTCAGTAATGCTTTATCAATGTTGTATTTTTGCATCTACGAAGAGTATAGTTTTATCTGGATGTATAATGCTTGAAGATAAGCTATTATTTTTATAAACATTGTGATTAATTTTGCATATAACTTGCCCTATTGGTACCTTGTGCATTAAGTTGGGTATGACAGTGCTAGAGATTTGGCATTTTATCATAAGAGCATGAATTAGCCACTGTTATTAGACAGGCACCGTAATACAGTTACATTATCTCACAATCAGTGCACTACAATTTCTGTAAACCCAGTATACCATATGTGAACAATGGTTGTGACAACTCCTCTAATGTGTGATGTTAACATATGTCACGTGTCCTGATGTAATGTGTTTATTCAATTAATTACTTCAGAAATTTGTTTGACAGTGTAATCAAATCGCGGGTGAGGCAAGGTGTATCGTGCTATGAAGTTGCATGGAACAAATTAGGTAATTACTGTAAAAGAAATAATAGCTTTTTATGGTTTTGATAGCCTTACTTGAGCCATTACTGGATTTGATTTTAATATGAACATAGACATGCACTGAACTGATAAGTACTATATTTATAGTAAGAATTAATAAAGCTGAGATGTATAAAAACAAACATTGTATAACAAATATGCATATAAAATGTTAATAATAATAATATAGATTTGAGAAATAATGTATTTTACATATAATGATAATTTTTAAAGTTACATTTTTGTTAATTTCATGTATTTTTTAAATACTAACTGGTAATAGTTTATCATTATTTAATGCATTTAATATGTTAGGCTTATGCTATGAAAGAATTTTAGCCGTATAACAGATAAATAATATGTGTAAATTATGTGTTGTCATTGAGATCAACCCCTAAATTGTCTTAAGATCACCCCCTAAATCGTCTTAAGATCACCCCCAAGTTGTCTTAAGATCACCCCCCCAATCGTCTTAAGATCACCCCCTAAGTTGTCTTAAGATCACCCCCTAAGTTGTCTTAAGATCACCCCTTAAGTTGTCTTAAGATCACCCCCTAAGTTGTCTTAAGATCACCTCTTAAATTGTCGTAAGATCACCCCCTAATTTGTGTCCACTGTGAATGTTGTAGTGGGTGACACAACTACAGAGACAGAGTTCTACGTGACAGTCGAACCACAAGACCTGTTTGCCAGATGCTTCCCCCTGATTGTACAACAGTTTGAGAAGGATGCAGCGGCCAAACGCAAAGGCCCATCGAAAGGTATCAGGGATTTGATTGCAGTCTGTGTCATGTTTTTATCATTAGATTGAAGTCACCATTATCTTCACCGTTATCTTCTGTGGTATCCAAGATGTGTTTCTTCCATTGCAGAATGTTCGTATACCATTATTATGATAACTACGAAAGAATATTTAATGCAACACATGATAATATTGAGACCTGGCAAAGTAATTGTGTAATTGTTGCCTCCTCATTAGTCAAGGAATATCATGCAAACAACCCCATCTTTTAAGGGATATTGAAGAATACATGTTATTATCTACCCCCGTAGCTGCTAGTCATTTAACCTTTTCCACAAGCCCAAAAATGTTCCATTGATTTTCACACACATTTAATTGTAATATTATTTGTTAAAAAAACGCAGTAGAATATCCACCAATTCACAATGTGGTACTGATACAAAAAAAAACATCACTACTACCTCTGTCTGATCTGTGTTTGCAATCTATTCTAGGGAAGTCAAAGAAGACTGCAGTTGAAGCAGTGAAGCAGATGACCGATGACGATACAGCCATAGCAGACGTTACTTCTGGACTCAGCAGGCTGCAGTTACACACAGAGGGTGTAGAGAGAGGAGATACATGTGTCTTTACTGGTGCATCTGCAGCCGAGCCACGGATGCAGGGAATTGATGGAGATGAAGATTCTGATGATAGTTGTATTCTACTAGACACCCCTAGCGATATCGTAAAAGATCTTGGAAACTCACCTACTCAGTCATCACTTGAGAGAGTTTCCACGTGTGATTCTGACCTGTTAAGCTCACCTGTTAGTGACGTGAGCAACACCAACAAAATGAACTCAACTGAAGATGCCATGCTGAGTGGAACTGCTGAAGAACATAATGATGATGATGATGATGTCGACGTATTTCTGTCACTGAGTGAACGGTTGCACAAGCAGAAAGTGGCTTTGAAGGCTGAAGCTGGAAGGAAACCTCTGACTATGTCACGTAATCAAGATATGACTGTTGCGTCAGTAACAAGGATTGCATCCTTAAACAGTGCAGCTGCTGGACCAGTCTCGGACTTGCTGGCAGTCAGACAGAACTATGATGCAGGAGCCAATGAATTATCAGTTGTAACAAATCAGTTACCATCTGCAGCACAACAGTTGTGTTCACCTGCGAGACAAACACGGGTCAAGAAAGATGACTCATTCAAGTCTTCTCAATGTATAAAACGACAAACAGAAGACAACAAGTCTCCTAAAGCCAATGGATACCCAACACGTTCATCGCAAGAGGTTTCTGCAGACAGGCATCATGAGCAGAATGATGTCTGTTTTGACTTGCACCTACCAGTTAAAGACACGGAGCAAGAATGTCTAGTGGAGCATCTCTACAAGAAATCACATTGTGTGGTTGTCGACTCATTAGAAACTAAAGCATCAGGCATTCACTGCAATGCACACGTGCACCAAATATCTCACGCTGCAGATGATAACTCGGACAGTTGTACAGATGACAAACTTGGCAACTCTTCTGACATAAAAGAGTGCACTGAACGTTACGTTCATATCTCTCCTCCGTCTCACAAAGATACTCAGTCCAAATGCTTGTCCAGGAAGTGTACTGAAGACGTGGAATGCTCTCCAGAGGCTAGACGCTATTCAAGTAGTCGCAACGGGGAAAAGACTCACAGTCGTTGGTCCAGGGATGTCATAATGAGTCCAGATTTGTTTGACTCTTATTGCGATGATGACGACAGTGTTAGTGTATCTACACTGACGCCCTCTGTTGGCACAACATGGAACCGACATGACAATGAAAGGAGTCTGTGTGGTATCAGCCATTGGGATGTGGAGACACCGATGCATTCAGGATCAGAAGGGCATGACAGTCAGGCAGGACACAGTCATGGAGATAGATTTCATTCAGAAGCAAGCCGACTGGGGTCCTCTTTTGAACTCTCTTCCTTCTCTTGTAACAATCTTCTTGACCGTGATTGCAGCCCAACACATTCATCTCACATCTCCTCTATCAGGAGAACTGCACTAGATGATTCTGCCTTTGTTAGTTGTGATTGCAGTACTACGAGCACCGATAGCAATTCCATGCACACTCACAATCACTCTCAGTCACTTGGCGATTCTGTCTGTGGCGACATCGGTGATTTTAAGCTGTGCAGTTCATTGCTTTGTGAGTCAGAATATCTGAGTGACTCCACCGATTTGAACGACAGTGTCTTTATGTGTGAGGTTAAGCCATCAGCGTTGGACAACATGGATAGTAACCGCAGCCTTGGTTTATCTTCAAGATGCAGTTCCAACGTAAATGCCATTGCTCCATGTCAAGATCATTGTCACAAAACCAATGATACACCACTACAGACATTTCAAGGACACAGTGACATTGCATTGAACAATAGCCCAATTAAGTGTGACATTCAAGCGACTTGTAACATTTCTACTGTGACTGGTGACATAAGCCCACTGCAGGTTAACAGTCCTGTTTGCTTGGCAGACAGACTCAAACTGAGACTAGCAAAGACAAACAAGGCCTACCTCGTGAACTGCCTGTCTAGGGACATAACCACAACTGGTACCTCGGTTAACAAGTATTGAAACTGGTGAACATTTTTGATTTTAACACATGATTTTGCATATTTAAATTAATGGATTTTATTATGTGTTTTATCATAATTGTATAATTTCTTTTTAATGAAGATTTTTCTATCATAGTTGTATGATACTTCAACCCCTAAAATGTGATCTTATATCCCAGACTTTACAGACAGACGCACCTATATTTTCATAATTGTACTTTAAATTGATTGTAAGATATGCATATTCTTCAGCACATGGTTATTATCCAGCCGTGTTTATGGCTGACACTTGACACTTCCATTGCATATTAAGGTGCACAAGTCTTAAAACTTCATTGATCTATTCAGGAAAGCAGCCTTCTTCTAAAAAAAATATTTATGCAAGTAACCAAGATGCCGCGTTTTAAAATGAAAAATTTTAAATCATGAATTTGTTTAGGTACAGAATTACGTTTGAACATTCTGAGAATGTGTTTAACAATTTGAGTGGTGCTATTTTTAAATGCTTATTACACTGTGAATAGTTGTATACATTATTTACTTTTTAAATGAAATTCAATATTTTAACAGTTTTTATTACAGGGATTATGTACTTTTACCAATTGTTAAGGATGAGAGTGTATTGATTTAAACAATTATTAAAGTGTTCTAGCATTTTATAAGGTAATTTGTGTATAATTTGTATGTTTTAGTATTTGCATCATATGTTGCTGTTAATGAATTTGTTACACCAACAAAGAATATTCCGCGTGAACCATGTTTATATATAAATATTTCATAAATGAAGGATTACCTTGCATGGTGTCACAAGTTATTTAGAAAAATAGCATAAGTACTGGGTATTTATTACGTGTACTACTCAGATGTACTCGTACACTTGAGTATATTGAGCATTAGTACAGGTACAATAATTTCTATGAGTAGGAATACTTTAAATGTACAATAATAGTCTCGTATCAAATACTCCCATCCCAAGTTTGGCATATTTATTATTACTTTTGGTATATAAATATTCAATTATCCAGTTTTTATAATCTATTTCTGATGTACTCCTTGTTCCTAGAGTTAATATCAACTAGAACCAGACATTTAAAATGCCTGTGTGTCCACCTGCTCATTCGGTGGTTGAAGTGGTGAGGGACGGAGAAAAGGAGGGGGAGAGAGGGAGGCGCGGGGAGGGTGGGACACACAAAGGAAGGGAGGAAGCAAGAGGGGGGACTCTGAGCTTGTGGTTTTTTTTTATAAATAGTCGCTGTTTAAACGTTCGGCTTAACTGGGTTATTGTAGCCGACCAGTATTAACTTCGACACATTTACAGTGGCACGCTGGCATCGTGTTCGTGCTGAACAAGAACCAGAAGAACGGAAGGTAGACCGGTTCGACTTGGCCAGGCACATGGAACAGACTGAGCCGTTACGACAGCAGAAAGGAGAATTGCCAAGGCATATGCGAGCGCAGGGGAAATAGACGTACCAGTCTAACAGAGGAAGCTGACAAAGCTCCGACGTCGGTCCTAACGACTAGGCAAATGACGTCACTGGCAGGCTTGAAGACACCATACAATCTGCTCCATGGCTTTAATCAACACCGTTGATCACAGTGTCCAGGATAAACACCAGGATGAGAAGAACTAGAAGAGCGATTAACTGCCATTTCTTATGGTCCGCCTTCTTGCCCTCTTCATCATCGTGTTTGAAATGGTGTTTTAACGGGAGATGAAGCCCTACAAGGAGGTTGCGTTGTTCCGATTCGTAGACAATAGCGGCTCTTGTTTTCCAGCGAGTTAACTTGCTGTCAGACACAGTCATTCGTTTTACGTTCTGTGTAGACAAGTAAATGCAGCGTCTACCATTGCTGTTAGAGAGGTGGACCAAACACCTACGTCCACATCGATCATAGCATCACAAATTAGATCCACTAATAGTTTTACAGAAACATGATGCGTTGCCCGCTGCTCGTTTTTATGATCGCTACATACTTCAGCTCATGACAGGGTTGTTCATTGCCCACAAACTTATCACTTATGGACATTATTCAACCTTGCCACAACTACTGCGCGAAAGCTGCACATTCATATAATTCCAATACCATCCATAGATAGCTGCGTATTGATCAGTAGAGCAGAGTAACTCTAAATTAGTTATCAGCTTTAATAAAATATAATAAAACTTGAAAAGTAAAACGCTATAAATTATAAAGAAAAGAAAACGTTCCTGTGTTCTGTGTGTTTCAAACCGTTGATCCTCGGCATAACAACGGCGTTTATGCGTCGGTTGAACGTTAGACTTACAAATACCGTTTATCGTGAAATAGAAAACAGAGAAAGAAACAACTACGAAGAAAAACGAATGTGGCCGGGTGTTATCTCGATACACGGAACAAACTACGCGCCCGCCGCGCCGAGCTTCCGTCAAGTCGCCCGTGGATCGAGTCCAGTATGCACCCTGTGTGCCCACTCAGCCACGCTCGTGAATCACGTTAGTTTTGCCGTCTTATATCCAAAATAATAATAATATGACGTAACTAACGTGTTATGTTTCCTTTGAAATATATATATTTAATTTGCATACGTGTCATTACCGTAGAAATTGGCATTAAAACTCATCCCCACAAAGCATACTTATGTTTACAAGAATAAAAAATAAGGTAATCATCACTTAATACGCAGACGTAATTGTCACATCGTAGACGTATTACGTAGGACTTACTCGTTCGATCCATACCAACAAAAGATTTGACTGTGTCAATCACTCACTCAAGTCGGCCACATCCGTCTCCAATTCCCTTTGCCTGCCATTGCCGTCTTCAGCTTCTCCGTCTCTAGACCTGCATCTTTAAGCAGTCGATGTCAGTTTATGCTGGTCTTCCTGCCATGGTTCTTCCTTGTGTCGGTTGCCAGAAGATGGTCTTAGATGCCATCATCCTTATGTCTGTAGCAGTGTGCGGAAATCTCAGTTGTCTTCTTATTTTATCGGTGACTTTTCACATGCCACTGTATAGTTCTAGGTTTGTCAAATGCTGTTGCCAGTGAATGTTAAGTGCGGCTCGAAGCATTCTTGTATAGCATCCATCTAGTTGTTTGTCAAGTTTGTTTCGTTATTGTCCATGTTTCGCATCCATTGAGTAGCACAGACTCTACTGTTGCAATAAACAGTCGCTGCTTGATTTTGCGTGGGGTCTAGATTTCCATATTAGGCTTAGTTGGTTGAGTGCTCTCCACGCCATTGCCTTCCTGATTTTGATGTATTTGTCTGTTGTGCAGACCCAAGAGCCAAGGTATTTGTAGTCTTAAACATTCTCTAAAACAGCTCCTTCCCTTGCAACTATGCTGTGTTTTCCTGATTGGTTGAATGCAATATATTTGGGGTTTTCCAGGATTGATCTTTAAACCAACCATTGCACATGATGTTTCCATTCGTGTTAGAAGTTCCTGTGTCTGATTGATCACTTCTGATAGTAGCGCAATATCATCGGCAAATTCGAAATCGGTGATCACCTCAGGTATAACACGTTTACTTTTGTGATTACAGGTTGGATCTCTTCATCCTCATCTTCTATGTCTGGTGAACTAACTGCCTAGTAATTTGTGGAAGTGATCGTATCAGTTTTCCACCCTTTGTTCTGCAGTTTTGCTCTTTAGTTGTCCTTTACGAGCTGTCTTTCTACCACTTATCTGGTTTATAAGCTTCCAGCTCTGTCCGTGTCTTCCATTAATGTGTGCATTTTCGACTTTAGTTATGCTGCTGCAAAGTGCTTGCTCCATGTTATGTTATTGGCTGTCTCTGTGTTTTTCTTGGCCTGCTCATATCTCACTCTGTTGTGAGCTACAGTGTCTTACTGGTAGACCCTATAGGTCTCTTCAGCGTTCTCGTTGGTTGATGTTACTCGTGGATCATCTGAGTATATTTCTTTTTGTGTTTCTTACTGACAGGAAACCAACATTTGATCAAAGCTCAAATGGTATTTATGTGGGCGTTGCTGCAGCCTATATTTGAAATGTACGGTACACCGACCTAACCATGGGACAAGCTCTTCCAGCCACAACAGCTGGGCCTGTTTTTCATTCGCGCGTTACTCAGAAAGGTAATCTTTTTTATGCTGTGACGGATATAAATATTTGTTTCGGTTATAACATTTACGAGGCGCGTTGACACGCTATAACATTTTCCCAGTAGGGTTCGTTAGTTCCTCGTGGGTTGTTCTAACCGTCATTTACCGTAATTAAGGATAACATATTTGTTTTCCCACCTTCCAGCCCCAACGACACCTGTATTTTTGGTATATATTTTTGGTTAGGTCGGTTTGCTAACAGGGTTATAAATTTGCATATTCGTCAACGATCATTAGGTTTTAACAAGACATTACACTGTATGTTAAATAAAGGGAAGTATGTTTATAATAACTAAACATACATCGGTTCTCATTTGCAATGTTAGTTATCGATGTGTACGTGGGGTTTTAGGGCGGAGGTGGTTACCTTGCGCTTTCCCCACTATTGATTATTTGCATAGATATTCATTCACAAGCCTTCAAATTGATATTAGTTGATTCGGTGGGTCCTTCCACCTGCGTGTGGTTGGTTCCCCCACCTTTGCTGTTCTCATTTAGATTATAATCATGTTGGCTAGGTAATGAATGATCATTTTAATTATGTAATCTGCATAATATATTCATGCATAGTGATTGTGGCTTTATATATAAAGCTCTTATACAAACTTATATCTGCCTTGTGTTATTCAGCAAACTAGCCACGATTCATATACTTGTAACAAGCAGCGTCGACACGCATAAATAATTTTCTCTGCCGCAGCTCTATTCGCTTAAATGAAACGCTCATATCGCCCTGTTTTGAAGTTGTGACAATGCGATGATCAGATCCGACACTTGTAAAGGTACTGTACGGTTCACAGTTCATTACGCTATTTCTCCATTTTTGTTGACCAAGCTGTCGTTTTCCTCCCTGTTGGTCAATAAACGTCCTGCGCTTTCCATTTCTCTTGCGGTGTCTGGTGTGTGACCTCAGCGTTTTTCTAGTGATAAGATCGATAAGGAATTCCCCATTACGGTTTGTATTGTTATCATGAGGGTCTGTATGTTCAAGGCGTAGGCGCGGGAATAGGAGTGGCAGGGGAGGCAGCTGCACCCCTGGAATTTATCCGGGGGCAGAACCATGTCTGTATGGTTCTACCCCCCCACATTAAATGTGAATGTGAGTGTTTGTTTTGTGGTGAGCGTCAACGGCGGGTGGAAATCAAAACATTATGAGACGATTAATGTGCATTTTTGTTGACTGTGAAATGTGTGTGCAATCGGAGGGCAGGCATATGGTTTTCTGCTCCCCCTCCCAGTAATAGGCGGCACGAAACATTTCCAACAGCACCCCTCCCCCCACCCCCGGTCTTCCGATGTTACAGTCGAGCCAACCGAGACAACCACAAGGTGAAGGAAGATGTGAAGATATGCGGCGGCGCGGCGGCGAAAATTGTTTAGTGGTGCTGAAGCTCCGATAGCTCCCCCAATATGAATTTCGTTCCCGTGCCACTGGTTCAAGGTTGATACCTTTATGTTTTTTTACTGTGTAGTTTTACTGATAATTTCTATTGCGCCTAAGTCCCTGGAAACCAAGCTCAGAAGCGCATCAAGACAAATGATTGGTCAATCTCAAAATCCATAAATAAACTGTATTCCTGTTGTCAATAGATGGGTCAAGACGCAAGGGAGCTATGGTGGATAAGCAATTAAGGTTGTAGAGATACGTTTTTAAATGACGACGGAATTTTGTAATATTTTCAACTGATCTAACACTAACAGGGAGCACATTCCAAACAGCTGGTGCAGCAACAGAAAAAGCCCGAGTTCCAATGTTAGTGGTGACTCTAGGAACAAAAAGTATAGTTCAGAACTAAATGATCGAAGCTGGATAGGTTTTTTTTTACAGGAGTAAGCAGTGAATGCAACTAAGATGGATGCTTACTGGACAGTGCCTTGTATGTAATGGTCTTCTTGGGTTTGCTTATCCATTTCCGGACGTTGCAGCCTTGATGGATTGTCTATGGACAGCACCTTCGTTTGCCAGTCTCCCCACTCGCCAGACGTCGGCTCCCATCCTTTCCTCTATGTCCTTCCCCCATTGTCTCCTCTGCTTCTTCTGCCTTCCACTTTCTTTACAAAGTTAAATAAAGTCCCGGGTATAACACCAAGCTCATCTGCGATGGATTCGTTAGTTTTGCGTTTAGTCCACGAAAAATGTAATGGTACAGCTCTTAAATGTTATACGATATCGTACCGGAAACCAATGCAAAGACTTAAAAAGTGGTACAGAGCGAGAAAAACGAGGATATCGTGTAACTACCCTTGTCAGACAATTTTGGACACGTTGAAGTTTTGTAATGTCCTTGCTAGCGATATTATGAAGGAGGGAATTGGAATAGTTAAATTTGTTGCTAACAAGCGCTTTTACAATAGTTTTAGCAAAAGAAAATGATATATACCGGCGAATACGGCCACGATCACGAATATGATAAAAACAGCAGCGACACGTTTGAGATATGTGTTGTCGGAAATTTAAGTTACTATCAAATAGCACTCCTAGATTCAGCACCGAGATTGCTGGCGTGATATGCTCATTCAAAATACACGTAGGGAAAAACTATCAAGTTTACTACGCTGCATTGGTGTATCAATAATGATCAATTCAGTTTTATTTGCATTTAATTTCAACTTGGTGTCAGTCATCCAGTGGTAGATGTTACAATAAGTAGTTATTCTATCCGGTCGCCAGATGGCGCTATTGACGTTTATGTTAAGTGACATTTCTTAGAGTTGCATTTCGTGTTTACAATCTTTGATGCGAGCATGCGCAGTCTCAGTTCCGGTTCGACCACGCCAACACGAGTTTAATAAAAGTCATTTCGTGATACATAATCGGTTGTCAATTAACGATTATTGAAACATGGTGTCAGAAAGAGCGAACTAGAGGTGAATTGGAACTCAGGGAACGTAAAGTCGCGGTGAAAGAAGGTTAGTCCGTTCTATTTTGACTACAAAAGTGATGGAACGATTCCTTCTCCCCGACCCGCTTCCCGTGTCCGGCAATCTGCCAGAGCAATGGCTGCGTTTCAAAAAGCAGTTCACGCAGTTCATCGACGCCAGTGACAAAGCTGACGCGAACGCAAAGACGAAAACGGGGATTCTACTACGCTGTATCGGTGACAAAGAGAATGACATCTATGACAACTTCACGTTTGAAGGCGTTCCAACGTTTGATGACGTTATTGCGAAGTTTGATGAATTCTGCCGTCCTAGAGTGAGCGTGTTTGCATCCAGACATCACTTCCTCACCATAAAGCAGAACGATCGCTCTATTGATGACTTCATTACGGCCCTAAAGAAGCAGGTCCGTGAATGTGCGTTTGGCGATCTGAGGGACGACATGGTTCTTCACGCGCTAACGTTGGGGTTAGACCAAGAACGGACGCGTCGGCGTCTGTTTGAAACAAAGAACCTAGACCTGGAGAAAGTCATTACCCTGTGTCGCCTAGCGGAGGACACGGAAGGCGAAATGCGGAAGCTCAAACTGAACGAGGAAGTGCAGGCGGTCTACAAGACGAGACAGGAGAAGGCTAAACGCAGGCCGAGATCTCAACCGACTCACACGTCGAACAACAGAGCGGACAAGTGTGGGAAGTGCGGCACAGAGCACCCGCCGAGACAATGTCCAGCATTCGGCAGTGAGTGCTACTCCTGTAAAAAAAAAATCACTACGCCAAGTGTTGCCGAGCGCCGCAGGCACAGTCAAAGGCGAAGCGTGTCTACCTCGTCGACGGTGACAGCGATTCCAGCATTCTACGCATACAAGTGAACAAGGAGTGTCGACGTCTGATGGCAACGATCAACGTATCATCGGAGAGTCGTTCAGCTCTTACTGCACTGAGATGTCAACTCGACACCGCCGCAACATGCAATGTCCTCAGCGTCACCGACTATCGACTACTGGGCTCTCCACCACTACGCGCGAGTACCTCGAACTTGACGATGTACGATGGTTCGCAGGTGCCGTCGAAGGGTAGATGTTCCCTAACACTCCGAGAAATCGACCAGCGTGAGGAGATATTGATCTTCGAAGTCGTCAAAACGAGGCACGCCACACTGCTGTCCCTCGACACGTGTCTGAAACTCGATCTGATCGCGGTGAGTGAACACGTCAGCCTGGTCGAGGATCGAACAAACGACATCGATGCTGCCATAACGGAGTATGCGGATTTCTTCACCGGACTTGTGTGTCTTCCGAGTGAGTACAACATCGAGATTGACACAAATGTCGCTGCCGTACAGAATCGACCACGGAAAGTCGCTTACGCACTGAAGGACGAGTTCCTAAAGAAGATCGAGGCACTGGAGGCACAGGGCATCATCGCGAAAGTCGAGACACCGACTCAGTGGATTTCGAGCTGTCTGGCAGTACGTAAGGCGAACGGCTCGGTGCGAGTATGCATCGACCCCTCTGAGCTGAACAAGGCGATTCGACGCAACCACTTCTCGCTACCTACGATCGAAGAGGTTCTGCCAACGCTGACGAATGCGAAAATCTTATCGCTTGTCGACGCGAAAGACGGATTCCTGCAGGCGAAACTGACAGATGAAAGCAGTTACCTGACGACATTCTGGACTCCGGCAGGAAAATACAGATGGCTGCCTATGCCATTTCAACGTCGTTTGCAGCAAGCGCTGGAGGGTCTCGAAGGGATCTCCACAGTAGCTGACGACATCTTGATCGTCGGTCGTGGTCAGACAGAGGCAGAGGCCCGCAGAGACCATGACAGCAACTTCATCAAGCCACTACAGCGTGCTCGCGAACAGAACTTGAAATTGAACAGATCCTAAATGAGGCTTCACATGAAAGAGATCGTGTACATCGGGCATGTGTTGTCTCCGGACGGGGTCAAGCCCGATCCTGATAAAGTGTGCGACATCAAGAATATGCCGACGCCGATGGACGTCGAACAAGTACGACGGTTCCTGGGCTTCACGAACTACATCGCGAAATTCATGCCAAATCTTTCTGCAGTCTTCGAGCCCATACGACGTCTGGTGCAGAAAGACGCCGAGTTCGTGTGGGGACCAGACCAACAAGAAGCGTTCGAGCGAATGAAGGACATCGCAACCGCAGAACGTTCTCTGTCGTACTACGATGTGACGAAACCGGTGGTACTTCAATGTGACGCAAGTACGCAGGGGCTAGGAGTGACACTTCTACAAAACGAGAAGCCAGTCGCCTATGCTTCGCGTTCACTGACAGCGAGTGAACGCAACTACACACCGATCGAGCTTGAATGTCTTGCCATCGCGTTTGCCTGCCGCAAATATGACCAATATATCTATGGACATCCAGACGTGACGATTCACAGTGATCATAAGCCACTGGAAACGATCTTCCGAAAGTCACTCTTGGAGGCTCCGAAAAGACTTCAACGCATGATGATGGCACTTCAGCGCTACGACATGAAAGTCGTCTACAAGCGAGGAAGGAAGTGAGCAATTCGTCGCAGACATGCTGTCGCGAGCGCCGTCGACACGTAGACAACCAGTTGAGCTGACGAAGGAGCAGATATTCCAGGTGACAACGGAGAACGCCATCGCTGAGGAAGTCGAGACAGTCGACCCCAGAGAGTACGTCAACATCAGCGAGCCGAGAGTAGTCGCGATACGTCAGGCCACAGCCGACGACCCGGCTCTGCAGAAACTACTCGTGCTGGTCGCATCAGGCTGGCCACAGGATAGGTCACAGTTACCGTCAGACCTGAAAGTCTACTGGACGTTTCGAGACGTCATCGCTGGGCACAACGGTATCCTGTACAAAGGAGAGCGTATGTTCATCCCAAAGTCACTCCAGAATGACATGTTAGTGAGACTACACAGCAGTCATCAAGGCATTGAGTCGACTCTACGCAGAGCCAGAGCCAGAGACAGTCTCTACTGGCACGGTATGACAAACGACGTAAAACAGACGGTCGAGCGATGCAGTGAGTGTTCCAGAGAACGATCTACGCAACAGAAAGAGAGTCTTAGTAACCACACGATTCTACCGCGAGCGTGGGCTAAGGTCGGAATGGATCTCTTCGCGCACGGTCAGGACACATACCTCATAATCGTCGACTACTACTCCGATTTCTTCGAGATCGCGAAGCTAGATGATCAACGAGCGGTCACTACGATTGAGGCGTGTAAAGAGCAATTTGCACGTCACGGATCTCCCAACATAGTCCACTCCGATGGTGGGCCACAGTTCATAAGCGCTGAGTTTGAACGCTTTGCGCAGAGTTGGGAATTTGAACATTCGTTATCGTCACCCTATCACAGTCAGTCGAATGGAAAGGCGGAGGCCGCTGTCAAAATTGCAAAACAGCTGCTAGCGAAATCTTCCGACCCGATGAAAGCACTTCTGGAATGGCGCAATATTCCTACGAGTCAGATGGTCAGCAGTCCGGCACAGCGCTTGATGAATCGACGCACACGAGCAGTCGTCCCACAGGCCGAGTCTCTGCTGAAACCAGCGATTCCCGAGGTCGAGCAAACGATTTCACGTAAGACTACAAAACAAATGCAGAGCCAGCGATACTACAACCGAAATGTCAGCGATCTGAGACCACTACAGAAAGGCACTTCAGTCTTCGTCCAGTCGCTGAAGAAACACCAACCGATCAAATGGTCGCGTGGCACAGTCGTCGATGATTGTAAAGACAGGTCGTACATCGTAGAAAGTGAAGGTCGTCTACTCCGACGCAATCGACGCTATCTACGAGACGATGCCACAGCGCCCCACGAGTTCGTACAACAACGCGAACAACAACCACTCGAACGACAACCACTCATACAACAACGCGAACTACAGCCACGCGTACAGCAACCACGCGAACAGCCGCGTGAACGGAAACAGAAGACGCTACCGGAAGACGAACCGCGTGACGTGCCGAACATCGCGCCGGAAGTGACAACTCCTACACCGAGCGTGCCCGCGTCTCCTGCGAAAGTCGTCTCGCCAGTGAAAACGCGCTCTGGGCGAGTCGTCACAAAGCCAGCGCGGTTCCAATGAAGACCAGCCCCAACCCCCTGTTGTCCAAACCTGATCATGTGCTAGTAGCCTCTGATCATTATAGTATAGTGGCCCAATTGACTCTAGGGTTAGATTGCATTGTGTTGTTATGTTGCCATGGTCTCATAAAGCCAACATTTTTATTATGCTCCTTTAAAAAAAGAGGGGATGTTAGAATAAGTAGTTATTCTATCCGGTCGCCAGATGGCGCTATTGACGTTTATGTTACGTGACATTTTTTAGAGTTGCATTTCGTGTTTACAATCTTTGATGCGAGCATGCGCAGTCTCAGTTCCGGTTCGACCACGCCAACACGAGTTTAATAAAAGTCATTTCGTGATACATAATCGGTTGTCAATTAACGATTATTGAAACAGTAGATATCTTGGAGGCAATCACTAAGTTGGTTAAGGGAGCGGTTTGTATCCGGAGTATCCGGAGTATTGTCAGTGTAAAGATGATGATCCAAGTTAGGTATTTGTATAACAGAGTTTTGTGGCGTGGTGTAAAGAGTAAAAAGCATAGGCCCAAGATCAGAACCCTGGGAACACCAAATAAAGTTGGCAGTGCAGCCGAAAAGCAGTTCCCAATCTATATGGTTTGGTAGGTATGAAGAAAACCAGCTTAGCCTTAGAGGTGTGTCAGACAAGTCGTACCACTTTAATAAGCGTTCAATGAGAATGTTGTGATCAATCGTGTCAAAAGTGGCAGAGAGATCTCGTAAGGTAAGTGCTGTCACGTTACCATTATTAATGTTCAAGTTAATGTCATTGTGAACCTTTAAGAGGGAAGTCTTTGTTGAATGAAACTGTCTTTGTGCTGATTGTGACACGTAAGTTAAGACATTTGTCCTAATGTCAGACATTATAGTTGACTTGCTGCAACATTTTTCTAGATTTTGGAAATAAAGCTGAGGTTAGAAATAGGTCTATGCTGTTTAGGTCTTGCCTGGGCAGATATGACTTCTTACGAAGTGGAGTGACAAGGGCGTATTTGAAATCATCAGGAAAACAGCCAGAGCAAAGTGATGCATTTATAATAATTTGGTTATAAATCCAATTAATGTATCGAGACACGTTTCTAGCAGTACTGTTGGAAATGGAGACAAGCAGAACGAATAATATTGATTTTATTCTTAAAGTGACTAGAGAACGAGTCACATAGAGACTTAATTGATAATGTTCAGGTAGCGATGGAGCAGGCCGTCTATGTAGAATGTTATTGATGCAGGTCCATAACTGACGCGGATTATCAGACATATTTATGACCATACTTGTACAATAATCTTATTTAGCTTCAGCCATTTGTCTGTTACAGAGGTGACATTGCTTAGAATAGCGCGACCTGTCTAAAGGCAAGAGTGATTTGCGCCATACACGCTCTAAATAACCGCGAAGCCTTTTAGATAGCATAATTTCGGAAGTCATCTATTGAGCCAGTGGCCTTTCTGACCCACATTTGGATTTCATAGGTGCATGTTTATTAAGTAATGCATTAAGTACTTGACAGTACTGTTTATATAAAGTCAGATAAATGTTTTATCTGTGATAATTAAGGTCAGATTTAAGTATATCAGCCATTAAGGCTGTAATGTCAATCCTGTGAATGGCTCTGTAAGACACATTGTGTTTTGACTCTAGTGGGGTTATAGAAGCATTAACATTAGCAATGGCAGTATGGTGGTCTTATAACCCATCTGAAAGAGTAGGTGCCTGGATATTACTACAAGTTGAACGGGTTATCAAAATATCAAGCAAATGGCAATGTATATATGTCGAAAAGGTAACATGTTTAAAATTAAAGGATGCCAGAATATCATCGAACGTAGTTGTAGACAATATATCCAAATGTAGATTAAAATGTAATGTAAAATTCTAAGTTAATTGTTGCCAGATTTTCCAAAAGATCCTGAAAGTCTTCAAAGAAATTTGCTGAGTCTCCTGGAGAACGATAGACACAAACCAAGTACGCGGAGAAAGAAGAATGTGACATTTCAGCACATATGAACTCAAAACTGGAGTATTCAGGGTTGGAATGTAATTTAACTTTGACCTGCTGTGATATTAGAAAGCCAATACTACCTCCACGTCCGACTAAACATGGTCGATGGTGGAAGGTGTAACCAGAAGGAGAAACGTCAGCAATGCATGCAGCTGTATCATGTGGTCTGAGCCAGGTCTCAGTTACAGCAAGGATGTCTACAGATCGAACGCTTGTAGTGGCTACCCGAATGTTTCCTCTAACAGCTGGCCCAGGATTCAGACTTACATCTCCTGCTAGTAATATAATTATTGCTAATTTAAATGTTGGCGTAGAGCGAGGGATTAACTGGCAATAACTTTCAATTATAACAAACATGAAAACATGGCAAACTATGCAACATTGAATAGAATCATGTATTCTAGTGTGATTAGGAAAAAGTACATTAAAATGATTAGACGTCAATGGTTTGCATAAAACAAAATCGTTATCCCTTATGGCAACAGAGTAGGACAAGCAGAAAACACCAAATAAGAATAATGGTGACACAATTACGTGAGACTATTATCATATTCAGTAGAAATTAATACAGCAAAAATATGTGGCCACAATACATAAATATAAATGCTTAGCCAATTAACAAGGACAAAATTTAATTGTTTTTTGTTTAAGTCAAAATATCACTAAATAATAAGAAAATAAAAGCAGTAATTATATTATCCAAATTGCACGCACAGTCTGTGTTAACAGATCAGTCAGAACATGTCTAAACTAGTGGACACAAGACGTTGGTTAAATGATATTAATAAAATGACAGAGATATAAATTTCAACATAGAAATGCTGATTGTAATAGTTAATATACAATAATTTATTATATATAATTATATGTCATCTTGATAATGAATAGTAATGCAATTAGGCGTCCGAATGCCTGTATCTGTATATTCATACTGGCGAAATGGTGTACGGACACATCACGCCAGTGCACATGGTGGCTCGTTTGGTTTAATTTTGTGATGTTTCATGAGATTACTCTGAACAAAGTGATTTATATGATACAATGCTTGGAGGTAGATACTTATACTCTTTTATTGTGGTTAGGAAGAAACTATTTCCAAATATGGTTGTTGAGTGAATGATTTAATTGCCGGAACTGATTATCATGTTTACGTGAGCACCTAGGATTGCGTGTGATATACTGTTCTAGTGGGATATATATAAGGTTTTGTTCTATCTTATACAACACACTAAGTCTTTTGGTTTTCCTTCTTGTATGGAGGGTGTCCACCTGGAAGTCTTTAATGAGTTGTGTTACCGCTGGCTCTTTTAAATAGTTGTCCTTACAAACTATGGCGGCTTGTTTTTTCTATGTCTTTGGGTTTTTTCTATACGTCGAGTCTAGTCGGTCTCCGTGGTATGTTTTAACCGTTATTTCTATTCCATGATGTGGTGTGTGCGCGTGTGCGCGTGTGTACAGCATGTGTGATACAATGCAATGGATGCAGCTGTAATACGGTGTGTACCAGCGTTCGAACTTTACCTTAAAATTTTGCTGGTCAGCCGGACCTGAAACTTCACAAAGTTGCTGGTCCGGCAGCAAAGTTACTGGTCCGCATTTTACCAGTGGCCTGCTAAACGATATTGAAAGCAATTCACCGTTATACTACCAGCTGTAAAATCCTTTAATACATATGTCAGACGGGTGTTTTCCTGATCACTTGTACACATACAACGCGATTTTAGGTATCAGAAGACTGGTAATTTTTAGGTAACTGGTTTCAGACTTATTTCTACAATATTTTAAAATAACCACGAAAACCAAAGATTTTCCTTAATTTAATTGAAACATGCAGGCGACATACACTGGCAACCAACCATACATGAGCCAACTATTTGAAAAGGTCATTAAGAATCGCAGTCATGGTCATCGGCAACAGCAACGATATAATCACTGCAAGATCTTAGACATTCGTTATGAATCTTCTGGCTCGAGCCACAAGTCAGAGTCGCTGTCATCAGCGCGACCGTCTGCGTCAACGCCATCACTTGGGCCAGGAGCCGTGGCTTCCGACTGGTCCATGTCTTCCTTTCCTTAGTCTCGCCTGGCTGCGTGACTTCGCCAGGAAGATAGTTTGGCTCAGCGTCGCGTTTTGACTGCCCACTTGTTGACAGCCATGAGAGCTGTTACCTAGTGAATATGCATTTGATTAAAAGGCACTAAACTACGAAAAAAGGTTAATGTCGGTTTATTTTGTGTGTGACACGTTTCAATATAAGTTTAATGTTGAATAGTTGTTACAGCATAGTATTATCTGATAAACGTGTATCCTTATTTGATTTGTTATTTCACAGTTGGCCTGAGAACCAATCATCGTCTCCACCCGAATCTGAGGTAAAGCCCCCTACCGGTAACATTGGCAGGAGCTTAATAAACCAGGCCGTAGTGAGGGGCCAATGCTGCCACCTCACGGCGCCTGGATAATCGAGGCTATCCTTTCCCTGGTTCTCTGATCTCACTACCATCAGCCTGTGCTTCAAACAGAACCACACAAGCCATACTCTTCTGGGTCCTGGTCATATGCGACTTCTTACAGAAACTGTTCCATTCATGGATTATGCAACCACAGAAATTGGGCCAGCTAGGTGTCTCGGAAATGTCAGTGACACGTCAGTATAGTAGGCCCGACCTTTTTCACATTTTCTCAAACAGATTCGAAAGGCATAGCCCGTGTGGATATAATGATGACGGCGCCAGTGATGATGCCTCGTTTTGGTTTACCAAAATGAGTAAATTACCGTACGTTCGTTTCGGTAATTTTTTTGACTATAACAACCATTGTAACGTGCTCGCTCCGTGGGCGAGCGTAAAACACATTTTTGTAAACAGCGTCTTCAGCCCAGGTGACCAGTCTTGACAATACGCTGATGCGTACTGTTGTAGAACGTTGTACAATATCCCCCAAAAAGGAGACGGTCACCCGGACCAGTAATTCAAAAAAGTTACTGACCCGACAGCAAAGTATAACTGCTGATGTGTACCTAGTAATTACTTCATACTCTCGCTTTCGGCTACAGCCGCCAGATAACTCCTCCGAGTAAAACGGGAGCAGAATACGTAAGCCTCCTTGTAGTGTAGGCTACTATGTCGAAACATTGCGTTCGTGCAGAACAGTTATTAAAAACAAACTTTCACTTGATTTTGCATCTTTGGGTAGGAAAGGTGTAAACAGTTAGGGTGGCAATTTTTCTACGCAGTATAATGTGGGAGTTCCAAGTAGGACGAATGGAATTAACTGAACCAATGTCAATGAGAATATAAACACAATCTTTTATTGGCAATTAATTAACAAACTATATACTTAACTAATACTTCGCGGGTGTGCTGCAATTGAGGGTACGTTAGCCTCAACTATGACTGTTTACAATAAACTAGTCGGTGGTCGATTAACACTCAGACTATAAACCGTTAACTGGGGCAAGAAACGAGTGCAACTAGGACCCGCAATCACTCTGACCCCGGAACTACCGTAGATGCGTGAATTTATAATCGCGCTACGTTTCTATACTCTCACAATAAGTTTACTAAATTTAAGATGGCCGCCTACCAAGCACATTGCGCTAGTTTTCCATTACAATGTTATTTTAAATAGTTACCTACATGTTTATAATGGTGTCTGGAGCTCTTGCCTTCAACAATATCCATTTATATTAATACATTTGTGGCTTAGATACACGTGAGCGCTAATGGAGGTGCACCATTTTGAATTTCAAAATGGCGGTCACAAATAGGCAAATTATGAGAATTACCCATTGGCGACTGTACTGTTATGTTCTATCTATATTGTTCTTTTACTTATTATACTTTGTGTGCTCTAGTTATTTTATCATCGTTAAGTAAAGTAGTTTTAAAACAACTTTCATCGATGTTTTAAAATTTGTGTATGTTATACAGGGTGGACAGATTGTCGTGGTGTCTGTGCAACAATTAATAATGGGGTAGGCCAATGTATTAGGGTTGGGTTCCCGTAGGCATGGAATGTTAATTTATGGCCACCTTTATCAATGTATTCTAATAAGCCTTGGCAATGAGAACGTGGATGTTGCCATATTTATGTTGACCTTTAATGACCTTGAACAAAGATCAACTGTATTTCGTCGCTAAATATCGTCCTACTAGAGAGTGAAAGTGATTGCTTGAAACCTTCAATCATTGAGGCATACAGAGACATTATTCATGGTCATCTGGAGACATTTTGCATCTTTATGTGGGTGCATGGGTTGATTTTTAGCCCCTACTCTACTCTATAAAGTCACAAGTGCCTATTTTGTCAAAACAAATACCCATCAAGGTAACAACGTAACCAGTGTAACTAGTTATTTAGGAAAATAGCATAAGTACTGGGTATTTATTACGTATACTACTTAGATGTACTCGTACACTTGAGTATATTGAGCATTAGTACAAGTAGAATAGTTTCTATGAGTACGAACACTTTAAATGTACACGAGTAGTCGAGTATCAAATACTCCCATCCCAAGAGTGTCTACCGGCCTGCTTGTACAGCGGTTGAAGTGAGGGAGGGAAAAAAGGAGGGAGGAAGGGTGTCACACACACACACACACACACACACACACACACACACACACACACACACACACACACACACACACACACACACACACACACACACACACACACACACACACACACACACACACACACACACACACACACACACACACACACACACACACACACACACACACACACACACACACACACACACACACAGGAAGGGAGGAAGCAAGAGGGAGGGACTCTGAGCTTGTTTGTTTAAATAAATAGTCGCTGTTTAAACGTTCAGCTTAAATGTGTTATTGTAGCCGACCAGTATTAACTTCGACACATTTACAGTGGCACGCTGGTATCGTGTTCTTGCTGGACAAGAACCAGAAGAACAGAAGGTAGACCGGTTCGACTTGGCCAGGCACATGGAACAGACTGAATAGTTACGACAGCAGAAGGGAGAATTGCCAAGGCCAAGGCATCTGCGAGCGCAGGGGAAATAAACGTATCAGTCTAACAGAGGAAGCTGACAAAGCTCCGACGTCGGTCCTAAAGACTATGCAAATGACGTCACTGGCAGGCTGGAAGACACCATCAAGTCTGTTTCCTAGCTTTAATCAACACCGCTGACCACAGTGTCCAGGATAAACACCAGGACGAGACGACCATAGGAGAATAATTGGAAGAGCAACTAACAGAAGAACGATTAACTGCCATTTCTTATGGACTCTCCGCCTTCTTAGTATTTGAGATGGAGAGAGACGAGGTCAAATAAGGAGGTTGCGTCGTTCCAATTCGCAGATAATAGTGGCTCTTGTTTTCCAGCGAGTTAACTTGCTGTCAGACACAGTCATTCGTTTTATGTTCTGTATAGATAAGTAATTGCAACGCCTGCCATTGCTGTTAGTGCATGAGGTGGGCCAAACACCCACGTCCACATCGATCGATCATCCTCATTGTGCAGCCGTAGTGTTCCGTGGTTGGGCAAAGGCCGCAGCATGTCGTTTCCAAATCTGCCTGTCTTGCGCTATCCTCTGCCAGATGGTTCCCTTCCAGTACTCATCTAATTCGTCTCTCCCCCGTCTCGATCATCTTCCTCTAGATCGTTTCCCTTTGTAAGGTCACCAGGTTGTGATACGCGATGTCCATCGGTTATCTCGTAGTCTGCTAAAGTGCCCTGCCCAGGTCCACTTCTGTCTTCTGATTTGTTCTATCATGTCTATGACCTTTGTCTTCTCTCTTACCCAGGCGTTTGTTTTTCTCTCCTGATATGTGATGTTTAACATACATATTTCCATATATGTTTATGCGGCTGCTAGCTTGTTCTTTGCCTGGATGGTGAGTGCCCATGTTTCCGCACCGTATGTCATCGCTAGAAGTACGCATGAGATGTAGACTTGTCTCTTCAAGCAGGTTCCAAAGTTACCCTTGAAGATGAAGCTGTCCAGCCGGCGGTGGTTTTTCTTTGAATCTCCTTGTCTTGGTTTTTGTCTCTTATACTGTATAGCTATCCCTAATAAACGTAGCTTTCAACGTTCTCTATCTGCTTTCAGTTGATATATATTGGTGTGTCGTTTTCTAGTATCACTTTTGTGTTCGAAATGTTCATCTTTAGACCTTGTTTTCCACTTTCATCAGCTAGCTCCTGCAGCATTGTTTTTGTAGTTCTTGCGGTGTAGTAGCGCATATGAGTATGTCGTCGGCGAAGCGAAGACGACTGAGATATCAGCCGCCTATCCTCAAGCCTCTGGTTTCCCAGGTCAGTCTTCGGAATATGCTTTCGAGTGTTGCCGTAAACAGCTAGGAAGATATGGTGTCACCCTGTCGTATTCCTCTCTTGATGTTGATCTTGTTCTTTTTGTTTAGGTGGACTGTCACCGAGCTGTTGGTGTAGATGTCTTTCAGGAGTTCGGTGTACACGTCTTCAATCCCCTATTCTGGAGAGGCCAGTATTGCTTGAGCTTGCACCGAGTCGAAAACCTTCTCGTAGTCAACGAAAGCGATGCAGAGCGGGATATTATATTCTCGGCACTTCTCTTTCAATTGGTTTACGACGTGTATGTGGTCTGTCTTTGAGTACCTGCTTCTGAATCCTGCTTGCTCTCGTGGTTGGTCTTTGTCGAGTGTCTTCTCTAGCTTTTTCGTTAGTAGCTTTGTGAGTAATTTGTAGATGTTTGATAACAGACATATCAGTCCGTAGTTCTTCGAGTCTTTCTTATTTCCCTTCTAGGAGATTATCGCCATGTTTGCGTTCTTCCATGCGGTGGGTATTCGTCTTTCTGATAAGCATTTAGTGTACTGCTAAACCAGTGTATCTTCTCCTGCTTTTAATAGTTAAATGTTTACATGGTCGTTGCCTGATGTCTTCCTATTCTTCATATCTCTTAGCGCTGCTTCCACCTCCCATGTAGATACCTCTGGTACTCTTTCGGGTCGGTGTGAATTATGCTACTCTGTTCACTGTCGCATAGCTCAGTGTAGGATTCTTCTATTCGTTCCATGGTCATATTGTGGTCTTGTATTTCTCTACATTGGTGTCTAAAAGTGTAGTCAGTCTCTCTCGGCCTAGTGCCTGTGTTCCTCAGGCTCTTTGATGACATAATAGTTTCTCGTGTGATCTCTTGTTTGAACTTCCTGATGTCCTCCTTCGCTTTATTTTTGATGCTCTTGCATATTTCTGCGGTCGCCGTTATCCATCATTTCCCGTCGTTTCTTCATTAGTGCACGTGTCAGTGACGATATGCTCGTCAATACAGCATGACATATTAGATCCACAAAACACACTGATTTATAGTTTCACAGAAGCATAACACATCATCTTACGTGTGACACGTTGCCCACTGCCCGTTTTTATGACGGCTCAAGGCGCTGGATACTTCACCTCATGACAGGGTTGTTTATTGCAACATAAACGTATCATATTTTGACATTATTCAGCCATGCCGCAACTACTGCGCGAAAGCGACACATTTATATAATTCAATACTATCCATATATAGCTGCGTACTCATCAACAGAGCCGAGTGACACTAAATTAGTTATCAGCTTTAATACAAAATAATAAAAAACCGTAAATTATAAATAAAAAGAAAACGTTCCTTTGGTTCCAGGTGGTGTCGAACCGTTGATCCTCGACATAACGACGTCGTTTGTGCGTCAGTTGAACGTTAGACTTACAAATACCGTTTATTGTGAAACAGAAAACAGAGAAAGAAACAACTACGAAGGAAAACGAATGTGGCCGGGTGTTATCTCGCTACACGGAAAAACAACGCGCCCGCCGCGCCGAGCTTCCGTCAAGTCGCCCGTGGATTTAGTCCAGTACGCACCCCGTGTGCCCACTCAGCCACGCTCGTGAATCATGGTAGTTTTGCCGTCTTATATCCATAATAAAAATAACGAATATGACGTCACTAACGTGTTGTTATGTTTCCTTTGAAATATATATTTTTCATTCGTGGCGTTAGGGCAGAAATTGGCATTAAAACTCTACCCACACAAAACATACTTATATTTACAAGAATAAAAAAGTAATCATCACTTTTGGGACGTCACAAGTGTATGTCCTGCACGGTAATACGTATACGTAATTGTCACGTCGTAAACAGATTACGTAGGACCTATCCATATCAACAAAATATTTGACTGTGTTACCTTCATTAATGAAACTAGGCGTCCGAATGTCTGTATTTGTATATTCATACTGGCAAATGTTCTACGGACGCATCACGCCAATGCGCATACTGGCTCGTTTGGTTTATTTTTGATGTTTGATGAGATTACTATGAAATGAATAAAGTGATTTATATGATATAGGTAGAGAACTACTCTTGTATTGTGTTTGGGAAGAAACTATTTCCAAATATGTTTGTTGAGTGTTACGATATTTATGTTTTTGTTATGTATTGATATATGTAGATTTAATGTGGCCGCAGCTTGTTTGATGTTGGAATAAAGGAAGATGGATTCATATTTAAAAGGTTGGTAAGGGGCATATTTTATTGCCAATCAGTATGCACATCAATGCATACCCATAAAATACACTGTACCCGTATATAAGGAATTGTGTACAAGAAAGTGTTGCTGTACACAAATAAGCAATCAGTACAATATATACACAGTGCATCAAACTGCTAATCTACGACATCAAAGGTGAGGGGCAACATGCCGCCCCTCCAAACTCAATATAATGAACATTATTATAAGAGTACAACACATCGTATTAAACACACATGTCAGTTCCTTGTACTTAACCATCTATGTAAATGAAGTGCACGATATTTACTCGGGCGTATGGACTTTAGAATATACAGGCAGAATAGAGACGATCGTTGTGCTAAACCAAACTATTAAACGTGGCTGCCACGACAAGGGAGCGGCCTGTTATTCTACTTTCTGGGGAGACGTCATTAAGTTATATTGTTACATCCCCACCGTTTTACATCTACTCAACCAATACGTACTAACGTATTAAACTAGCCACGTCTGTGGATCAACAACAGTGTTATGTAGTGATATAAACTTGCCAAAATCTGAATGCAACATAACTGAATCACAAAACGTTCCCGCTAACACTAAACACTACATAACACACTATTTCACTATAGCAGCGACACTCCTGATGTCATGGCAAAACCAAAATGGCATATGTCATACAAACATAAACATATAGAATAGCATGCAACATCCACAAGTCAGCACACTTGGGTGTCTGCATCAATCAAGTCTGTACTCACCAATGTTCAAGTATCATCAGCTGTTCATTTAGACACACTGTAGTCCTTGTATGAACACATGGACGGAGCATCCACAATTTAACATACATGCGAGTCCGCATCAATCAAGTCTGCTCTCATCAATGTTCATGTAAGTATCATCAACTGTTCATTTAGATGTTCATTTAGATACAACATAGTCCTTGTATTTGCTGGGTAGCTTGGACCTGTTGATTCTCTCGGACTTCCTGGGTGTCGTTGGACGTATCGGAGAGTGTGGTTCTGTCTGGTTACTCTGGTGTTGTTGTTCAATCGGTGTGTTCTGCTGAATTTCAACCGGTGTGTTGGCCCAAATTGGGTCAACTGGAACGATTAGAGGATCAACTTGGGATGGGATATCCATGGACTCCTCAGCCAACACATGAGGTGGTGTTTCGTCTGTTCTTCTTAGGTGTACACGGTTGCCGTTTGAGCGACTGTGGTGTGGTGATGTCGTCACATTCTCGAATCCCCATTTCTTACTGGAATGAGCGAACATCCTAGCAAAGTGAGCTTTGTGATTATTTCCTTGGAGCCAGTGGTTGGTAGGTAGTCTATTTCCAGAAGTTTGATGTGTAATCAGTGGTGACTAAGTAGTTCTTTCCTTGGTAAGAGAACAGGTCGACACCGAACTTTTGCCATAGACGGTCCGGCACATCTTGGCTCATCAGAGTTTCCTTAGTCTGAGAACGTTCGAACTCACGACAGGCGTCACACGTTTGGATGTACACTTTGATTTATGTGTTCAGGCCAGAACACCAACTCCCTTGCTCTTCTTAGGCATCCTTCAATGCCAACGTGGCCTAGGTGAACATCCTTCTTAATTTGTGATCTCATGGATTATGGAATCACAAGTCTTTCGCCGCGGAACACCTACCCATCAGTGACGGCCAACTCATCTCTGAAGTGGTAGTAAGGCACAGCAGATGGCGGCACGTCTGGTTTCTCGGGCCAGCCATATTGCAGGACAGCTGTCAGCATTTGTAGAGAGACATCTGGCTCGGTGGCATTACGGATGTCCTGGACAACATCTTCTCTCATGGATAGATAGTTTACAGCATGGATAGCTTCGACCTGAATGGTTGGTTGTTCCAGTCTAGCTGGCAGGCCATAGTTGCTAGCATCACATTGAATGACCAGTTGCTTACTCGGGTCAAAGTAAGCCGGAGTGCGTGCCTCAGCCAGGAGTTGTTTCCCTGTTGTATAAGCTTCCTTCTGAGCACCTCTCCACATCCAGTCAACATCTCGTTGTACAAGAGCAGCAATGGGACGGAATACATCAGTCAACTTGGGTACGTATCTCGCCAGGTAAGTTACTGTACCTCTTAGCCTCACAGCTTCCCGGTCACACGGACTCTACATCTTCAGAACAGCTTCGACCTTGGATGGGTCAGGTTTCAGACCATCAGCTGTGACAACATGGCCTAAGAACTGGATTTCATTCTCATTGAAGGGACATTTCTCACGGTTCAGTTTGACCCCATGGTCCTTGCATTTTGGAGCAGCTTCTGGTTCTTGACACTGATATCAGAGTCATCTGATCCATGCATGATAATATTTAATATTTCGAAAAATTCACAGCTGACTTTCAAGCCGAAAGGTACCGCACAAACGGTGTTGCGAAAGTAGTCAATAGGCTAGATTCTTCATCTAGTTCGCAATGTAGATATCCTTGTTGCAACTCACACCCAGCAAATTTCTTGGAGTTTACAAGCTTCGGTAGAATGTCATCCAGCACAGGAAGCTTCAGGGTTAGGTTGAGAGGTCTAGGATCAATGCAGACCCTGAGAGCCCCAGAACGTTTCTTGGCCACAGACATTTGGTTCACCCAATCAGTGGGTTGGTCCACTTTTGACTATGACACCAGTGTGTTCTAGTCGGTCTAACTCATCTTTCACGGAACTGTTCAGTGATTCTGATAGGGTACGGGGTGGTATCACAACCGGTTCAGCATTGTTCCAGAGTGAGATGACTTTCCCACCAGGAAGCGAGCCAAGTTTACTGTCGAAAACTTCAGGATAGTCTTTAGTGCATGGGGTTTGAGCAAGTCTACAGCCGGAGACTGAAGATACAGTTTCAAAGTTCTCGTGGTTCAACGTGATGACTTTCATGCATTCAGTAGCTTTACGGTTGAATAGTAGGTTCAGTTCGCTATGATCCACTATGACATAGACCACTTTGAACTTGTCTCCCGTAGCAGGATTTACGGTTTTAACCTTAAGCGGGACAGCCCCCGGCCAATATGGTGTTCACCCGCCACGGTGCGCCTGCTCCAGTGGATGTGTGGCGCTAAGAGTATGCTTGAGCAGTCGATCGGTAAACTGTCACAAGGGAAATTAAAGAAACCAACCAAAGATGACAGCTCTTCGCTTAGCAAGCTGGAACGTCTAAACCATGTGTGCTGACTTATCGAACTATCTACAACATACTCATGATTCACGAAAGATAGCCATCATGGAATTGCTCACAAGACTTAGTACTGATAGTGTCGCCCTGCAGGATGCAAGACCTCCGCGGTGAGAACAGGTGTACACGTTCTTCTGGCAGGGGAAGGATCACGAAGAACCACGCCAGTATGAAGTGGACTTTGCAGGGCAAACACTTCAGTCGATCGATCCGCCTACATGCTCAAAACATGTCATTGCCATTCGCCTCTTCACAACATTAGCCGTGACAATATTTTGACCACCTATGTCCCCATACCCTGCTCCACACCAACAGTTAAGACAACGAGTATCGACAATTCAGAACACATCTTTCGTTGGGAAACTTCAATCAGCATGCTTGTAATATAACAATAAAATAAAATCCCCTAAAATAGGACAGTATTGATGGCCCATTGAAAATCGCGTTGTAACAGGTGACAAGGTAGCATCGTTAAGGATATCACGAAGTCACAACTTGTGCAAAATTGCTTCGCAAAGGTCGTGAGTAGGTCCCTGCGGTTTTCTCACTCAATACCGCTTCAGAAATCTCTGCATTTGCTTCATATCAGATGTCGTCTTATTTTTATGATCAAATATACTATTACCTAGTGTACCAGGCACTTTGATGTAAGCACCGGCATATTTTATATTCTTTGCGTTGGAAACCAATCCAGCTTCGATCATCTAATTCTGATTAAGACCTAATTATTTGTTCCGAGTTCAAAACACGGACTGGGCTCGCAGGGTGCATTTGGTGTAAAGACCTGGTTCTCAACATCGGGGACTCCGTAGGTCTATTCCTCGTGATTCGTAAATCACGTTAATGTCGGTCCCGTTTCAACTTGGGACGTGAATGAATTGCCTAGGACAACATGCACCCTGGCAGTGACTGAGACCTAAGATCATAACATTGTAACTGAAATAAATGCAGACCAGTCAGTCAATATCGAACGTTGGCGAGCGTCAGAAACAACTAGAATTAGAGCTTGCGGAAGTGATTGAAATGCTGCTGCGGAATACTTGCGAAATACATACCAGATATCTTCAACCGTGCAGTGACTGAATAGCAACCATTCCCACAGATTGGTCTTGGGATTTTGATCGTACTACCGAAACCTCGATCGCCAGTACGCGCGGTGATCAGTTTAAGACCGATCTAAACGCTATCACTAATAGGGCTTCCACGCATTCTAGATAAAGAGTGGATTTTGACGGGGCCACACGCAAATAGCAGATATCTTCAACCGTGCAAAGACAGCAAACACTCGCACAGAAATCTTAAAAAACTAAATGACACTTTACCACTGTTTATTTTATAAAATAAAACTGAACGCAAAACACACCACCTGTCTTGAAACTGTTTCCATTTTAAATATTGAACTAATTTTTAACAATTATTTCATTAAATAATGACCATCTAGCGGCAGAGATTAATGACTTTCTTTAGAAATGCATCCCAGATGATAAATTCAGACATTCCATTTCAGCCAGCAGCGGGTCAAGGAGAGAGAGAGAGAGAGAGAGAGAGAGAGAGAGAGAGAGAGAGAGAGAGAGAGAGAGAGAGAGAGAGAGAGAGAGAGAGAGAGAGAGAGAGAGAGAGAGAGAGAGAGAGAGAGAGAGAGAGAGAGAGAGAGAGAGAGAGAGAGAGAGAGAGAGAGAGAGCATGTTATCAGCTTGCTTCTAATCCGCCGTGTGGCGCCACCATTGTAGCTATGGCGCACGGTCTATCTACTGTCGACTGGTCACTGAAGTCTAGGAGGAGCCACCGTCCTAACGTCGGCGCACCCTCGCGACTATATCGGCAGTTCCTCGTCAAAAAGACGCGAGTACAACCACGTGATGTCAGTCTTGTGATAGCATCGTACATTTCGAGTTCTCAAAAACACAGTAGTATGATTTTTGTGAGTTTACAATGTGCATAACATAACCACTGCGGTGTAACAGCCTTTTGGCGTAGACCCTACTTGATAAATAATTCGAAACTACGATGCGGTAGAAGGTCGTGCTCACGTACTATTTTGCGGACGATCGCAGCGGTGAACCAATTACCGCACAGATCGATCGCAGCGCTATCTGCATGTGTGCGGTCTCCACTCCGTCGCAGGGATCCGATGAAGTGTGGTCACACGCCACAATATAATCAGTGTTCGAAATTACTGCCGACCAGTGTTCGAAATTACTGCCGACCAGGAGGCCCGAGACCGTCAAGTATTTCGTCGGGCCAGTAACTTTGAAAAAATGCCGACCCGCAAGACCGGCAGATTTTTTTAAAGAAAATAAACCTCGATTTCGCCATTATAACTACACGTTTGCCTAAATTTTTGACCTCAGTGAGTTAGTTCTATCATTCAACATCATCTCAGGCATATTTATATTACGAAAATAGTGCGTCTTAACACACATTTAAGGCCCAAAGAGCGACCCGGTTTGCATCAGTCTGCGCCGCTGTGGCCGCGCGTTAACGCAGTGAGCGATATAACAACTCGAGGCTATATTTGGCGGAGATAGATCGTAGAAATTGGTGGTGTAAAAAAGTGGATAAACAAGTGGAATTACTGATTGATAAGTATTAGTTTTGCCTTAATATCATTCATAAAGTTGCAATAAACATATATTGAGTAGCAGTTGTGCTTAAAGTTAGTTAGTTAAAGTATTTTAGAACACCTTAGTATAGTGAGTGATAATAGGGTAACTCACTTAGGCGGCTTAGCCTTCGATAAGTTGTAAACAAGATTTAACAAACCTGATTATGTGGTAGAATATATAGGAGATAAAGTAACAACCATCAAACTACTTACATAAGATAATATATGTGTAAGCCAGTACTTGCTATATATTTTGGTTAGGTAGCATTGTTGTTAAAATTAAGCAAGGGCGATAGTCGGGCGGCATAACCTAAATAAATAAAGCAGCCTAACATAACGTAATTGATTGTATTTAAAGTAGGTCACTACCGGTGATGTTAGCGTTCGTGTTAGGATAAATAGTCGGCTGTGTAATTGAAATTTGTAACCTAAAGTGTGCTGTAGTACACAGTCTTTATAAAGACTAAGTTAGTTAAGTTATTAAATAAATTCTGATCGGGATATGGCGCCTTGCAAGCGGCAAGTCAAGGCAAAGCGACACTTGGTGTGCGATCACTGCCACAGCTGGGTAGATTTTGCATTGTCCGGGTGTGGAAAGTCATGGGCAGAAACCATGGAGGAAGGATTCACCTTTCAGTGCATTGGATGTTGGAAGGTGGAGTGTTTGCAGAAGGAGATAGTTAGGTTGACAGATATTGTGAAGGGAATGGAGATGGGAATTAGCAAGGAGGCAGGTCGAATGGAGAGAGACGACAGGGAGAGAGGTGAGGATACTGCAAGACTGAAGGAGAATAGCAGTGGCAAGAAAACTGAGGAAAGGAGATTGAGAGGAGAGAAGGTGATTGGAGGGGAAGAAATTGGAAAATCGACAACAGAAAACGTGACAAGCGTGAAGGTGACAGGGAAGAAAGTGACTGTAGAGAAGGAGGGAGGGAAGATGGAACGGGAGAGGAGAGAGGAAAATGAGACGGGACGAAAGAAGAAGGGACGAAAGGAAGTGAGAGCAAATGTGATAGAAGAGTCGATAAAAGGGACGCTGACAGGAGGAAAGGTGACAAGATAAAAAGCGACAGGAAAGAATGGATCGGAAGAGAATGTGACAGGAGAGAAGACGGCAGGGGGGAAAGACAACAACCAGACAGATGCAAACCGAAGAAGGAGCTATTCTAAGGCAGTGATTGAGGGGGCAATGAGGAAAGAGAGGGTGTTTATGGGTGACTCCATTATGAGAAAGACGGACAAGACACTGAGCGAGGGGAAGGACATCGTTGTTTGTTTACCGGGGGCTAGGATTGAACATGTAACTGACAGGGTAGAGAAGGTATTGGGACATGGCAAGGGGGGGTCTATACTGGTACATGTAGGAACAAATAATGCAGACAGGGAGTGAACAACTGCGATAGTACAGAAGTATAGACAGTTAGTGAGGAAGCTAAAGAAGACGAGAGTCGAACAGGTTATTTTGTCAGGAATTTTGCCAGTAATGGGAGGAAGGGGGGCAACGTATAGAAACTGCAAGAGGATGGCGATCAATGCACTAGCTGAGCAGATGTGTGAAGAAGAGGGGGTGGGATTCACAGATTTGTGGGGATACTTTGTTGGGAGGGAAGATATGTACATGAGAGATGGCCTCCATCTTAGTGGAAAGGGGGCAGCAGTTTTCTCAGAGAATCTGCTGCAATCTGTTGACAGTGGGACAGGTTGCATCTATTTAAACTAGAGTCGCAGGGGGACTCACAGAAAAGCCTGAAAATGGAGGCATAGATAAAGACAGCACAAATAAATCAACAAATAACAGTCTGGAAAACTCTTCTGAAGCTGGATATAAATGTGTTTGTTTAAATGCAAGGAGTATAGTAAACAAAAGAAATGAACTAAACATTATGGTAGAAGATATTGACCCTCATATAATAGGTATAACCGAATCCTGGACCACCACCGATATATCAGATGCTGAATTGGGACTGACAGGATATGTAATGTTTAGAAAAGATAGAATAGGAAGAAAGGGAGGTGGAGTTATTTTATATATTAAAGAATCTATTCAGGCTTATGAAATAAAATTAGAAAGAGAAGCAGATTGGGAAGAAGCTGTTTGGTGTAACATAGTTACAGGAAACTCAACGTTAACAGTTGGGTTAGTTTATCGAAGTCCAAACATAAGCATAGAAGAGAATGAAAAAATACAAAACGCTATAAGGGAAGTAAGCAAACGGGACTGTATTATTATGGGGGATTTTAACCATGGGCATATACAATGGAAATCTCTACAGAGTATGGGGAGAGAGGACCACAAGTTTTTAGTTTTAGTTCAAGATACATTCCTTTCTCAACATGTGCTAGAACCAACCAGGGGTGAGAATGTGTTAGACATAGTTTTGTCCTCACAGAATGAATTAGTTGACAATGTCAAGATATGTGAGCCACTGGGGAGTAGCGATCACAACCAGATGCATTTTACCATCAAAGTAAAATCAGAAAGGAATAGCAAAAAGCAGTATAGGAGAAATTTCCACAAAGGAAGGTATAAGGACATGAGGAAATATTTAGCAAAGATAGACTGGAATAAGACACTGAAAAATAAGACGGCAACAGAATGCTGGAATATATTAAAGAGTGAAATTAAGTGCGTAATCGATACATTTGTACCCTTCAAAAAACAAGGAAAACGGTCCAAAAAGAAACACTTATCGAAAGAAGCCATTAAAAAAATTAAGTATAAACAAATGATGTGGAAGTCATATAGATGTACTGGAAATGATGAAGACTACAACAATTATAAAGAAGCACTTAACCAAGCTACAGCTGAAATTAGAAATTCAAAGAGAAGCTATGAACAACAATTAGCTAGTAATATAAAACATGACAGCAAGAATTTTTATGCGTATGTTCGAAGCAAACAGAAAGTTCAAGATAAGGTCGGTCCTCTAGAAGATAGAGCTGGAAATATAATATCAGAGGGATTCATAATGGCAGAAGACCTGAATGAGTACTTTAGTTCAGTGTTTACCAGGGAAGATATTAGTTCACTGCCAATACCAGAGGCTAAGTTCAAGGGGGCAGATTCAGACTATTTAGGACAATTAATTGTAACCCCGGAAATGGTAGCTAAGAAAATAAGGGCTATGAAGGATAATAAATCACCTGGAGTGGATGGTATTCCACCCAAACTACTATTGGAAATAGTAGAACAAATTAGCATACCACTTGCAACAGTTTTCAACTTGTCATTAGAAGAGGGAGTGGTTCCTTTAGAATGGAAAGAAGCAAACATTATACCGTTATTCAAAAAAGGTTCGAGAAACAAGTCAGAGAACTATAGACCAGTGAGTTTAACATAAGTGATTTGTAAATTATTAGAAAGACTAATTAAAGATCACATGGTGGATTTTCTTGTTAAACAAAACTTGATAAACCCATCTCAACATGTTTTTTTTAAAGCGAGGTCATGCTTAACAAATATGTTATGTTTTTTGGAAGACATCACTAAGTGGTTAGATGAGGGATCACCAGTAGATATTGTCTACTTAGATTTTCAAAAAGCGTTTGACAAAGTACCACATCAAAGATTACTGCTTAAACTAAAGACCCATGGCATAGGAAATGGTATAATAAACTGGATAGAACAATGGCTGATTGACAGAAGACAACGTGTAGTAGTTGATGGGGTGGCTTCAAACTGGAAATCGGTATTGAGTGGGGTACCACAGGGATCAGTATTAGGTCCTATATTATTCTTAATATACATCAACGATTTGGATGATGAAATAACAAGCAAGGTGTTGAAATTTGCGGATGATACAAAAGTGTTTAGAAGGATTAAAAGTGATGGAGATAGACAGCATTTACAAGATGATCTTGACAGGTTAATCAAATGGTCTGAAAAGTGGCAAATGATGTTCAATTTTGGGAAATGTAAATGCCTCCACATAGGACATGGGAACGAAGAGGTAGAATATACAATGGGGGGTACTATACTAAGTACTACTGTAAAATAAAAGGACTTAGGGTTAACCGTTAGTGCTGATATGAAGATTTCAGAGCAGTGCGGAATTGCAGCTTCAAAGGGAAATCAAATCCTTGGATTAATTAGGCGAAACATAACGTATAAGGAAAAAGAGCTAATAATACCGCTGTACAAAACAATAGTTAGGCCTCATTTAGAATATTGTATTCAAGCGTGGAGGCCATATCGCAGGAAGGACATAGGTATGCTAGAAAGAGTGCAGAGGAGAGCAACTAAAATGATACCAAATCTAAGGGATCTTAGTTATGAAATACGCCTAAACAAATGCGGTTCAACAACACTAGAGACCAGGAGATTGAGAGGAGATCAGATAGAAGTGTTTAAAATATTGAAGGGTTATGAAAATATTGATAGAAATATGTTTTTCTCAGTTAAGAAAGATAGGAGGACTAGAGGACATGATCTTGCATTAGCAAAGGAGCAGAGTAGATTGGATATAAGAACGTTTTCATTTTCACAAAGGACTGTAAATGAATGGAACAGATTACCTGCTGATTGTGTGGGTGCTAGTAGCGTGAATATGTTTAAAAATAAAATCGACACATACCTCAGACGGGCGGGATACACATAGATAAAAAGGTCGGACTCTCGATAAGCCAAGGGCTTCCTTGTCCACCTGCTACCTAGAGTTAATTCTCTGGGTGGCAATCTTGTTAAATCTTGTTAAATCTTGTATGTTGTTGCAAACTGGGTCGCTCTTTGGGCCTCAAAAGTGCGCTAAGATGCGACATGTTTAGTAACTTAACTATGCATGGGATGATGTTGAATAACACAACGTATCAAAATTAGGCAAACATTTTATTGTAACGACGAAGTCGAGGTGGGCCCGGATTCTACACAAGTGCCAATAAAGATGACACTTGTGTACTTTCGAACTGGAAATTTAACGTAAGTATTGTACAAAAACAAGTTGGAAAAACAATAAAATATCGAGCTGATCAATGCTGATAGATTGATTGAGTTTAGTTTCGTAGTGCTGGCACTTCCAGCGAGTTCCGCTGAATGTGAAAGAGGCTTCAGCACAGTGAAACGAGTGAAGAGTTCAAGACTGAGTTTCGAAACAGCATAACGCCATCCACAATGTCAGCTACCATCACCATCCAGCTGCGTTCACCCGACATGGCTGACTTCAAACCCACATCCAGCGCGAGGATGCCCAACTTCAAAATCGAGTTGGACTCGGACAGTGACTCATGATTTTCTGTCAACAATAAACTCTTGCCTACGTTCACATTTTATATTCGCTGGTTCATTAATCTGAATATCACAAATTAATATGCAGGACAGACTTAGCATGAACCAGTTTAATAATTCCCATGCGCTACAGCTGCAAATGAACATTACTCGCGTAATTATGTTAATATTTGGACCACCAACTTTTGTGAGAACCACCAACTTTTGAAAGTAGAAGGTCCGGCTGACCATCAACTTTTTAGCTACGATGTAGAACTCTGCTGCCGACCCGGAGGCCCGAGACCGTCAAATATTTCGTTGGGCCGGTAACTTAGAAAAAGTGCCAGCCCGCAAGACCGGCAGATTTTGTAAAAGAAAATAATGGAACACTTGTCTAGTATCCGGGCCAACCTCGATTTCGTTATTATCACTACACGTTTGCCTAAATTTGATACCTAAGTGATTTAGTTCTACCATTCAACGTCATTCCAAGCATATTTATATTACGATAATATAGCGTCTTAGCACAATTTTAAGGCCCAAAATGCGACCCATTGCGGCCGCTCGCAGTGAGCGATATCGCAGCGTATGTTGTTGCAAACTGGGTCGCTCTTTAGGCCTCAAACGTGTGCTAAGACGCGATATTTTTGTAACTTAGATATGCGTGAGATGATGTTGAATGGTGGCAATAACACATGATATATCAAAACTAGGCAAAAATGTTGATATAACAACAAAGTCGAGGTGAGTCCGGATACTAAACAAATGCCAATAATGGTAACATTTGTGTATTTCCTAACGGGAAATTTAATGTTTACAAGAACAAGAGGTTTATTTTGACCCCAACATATAACAAATATTCATACAATAAACATATCAGGTATATACATATTAATACAAATAAAATAGATCTGCATACATAATAATGTGTGTATGTATCATTTTTGAAACCAGTATAGTAAGTAATTAACAGAAAATCACCTTTTAATTTTATGATAAATAGGGGTCAGTGGCTCCGATTAAGACATATTGTCGCTATCATAGGAGCCACCGCAGTTATGACAAATATATATTTTTTAATATGATGTCCTTTCAAGTTATGTGTCTATCTAAATTATACAATTTAAGTGTGAATTATATGTGGCAGTAAATGTTCTTTATAGTGATTGATATAATCAAAACTGTGTATGTACTTGATTACTTGTCCATTTATTAACAATTAACATTACTGATTTTGGTTACATGAATAACAATTTAAAAGTGTACATGGATCTTTGTATCTTTTCAGGAGAAATTTGTTAGTGTAAATTACAAAGTCTCGCAGGCTATTATTGTATATCTTTTCTTTCAATATTTCAGGAGTGTCGTGTATAATGTATGGCAAGTTATATTTAAGACATTGTTTTGCAATTACATGTTTAGTTCTGGCAGTATGTATATTTTTATATTTCCGAGTATCATGATGGTGTATATTAACCATTTTATAAGCGTGGTACAAAAACAAGTTGGAAAAACAATAAAATGTCGAGCTGATCAATGCTGATAGATCGATTGAGTTTAGTTTCGTAGTGCTGGTGCTTGATGGTGATACGAGTTCCGCCGAATGTGAAAGAGGCTTTACGGCACGGTGAAAGGAGTGAAGAGTTCAAGACTGAGTTTTGAAATCGCATGTGTCAGCTGTCATCACCATCTAGCTGTATTCACGCGATATGGCCGACTTCAAACCCACATCAGCCATCCACCTGTGGAATACATCCGGCGCGAGGTTGCCCAACTTCAAATCCGAGTTGGACTCGGACAGTGAGTCACAATCAGAGTCCGGGTTGAATTCAGCT
The DNA here is from genome assembly GCA_963995525.1 of Escarpia spicata. Lineage (NCBI taxonomy): Eukaryota > Metazoa > Annelida > Polychaeta > Sabellida > Siboglinidae > Escarpia > Escarpia spicata. The sequence continues at coordinate 7,326,356 of OZ023212.1, forward strand.
GGAGTCTGTGTCAGATTATGGCAACAGTTCTGGGTAGTCCCCTGCTGACATTCGTGTAGTGGTGTTTGTTGTAATTTGCAATATTGATGTTTTTCTGTCAACAATAAACTGTTGCCTGTGTTGTCATTTTATATTCGCCATTTCTTTAATCTGAATATCGTAAATTAATATGCAGGACAGACTTGGCCTGAACTAGTTGCAAATGTATATTACTCGTTTAATTTTGTTAATATTTAGACCACCAATTTGTGTATGAGTCCACCAACGTTTGACAGTAGAAGGTCCGACTGACCACCAACTTTTCAGCTAAGGTGTACAACATTGCTTAAAATCAATTCACCACCCTGGTAAAGGGTACGTAGTAAAACGTGGTTGGCGCGAAAAGTATTTCTTAGAAGATTGTCTCCTATGTGGAAAATATCAGTTGTTTTCAAGTAGTTATAACTTTAAGTTATAACATTTATATAACGAAAAATAGCAGTCTGTTGCGGCTAGCTCAAGGCTGTAACCCTAAAATGCCCATGAAGTGTATGTCAGTTTCCTTAGAAAAAACATTTAAATTATCTTATCTTATCTCATTTTATCTTATCTTATCTTTTATAAATCAGGCTAGAAGCGCTGCCTTCAATACAATCTCAACTCTTTCCCACGCGCTTCGAGTTCGCGCATTTAAAATACCGCCTGTGGCGCGTATGTCTTATCATTTCCGAATACTAATTACAACACAACACATCTCACTACGGTTAAAAGTATATGACATCTAGTATGTAAACCTCCTGATGAAATCTGGTTGTTTTGAGATATAGCTAGCAATTTTTGTATCTAGAATTGTTACTAAAAATCAACGCTAACATCAATATTCAATTATATATGACATAACTTCTACTGGTGGATATTCTGTTGACACATGATTATAATAGGTTGAACAAATGGCTAGGAAAAAATTATAAATTGTCTCTGCAATTTTCATATTTGGAATTGTCACGGCTCAGCGGTTTCTTCAATATTGCTTATGCTACATAATGTAACACCACTAAATAATCATTTGGATGAAATCTGGTTAAATGTGCAACGTTTAACAAAATAGTCATAATTGTTTGTATTTTTTATTTAAAAAATATAGCTCTTTATTTGTGAATATCGCCTGCCACATTTTTTAGCATCGATTTTTAATAACTACGCGGCTCCTTCCCCATCTCCGCGTTGTCCCAGACGGGAACCTGCGGATTATCTATCAAGATCTGCTTAGATTTGCCAGACCGCGCGCCATATTGGTGACGCCCGTGCGATAGCTAACGATGATTATATTACGATTGCCTCCACAATTGAATTATTTCGCTAGTCTACGATTGCCTCCACAATTGAATTATTTCGCTAGTCTCGTTTCAGAGTAATTTCGCAAGTAAATCGAACATATCTAGTATCGTCAGTGACATGCTATGTCGTTTGTGCACAAGTTTTGTTCAGTTTAGATTAAATTATTGGACAGATTTTCGTGCACATCGTCAGTTAATGTGATTTAACTTGCAGCGCTTAAAAAATCGTAAAGCACAAGTTTTTAATTAATCAAATAACCCGTACGCTAGCCGCCGAACATAGAACTAAGAAGGGTCTCCTCAAATATCGATACATGCAACATGACATCTTTATATCATTATATCCCAGTCCGGTCAGCTTCGCGAATGAAATAAGTATCAGAAATGTCCACGAATAACAACTCTTCTTCATAATTTTCGTCCCTAATATTGCGCTGAACCCGACTTACGGGTAATATGCGACATGTTTGCCTGCGCATGCGATACGAGCACCTGGTTTAGTGCGTATATTGTGTTTTTGTTATAAACATATGTCTTGCTACAAACAACAGTTCCTTGTAGAAACACTTCCCTTTTTGACCAAGATCACAATCTCTTTGTTCAGTCTCCCAATGTGTTCTTGAATGCGCCAAGAGATACTGCAGCGGTCGCGTTAGATGGAATTAAATTCCAAAGGCGTAGGCCTGGGCCTCTATCTAGGCGACGGGAGAAGGGAGAACGGTTGAAGTGTACGTCGGTCCTATTTTATGGTATGCGAGGGAACAGGAAAGGAATAATATCAATAAAACGACGAATTAGACATAGACGAAGAAGACTATGAAGAAGACAGAAAAGGAGACAACGACAACGGATAGAAGAAGACGGCGCCAAAGAAGAACGATTATATTCGAAGCACAATATGACAACGACACTAAGAAGACGACGAAGCAGAAGAAGAAGAACGTTCTCGAAATAATTTGATTCCATGGACCGGTAGACGGCGACAGCTCAGCCTTCGTGGTCCGACAACAGCGGGGAAAACAACGGAGTGATCATAGGTTGTTGTCCGCGTGTACGGCCCGACCTTCGGGCGGCTAGATTTACCGTAAACAAAATGCCGGAAATCGCGCATCCAAGTGGAAATCTCGATCATTCCAGATTTATTGCTACGACTCTAGATCAAAGTTGACAATTCAACGAGTGAGCGCGCTTGCGTGCGTGCGTGCGTGCGTGCGTGCGTGCGTGCGTGCGTGCGTGCGTGCGAGCAGTGGTCACATTGGCGTCAGAATTGTAATATTGTTTACCGGTTTTTATAAATTGATTGCCGTAGAGTTCATTGAGTTTCTGTTTATTAATATAAACGCAAAAACACAAAGTCGTGCACATATATATCTTAGAGTGTCCGTATTTAAATTTATATTCCAAAATGTACTGTTTATGAATTTCTATGTTATCGTTAACCATTTTAATTTGTTTATTTTAGCTTAAATCGCACTAAGCTTCAAAACAAGACTGCGCTATATAAGAATAAAATTATAATAGTAATGAGTACTATTAATGTTTGTGTTTTTCTTATGAGTGTCCGAGCAAATATCTACGTGTCTTGTTTCATTTGTATTATTGTTTCTGTAGCGTTGATGTACTAGTAGCTAAATGGTAAACAAAGTTGTTCAAAGGTAAAGGTAAGTTCTTAGATAGCGTTGTATCCAGACATGTTCATTCGAACACCATCTTGACTTTTCCGGGAAACATTTAGCCACGGTGCATGGAGTCTATCCGTCTTTGCCTACAGCCACGAACTCATTTATACAGCTGAGTGGACTGAGGCGAGGTGGATAGAACGAAATGGCACAAGCTTTGAAGCGGTAGCAATTGGGAGGATTCGAACCCCGGTTCTCTCCTTTGAAAGTCCGATATTATATGTACTGTGCTTTTGCACCCAAAAAAGGCATTACTTTGCATATGTACAAGTGTATGATAACTCTACAATACCATACAATACGGTACGTGTTTATTTTAAACAAGCACAGTCTACTCATTTCTCGAACGTATGGAGAGAACCGTTTACATAATCCCATCCGTTCTTTTCTTGTTCGTCGTCTTGATGCATTTAAAAAGAGCACGGAAAGCAGAAGAGAGCGACAGAAGAAGAAGAGGACAACGAAAGCAGAGAAGGAACGACAGCTTGAAACGGGACCTTTTAGAGGGCATGTGAGAACAGCCAAGAACAGAAGATGACTGCAGGAGACGGAGGGAGACAGAGATTGCATCGATGTGCAAAGCAAAAGAAGATATAGAGTGACGTTGACCTCACAATGGAGTAAGGGTTGAGGATCTTGAACACTTTAGTTGTGTATTCACACGGGCACCTCACAATGGAGTAAGGGTTGAGGATCTTGAACACTTTAGTTGTGTATTCACACGGGCACCTCACAATGGAGTAAGGGTTGAGGATCTTGAACACTTTAGTTGTGTATTCACACGGGCACCTGCTGAACTTGCATAGGGACGTATTTTAACAAGAATGGTTCATTGCACGCTCTCTCGTTGTTCCCCACCCCTTTGGTATCCGCAACACAAGGTTTATATTAACTGGTTATATGCGAACCTGTTACTTACCTGTTAAAGATTGCATCCGGCGCAACGTACAACCACACGACTAGATTTAGGAACAGTTCATCTATGGAGTTCTAGACTAGAAAAAACCCTGTACAATTTACCCCCAGGATCATTGCAATTAAGCGCCATGGATTTCCGTGTACATTATTCGCATTGGTATGACGCGACTACGAAGTATGTGAATCTCGGGCTGTGTTTACCTTCAAATGTACGAAGGAACAAATGGAGAACGAAGCAAAGAAAAGTAGGGAGACAACTTAGTGGAATGGGCGTAACTAAGCTTTGCAGAGAGTCTGGAAGGAACCGAATAAAACAAACAGGGTGCGCCAGAAACCGGAAATGAAGATATATGTATGTGAGATGTATTCAATCCTACAATGACTATGTCCAGACAAAGTTCTTGCAATGTCCTTATCAGGTGACAGGATGCGAAATTGTCGTGGAAAAGACCGCACGATTGAATAGAAAGGAAAGCGAAGACGACCGGTTGAATTTATCATTTGTCGCTGCACTTGTTTCGTGCTGGGATGTGACGCCACTAACGAACATCTCCACCGGAAACCCGTTGGAGCGCGTGCATTAATCACAATTCACACAATCGGCTAGAAATAATCAACGATTCTATTCTCGGTTCGCTAAAGGCTCCGAAAAACAAAGTTGGAATCCGTTTCACAGATTGTTGGCATAAACACATTCAGCGCCTGCGCAAAAAGCTTCCGTAGATCGCTTGCGGAAAACGGCCTCCGTTCGCCCCCGGTGGGGGGGGGGTCGGCATTGACCAAAACCAGCCGGATCGCCGCTTCGAAGAGTGGGTGGTCGGATTAGGATCGTAAGTTGCACAAATCAAGTTAAAGTACAATATAGATTGACACCGCCGATAAATTGTAAGACCGATTAATGCAATGCATTTTGATGAAAATGTCTTTACCAAAAAATTCATTGTTGACCTGTGTATCGAGAACGTAATTCTGTCCTACTAGGGTGGCTACTCAATGGAGAGAGAGAGAGAGAGAGAGTATCTGTGTGTGTGTGTGTGTGTGTGTGTGTGTGTGTGTGTGTGTGCGTGCATGTGCGTGCGTGTGTGCGTGCATGTGTTCCACCGTTCTTCCTGATTCTTCTACGCCTCGTCCTATACGTAGGAGGTCCATGTCTTGACGTGGGCCATTATATGGTGGCTTGGTCGGCGCCAATGTGTGGACGGTCGACGGCCGGATTTCCCCAGGTCTTAGCCTTGAGACGAATCAGGTTGAATATTCTCCCGGCAAGTCGCCGCCACGAAGGAGCCGGCCACGCACGAGAAAAAGGATGGTACATCTTGTAGACAGTGAAAGCTTTGGTGCCATAAGGCATCCGTGCTTGAGCCTGCTTGTTCGACTCGTGAACGGCTCCGTTCCTGGCCTTTTAAAATGTGTACAGACACGCGAGAGAATAAAGAGGGACAGATGGACAGAGTATTAAAAGGGAGAGGAGAGAGAAAGAATGTGAGTGAGAGAGATAGGGGGGGGGGGGGGGGAGAGAGAGAGAGAGAAAAGGAGAGAAGAGAGATAAACAGAATGAGTGGAAGAATGGAGGGAGGGAGGGCGTGAGATGTATATATATATATATAGATATATATACATATATATATATATATGTATGTATATATATATAGATGTCTGTCTATATAGAGATATATAGACAGACAAATAGACAAACATATAGAGTGAGTGATTGAGTGAAAGAGTGAGTGAGTGAGTGAGTGAGTGAGTGAGTGAGTGAGTGAATGAGTGAGTGAGTGAGTGAGTGAGTGAGTGAGTGAGTGAGTGAGTGAGTGAGTGAGTGAGTGAGTGAGTGAGTGAGTGAGTGAGTGAGTGAGTGAGTGAGTGAGTGAGTGAGTGAGTGAGTGAGTGAGTGAGTGAGTGAGTGAGTGAGTGAGTGAGTGAGTGAGTGAGTGAGTGAGTGAGTGAGTGAGTGAGTGAGTGAGTGAGTGAGTGAGTGAGTGAGTGAGTGAGTGAGAGAGGGAGAGCAGGCAGACCAACAGACAAACAAACAAACAGACCGATATGCAAGCAGATAGGCAGACATATATAGAGACACAGAGAGAAACAGGAACAGAGAGAAACAGAAGAGAAGGAGAACGAAATGGTAGACCATTTTGTGCTCAAGATTAATTACTTTGATACATCACTTAAACAATAATAGTACAGACTTAACATGTTTGTCTAAGGGAATATGTAGGCATGTGCCGGTTCCCGACCAATGCCTCCTTCTGCGACAACGGCGATGACGCATTTCCTATGCTGCCTTATCACCCAGTTGACGCCCACTAAAACATGGTTAAACCAGGGTCGGCCCCTGGATAAAACACCCCTGCGGTGAGCGCGGGTCAAAAGTAAAGGTAAGTTCTTGTATAGCGCATTTCCCAGTCCTCGTGACTGCTCAAAACGCTTTACATTTTACTCCTTGGCAGACCTATTCACTCGAACACCATCTTGACTTCGCTGAGAAATATTCAGCCACGCTGTTAATGCGTGAATACTATTCGTACACAACTATCCTCCACTGTCTTTAGTCAGATACTCATTCATACAGCTTAGTTAACTGAAGCAATGTAGAATAAACGAACAGGATTCGAACCCGCGTTCTCTCAGTCGAAAGTCCAGAGCTCTTATATTACAGTATACACGCTGTGTGCATGTTCACTGTACACGTCTCACATGGGCGAAGAGAATGACGTATAGTTTTTGCATCCAATATTGCTATCGGCTGCTAAAAACGTGGTACGCGGAATTAGTCGACGCCTATTTGCTGTTGGCGATAGTGATGTAGACACGATTCGGCGAAGTCAAAAACGCGCGCACCGTTGTTTTATTTTCAAATTATTAAATTGTGGACCTTATACAGTGTTCTTCCCCTATTGGCTTCTTTACGTTATTATGTCGTTTTGTTTATTGTATTTGGTAAAGCGTTACATTAAATTGAACTGAATTGATTACCGGACATGTATTATATTTAATATCTACAAACGTAGCTTTAATTGCCTTCTCGTTTGCGCCACAGATCAAATAACACAGGTTAAAGACACAAAGTCTGGTTGTTTTATCGTCATCCAAATACGTTATATAGTGTAATTTACATAAGACTAGCTTACACCCAACAGCGGAGCACCAAAACAATGACATCAGCTGTCACCAATACAATGGCTTGAGCTTAAACTCATTTACTTTGGCACCATCTGGAGGGTTGTCCGCCTCTCAGTCATCTTAAACAATTATCTCAAGTAGAAAGGCCCTCCAGACAGCATAGCATGTTGCATACAAATATATTCTAACATAAAGACCGTCCAGAGGTTTTGATTAAATGTATTTACACGGTAAATATGTTCGAGCACCATTGCAACACAACCAGTCTATATACTGTTCAAATGCACATGTAACGCGCTGTAAGACTACTCAAAACGTTTCACCTCCTGGCAGTTGTGTTCATTACAACATCATGTTAACTTCTCTGGGAAGTATTCAATCACGCTGCAGTAATTGCGCGAAGAATACTCATTCACATATAATACTACCCGCCATGCATTGCGTATGGTTAGGTACCCATTTACACAGCTCAACGAACTGAGGCAACGCGGTGTGAACGACCGAGTCCAAGCTATGAAACGGTACCGACAGGATTTGAACTCGGATTCTTCAAACGAGAGTTGGATGTTCTGAACACTGCGCCACCGCGCAATACATCGTTCAGGATTTGTTCGTGAGTCACTCAAATCCGACGAAAGCCTCCCGCTGTCTATTTCTGTGCAGCTCGTGTTTATTTGTGGTTTTCTGGCGGACGCATCACGAGTGTAACATCTTCATTTAGACGTGACTGGAGAACTAACAACAGAACCGCGCCCTACATCGGCTCAAGTGGGCGGCACGTCAAGGCAAATAGGTCGTTACTCACCCGGATGTGAGTAACCACTCCATTTCAGTTTGAACGTTGGAAATGATTTAATAATTTGGTAATAATTGTAGACGTAGCACATGTGATGGAAGATGTATAAAATATAAATTTTATAAACCCATATATATTTTTAACTGAGTATTTCTCCTTTTAATTCTTCTTTGTCGCCTTCTTCGTTGTCTTCCTCTTCTTCGTCTTCTTGTTTCCTTTTTTTTTATTCTGTTTACTTTTGCTCTTCTTGTTTTCTTTGTCTTCTTCTCTATATCCTCCTTTTTCTCTTCTTTGTAATCATCTTCTTTTCCATCTTCTCCCTTTTCATCTACTTCTTCTTTCATCGCATCATTCTTATTCATCGTCTTTCCTTATGTCTTCTTCGTCTGCCTACCATCGACGTACCTGGTCCCAGGCAGCTGGAGGTTAAACAGGAACAATTAGCATGTTATCTGAGTAACCCAACGTATAATACAAACATTCCAGAACAAACGGAACATATGTGCACAGAACACTTGTTTAACTGTAACGTCTGGAATGATATTTGCCTGGATGCTGCTCTAAAACCTACCAGAGCTGCTTAGACATCTCAATGTTTACTCATTTACCTGTGTGAAATTATTACTAAAGCTTCAAGAAATAATATACACTGTAAACGGCTCATGAAAGTGTTCGACAATGTTGTATTTTTTTCTTACTACTGCAATTACGTCAGAGTTTGACTTTAATGTTCGGCAATATGAAGACGTGCTCGTTGTGAGAGACGTGCCTGGGTAGCCAGAGCCCACACGCACCCAGCACAGTTGCCTGGGGCTCGCCTGTCTAACACACTCCACGCCCTCCGCATGACACCAAGCCTTCGTTTTACAACTTAATCGCACATGGAACTAGTCCGACGCAACCAAGACCAGACGTTGAACAAAACACACACACAAAACACACGCACGCACGCACGCACGCACGCACGCACACACGCACAGCTGGGCGCAGGATCGGTCGCCGGGACCTGCGACCCTGTTCCCTCGTTAGCAGACACGGCAAATCCCGGTTGAGTTGAGAAAATATTCGCCGATGTTTGGGTGAACAGGTTGGCCGAGCATTCGTTTCCCACGACCGGCCAACAAGTTCAAATTGCAACGGACATTTCGATATGACCTCCGTGCCGATAAAAGGTTGCCATAGTATGATAAGTTTTGGCTGCGTCGCAAGGTTCTGACTTAATGGCTGCAGCTTGGGTTGTGTATAAAGCATCAAAGACATTCCCGAATTTGTGTCACTGGCACGCTTTGAGTGTTCGACGGGCTGGCATGCCGAGAGAAATTCCAGCCAATGTTGTGTCCGATTAAATATTGTTATTGAGATTGTGTGACATTAGTTTTCATGGCCAACCGAAGGCTTATGTGACCCCGTTATTTAACGGGTGGGGGAGCGTGAGGCGAAGGAGGGTTGTATCATCACCAACCATCTAGAGCCTGCGGGGCTTGTCCTTGCAACAACATTTCAGATGTTGTAGATATAGTAACTAAAATGTACAAACAATTGTTTTTTTAATGGTGGTCAGTGGCGGTTATGTTTGTAGGAATAGTCCCTGCGCAATCATTGATGTGTGGCTGAATGCTTCCCAGAGAAGTCGCGATGGTATTCAAAATCTCTCCTCACTTCATTTGACCCATCACGAATAAAAGTCGTTGAATACTTTAAGTAATACGCGCAGTCGGTTTACTCCTTAACGTATTCACTGACATTATCACGTTTATCTAAAGGCACAGTTTTCAATAACTATTTAATAGGAAACAGAAACCTATACTGTGCTCGTTTATATGCGTCTTGTCTTGTTTGCGTTCTCTTGGATTCTGATGTCACGCATACCGATGGAGCGAAGTCAGGATTGAATTTCTCTGTTACAAGACGTGGAGTTTGCTTTCCAAACCAAGACAAACAGTTTGTCAAGAAATTAAAACAAAATCACTATCTTCATCAGTGTTCCAAATCAAAATTCATGAGAATTAACTGTCACTGAATGCCAGTTTTGCTGAACGACAAGACCCAAATATACGTTGATCGTTTCACCTACCCAGCTACTGTGATGTTCAAAGATGGAGACTATTTTATTGATACCAACGTCTCGTCTCGTCTCGTTATGTCTCGTCGATTCTCGTAAAGGTATGGAGAGCATTTCAAAAACTCATCAAAGCTAATAGACCAAAGGGCATACACGAAACACACACAAAATCTGACAAAGTTGGCAACGACTATGTCATATATGTAATATTTCGTTTCTCTGACAGACTGAACACTCGCATACAGTTGAACAGAAACTGGCAAATGCCCAACTCAAACGGTTGCCTTGGCCTTTGACATTAAATGGAATTGGTTTTATCAACAATTAGGTACTTAATCGAAAAATGCAGAACCAACCAAGATAACAACATTGAGAAGAGGATGGAAATATTTGGGCTGTGCTCAGAGAATGACGAAACAAGAGCGTGAGAGCAATGGCGGTTTTGAAAACCACACGGTCAAAGGAGAGGGGGACGCCAGAAAATAACCTACCAATAAATTCAGGCTAATGACAGAGGACTTTGAAAGAATACCTCCAAATAGGAATGGATGACGGATTGTTTTCTGCCTTGTGGGTATACTTATACAGGGAATCAGCAAGAAAACAAGTCAGTTTAATAAAACGATGTGTTTTGTGTTAACATAACTAAGATAGTCGTTGACATAATTTTATTCTACGGGACATATATTGGGTTATATATGAATAACCTTACGTCATAATGTAAATGTAGAAAGCACCACTCTTGCACATATATTGGATTACATGAATAACCTTACGCCATAATGTAAATGTAGAAAGCACCACTCTTGCACATATATTGGATTATATGAACAACCTTATGCCATAATGTAAATGTAGAAAGCACCACTCTTGCACATATATTGGATTATATGAACAACCTTATGCCATAATGTAAATGTAGAAAGCACCACTCTTGCACATATATTGGATTATATGAACAACCTTATGCCATAATGTAAATGTAGAAAGCACCACTCTCGCACTTTTTACGTCGAATTATGACCGGGATCAATCAAACAAATATAACAGTTGGTCCAATATTTTAATCAAAACTGAATATGATTTTTGTACAAACGAGCCAGCATGTTGTAGTAAATATTGTGGATAGTTTTGACTTTTCGCGAAATGAATAAAAAACGAGACGAGAAAAAAATGAACGGAAGATAGACAGTTCGACATGCGCGGTAGTGTAGTAGATAGAATACCCGTCCTGCACGCCAGGGTCCTGAGTTCAAGATTAGGACCAGGCACCGTGCCTTTGGTGAAAAACATGACTCAACACTGGGGATTGTGCATCCCTAATGATTGAGAAGTGGGCCTCGTTCCATTAATTGGGGCGATAAGGTGACCCCCTTTAGTGCAAACACAGAAAGGTTGGCTTGGCGATAATGTTACGAAAAGGCTGACTGGTTGAATGAGACCTCACAAGACCATAACCTTCTAGTAACCACAGCGTATTACTCATATTAGTCGGTTAATATAACTTTGCCAAGTGTTGGGAAATAAAATAATTAGAACTAGAACATGTATAGCCAATTTGAAGCTGCCGATGGATTTATCATTTCTTTTATTCCCTACTTAACCTTATTCACAGCGAATTGGTTTGGTTACACATTTTGGTTGCGAACACGTTTGGTATGAATTGTCGTAGGTTCGAATTAATGGGGTACCAATCACGTGGGATGCTAACTTTCGCGTAACCAACAATTGCATGTGTACAACATTTGCGATTATATTGAAAAGGCCAGGTTACACAATATAGTTCTGCCCCAATATTTCGGGCGATATGACATGTCACATGACAACGCGCACCAATATTATGTGTGCGTTTGGAAGACCGACATGTCTTGACACAATGGCCTAGATCTTGACTCGCGCCACTCGTGATTTGAGCTTGGAAAGGTCATGACAGGTGCAACTGCTCCTTGTCGCTGATTGGCCGCAACAAGACAGACATGCTATTGAAGAAATGGAAACGAAGACGCCCGAAAGTAATCTAATATCAAACAATCTCCAAAGAAATATTAACCCCAAAACTAATGACAGATAGTAGGATGCAAAGGTCCAGTTTTAGAGTATGTGCATCGCTCTGCGCAAGGCCTTCTACCTTTGCATCGGCACTGCAGAAGCTCCCGGCACGCCTTGGTAGCTTCACGAAGCGTTAACCAAGTAGGAAACTAAATGAATTATTACATATATGAGTGAGAGGTTTGCTTATTACATGCATGACCTTGGCGACAATGTCCATACTTATGTCTACAAAGTCTGAAGATTTATTTTTGGTACACACTTCCACTGTAGTTATACGTTTCTCCTCATCGACATAAACTTTGGTCAATACTACCTCCTAAATAATCATACACAGGATTATTGTTGATATTATCCACTAAGTTTGGTCCAACATTTGTAAAAAAACATATTAAAAACTCATTTGCCATTTCTGTTTTGTTGGTAATGTCTCGATCGCCACATGCTAGATATGTTGGAAAGTTCACCGAATGGTGTTGTTTACGTAACACATTATTCAATATCGCCCATGTTTCTATAGTGTTACCTTTTTCTGACAACCGAATACTGTAGTATACGTTTTCTGCCAATCTTAAGATAGTAGTTAATTAATTTTTGTATGTTTTATATCGAGACTCCGCAGTTACAGAAATGTTCTATATAGAACATTCTTCTTACGAAATGCGTTTTAAAAGCCATTTGTTAAGCAGGGTTTTGCCTATATGTTTGCTTTATCCTAACCTACTTAACAGTGCAATGATGATTATACAATGTACTAAATCTATTGACAAAATGTGTATACGCCAGGTGTGCATCGTCAGCTTCTAACACATTACCCCACTTTTCTTGCCTCATACTTTCAATAAACTTTTTACATTATCATCTTTTACAAGTGTCACATTTATGTATTTCTATATCATAATTACATAAAGAAAATATCGACAGATGATCACTGATTTCATTAATTAATAACCCAGTTCTAACTGAGTAATTTGTTTGATTAGTAAATATGTCGTCTATCAGAGTACATGAGTTTGCAGTAATTCGACTCGGTCTATCTATTATCGGAAACAAACCGAAACCATACACATAATCCAAAAATACGCTTTCTCCCGTTGTGTGTCTCTTGTTTTAGGAGATCGCTATTAAAATCACCACCTACAAAAATATATTTAGTTGGCTTGACTTCACTAAACTATTGCTCCATATTCTCGCAAAATAAGGGTCTGTCTGAATCAGGGGTTCTGTAGACACAACACAACACAACACACACACACACACACACACACACACACACACACACACACACACACACACACACACACACACACACACACACACACACACACACACACACACACACACACACACACACACACACACACACACACACACACACACACACACACACACACACACACACATACACACAAATATATACGGGCACGCCAAATTCCTAATTTGGCGTGCCCGTATACCTTTTTGAATGGGCCCACATGACCGTGTCCCTTACACCCTTGGAAAAGTGGTTCAGGTTACAATAAGGTGAAGTTACGCCGGCGAGGTGGCGAAATATTTTCAGCTTACAAATTCAAAGTCATGGACATACATACATGCACACATGCATGCCTACATACATAATTACACACACACATTCGAACGTACATACGAAAACAGGGGTGCTGTTAAAAAGGTTATATTTCACGTTCAGTAACATTTGAAATTCAAGGTCAAGGACATTTAATCTGACGTGGAGCCTCCCCTAATCAGATTCGCCATCAAGTTTTACGTAATAATTATGCGGTCCAATGTTTATGCTTTTATCCGGCAAGTAACGGTTCGGCCTATAATTGGCCTTAAAGGGACTGAAAACATGAATTCATGTTATATTACATCCTGCTATCTATTTCCAAACTTCACATGGAGTTTCTATCGGAATCTCTTGCCGGTCCCAAGGCCGGGTAAAGAAGGAGGGTTGAGCGTGGGGCTAACAATCGCATCTCGTAAAACACATTGTTACAGAAACTAATACCAGAGCACAAACTATTTGTGGTGACAGGGATGAAACATGCCAGGACACCCGACTGATGACGGGTGACAGCCAAAACCAGCTGAAAGGTTCTCTACATGATGGCAATGCCTGTAGATGAGCTGACATAGCTAGTGACCACAGCCTGCTTGTTGGAAGCATCATCCTGAAATTGCGCAAGGCAAGGAAAGGGGAAGAGTGATTGACTCTGGCAGACTGAAAGATGTTGGGGGTAAAGCAAGGCTTCAAACAAGAACTCAAGAACCGTTTCTAAGATCTGGGAGAGCAACAGGAAATTAATATTGACGCGTTCAATCAAGCTTTCAGAGAAGCAGGAAAGAAAGTCTTAGGATACAAAAAGAAGAAAAAAGAATGGATCCAGATAAAAACTTGGCAGAAAATTGCTGAAAGAAAAGAAATCAAACAGAAAATAAGATACACAGAAGTAGACAAAGAAGTAAAAAGATTGGCAAAGCAGTCAAGGAAACGTACACAGAAAGACTTGCAGATGAGGTGGAGGAAGCGGCCAAAAGACAATATCTAAAGACGCTGTATATAATTACCAAAATTGTAAATGGAGGGTTCAGCAACAATGATGTACTAGTGAAAGACAAGGAAAACTATTTTATATTCAGTGAAGCTGATAAGATTGAACGGTGGACAGAAAATTTTCAGACCATTCTGAACAGGCCAGAACCCCCTGACGCAGCAGAAATACCAGCAGCAATAGAGGATCTGGACATCAACATAAACGCACCAACTATGGAAGAGGAGAAAGCAGCGATCATGAGAATGACGAATGGCAAGGCAGCAGGAGTGGATGAAGTGACAGCAGAACAGTTGAAGGCAGAAGAAACACAGATACTATGGTTACTGACAGCGATTTTTAGTAACATATGGGAAAATGAAAGGACACCAGAAGCATGAAAGACAGGACTGATAATCAAACTTCCCAAGAAAGGAGACCTTTCAAACTGCAACAACTTGAGGGGCATCACCTTGCTGTCCTTCACCAGCAAGGTATTCAGCAAGATTATTTATAAGAGACTGGCAGAAATACTTGACAAGCACATCCGACAAGAACAGGCGGGCTGTCGATCGGGACGGTCTTGCACTGACCACATCTTCACGCCTAGACAGATTTTAGAGCAACGTAAAGAGTGGAACGCATCGCTATACGCCAATATTGTATATCTAGATAAGGCATTCGACAGCATTCATCGCGAATCTCTGTGGAGGAAATTGCGCCACTATGAGTCTATCAGAAACTAGTGAACATAGTGAAGATGCTCTACAGCGATTTTTCATCGCAAGTGATCTGCAACAATGAATTGACTGATACCTTTAAAGTCAGCACCGGGGTGAAACAGGGATGTATACTCTCCCCATTTCTCTTCATCCCGGGAATAGGCTGAATTATGAAGAGTGTGGTCAGTGAAGGAAGAAGAGGTATACGTTGGACCCTTACAAGCCATTTGGAACACTTGGATTTTACCGACGATATAGCGCTGCTCTCACATCGACACAAGGATATGTAAGCCAAGACAGATAGCGTGGCAAGAACAACAAGACAGCTTGGACTGAAGGTCAACAACAAACAACAAAACATTTAAGGATGAACAGCAGAACGGAAGCATAACAGGAGGTAGATCTGCATGTAGTTATCGACGAGAAGACCATTAAACAAGTGAACAGCTTTGTATACCTGGGCGGTACAGTGTGTGAGGATGGAAGAAGTAGTAAAGAAATACAGAGGAGGGTGCAAGCAGGAGCAGCAGCATGGAAGAGGGTAGAATGCATTATGTGGGACAGAAAACTGAAGAAACAACTGAAAGGAAGAGTGTTAGAAGCCTGCGTTGTACCAGCCTGTATATATGGGTTGGGAACACTGCCACTGACAGAGAGACAGGAGGAGAAACTACAGGTGGCAGAAAACAACTGGGTAAGAAGAATATGTAGAGTAACACGAGAGGATAGAAGGAAGATGAAGGAATTGAGAGAGGAGATTGGAATGAAAAAACACCTAAAGAGGAAAGTAGCCGGTAACAGAATGAGATGGGCAGGACATGTACACAGAATGGGTGAAGACAGACTGGCGAAAAGAGCGTGGAAAGTAGAAGAGGGTGGCAGACGAAGGAGAGGAAGACCAAGGCTGAGATGGAACGACAGCATAAAACGAGACCTGGGGAAGGCTGGCGTGAACAGCCATGAATGGATGGCAATTGCGGACGAGAGAGAGAGGTGGAAAGAACTGACAAGAAAAGTAGAAGAAGCTACCGAGTGACGTGGACCCCATCCCGCAAGAGAGCAAGGGGAAGAAGAAGAAGAAGCAGAACGGAAGCAGTCGTCATGTTTAATGGTGAAGACATAGAAAATATAGAAGATTTCACGTACCTGGGATCCAAAATTACAAACAGCGGGGACACAGAAAAAGAGATAAGAATAAGGATTTCAAAGGCCAGCCAAGCATTTGCAGCGGTCAGAAGTACGTGGAGATCAAGACGCATCAGCACAAACACCAAGATCAGACTGTTCAAGAGCAACGTTTTGAGCACCCTTCTGTATGGAGCTGAATCCTGGAAGATGACCAAAACCATCAGCCACAAACTAGAAGAGTCTTCTAGAACAGATGCCATCGAAGAATTCTCAACATATTTTGGCCGAACACCATCACGAACGATGAGCTACCGAGGAGGACTGCTGCCAAATCCATCACCCAAGAAATCCAGAGGCTTAGGTGGAGATGGATCGGACATGTTCTACGAATACCACCTCCAGCCTTACTCAAAGTTGCCCTCAAATGGAATCCTGATAACCGGAGAGGCAGACCGAAAGAGACATGGAGGAGGACGGTAGAGAACGAGATGAAAGAGCAGGGATGGACCTGGGGATACCTCGAAAGATAGGCAACAGATATATCACAGTGGCGAGCTTTGGTGGCGGCCTTATGCGCAACTCCGCGCGAAGAGAACTAAGAAAGTAAGTAAGTATCTATTTCCATGTCCACCAAGCCAAAATAATCAAAACAATTCAATGAATTAGAAATTCCATATGTTATGCTGTGCATCCGGACATTTTCGAATATAATCTTCTTCTTCTCTGACTTTTCCCGTCATCTGGGGTCGTCGGTATGGCTGGTAATTTTCTTTCTCCATGTCGCCCTGTCCATCACCACATCTGCACTCAGACCCACGATTTCCATGTCTCTTCTGTATGTGTCTTTCCATCTGGTCTTCGGTCGTCCTCTCCTTCTTCTTCCTGGTATCTCTGCATTTAGCACTCTTCTCACTATGTGCTCCTCTTCCCTTCTCATCACATGCCCATACCATTTCAGTCGTTTCTCTGTTATCTTTTGGATGCTTGTGTCACTCTCGTTGCTCCTCTAACATATTCGTTTCGGATCTTATCTTTTTTGTTACTCCACACATCCACCTCAGCATCCTCATCTCATTCATCTCTATCCTTGCTTCTTATCCTTTCGCTGTTGCCCAGGTCTCAGCCCCGTACAGCATTGCTGGCCTGACTACTGTTTTATAGATCTTTCCCTTCAACGTCACTAGCATCCTCATGTCGCACAACACTCCACTGCATTTCTTCCAATTTCTCCAAGCTGCACTCACTCTCTGTTTGATCTCTGTTTCCATGCCTCCTGTCTCTTCCACGACTGACCCTAGATATTTGAAGTGTGTCACTTTTTCCAGCTCGTCTCCCAGTATCTTTACAGTTGGTCTGTCTATCTACTCATTCCGTTCGAACATGAATTCCATGAATTGGGTTTTCGGTCGACTAACCCTCATTCCTCTCTCTTCCAGTGCCTTCCTCCACGTCTCCAGGTACTCGGTCATGTCTACCTCCTTTCCTCCACACAGCACAATGTAATCTGCGAACATCTTTGATTCTGGTGCATCTTTTTTCCCCTTCTCCGTCAAGACGTCCATCAATATGAGGAACAGGTATGGACTCAATGCAGATCCTTAGTGCAACCCAACCTCTACGCCAAAGTTGCTGCTTTCACCAGCCACACTGCGTACCTTTGTCTCACACCCCCGGTACATATCCTGTATCAGTCTGATGTACTTTTCCGGTACATTCCTTTCTCTCGCACATATCCATATCTCCTCCCTTGGTACCCGATCGTATGCTTTCTCCAGGTCTATAAATACCACTCTGATGTCCTTCTGTCCCTCCCTGTGTTTCTCTACTGTTTGTTTGAAAATGAAAAGCGCATATGTGGTACTCCTGCCTGGCATAAACCCAAACTGACTTTCATGTATGTCTGTGCATTCTCTCATCCTCTTGTCTATGACTCTCTCCCATATCTTAAAGATCCCTAGGTAGTTCTTACACTCCTGAATGTCACCTTTTCCCTTGAAGATTGGGACCAGTATGCTTTGTCGCCAAGCCGATGGCATGTGTTCTGAAATCATGACACAGTTGGATAGTCTGCATAATAACTTTACACCAAATTTGCCCATACATTTCCAAGCTTCAGCTGGTATTTCATCTGCTCCTACAGTCTTCCCATTTTCATCCCTCTGAATGCTTTCTCTGTTTCTTCGTCACTGATACTCCTTACCATTCGTTGATTCACATCCCTCTCCTCGGTTTCAACTCTCGGGTTTTCCTCGTTCATCAGCCAGTTAAAGTATTGGCCCCATCTCTCTTTGATGTCATCATCTTTCATCAGTACTACTCCCGTTGCACTTTTGACTACACGTATCTGGCCTATGTCCTTTCCTGCACGGTCCCTAGCTGCTGCTATTCTATAGATGTCCTTTTGACCATCACTTGTTTCTAGGTTGTCGTAAATCTCTCTACTGCTTCTTCTCTCACTCTTGCCACCACCTTCTTAGCCGTTGCTTCCGCTCTCTTATACTCTGTCCTGTCTATCTCTGCTCCTGTTCGTTTCCAATTCTTCAGTCTGTCTTTCTTTTCCTTAACTGCATTATCAGTGTCAACATTCCACCACCAGTTTTCTACTCCGGGCTTCTTCTTCCCCGTTGACCTCCCACATACTTCCTCCCCACACTTCCTGATCTGCTCCGCAGTTTCTTCTCACCATTCTTCCACGTTCTCCGTTGTTACTTCATCTTTATCTGATAGTCTCTTCGCTATATTTATCCTGAAATTCTCTCTCACTTCGTCCTCTTTTAGCTTCTACCATCTGATCTGTTTCGTTCCCACTGTTCTCCTCTGTCTTGTTTTCCTCACCTCCAGTTCAGAAAACTAGTACCCTGTGTCGTGTGGTGATGGCCTCTGAGGGTAGTACTTTACAGTTCTTTGATTCCTTAGCATGCTCTTTCCTCACCATGATGTAATAAATTTGGGTTTCTCATCCCTCTCTGTTATAGGTTACAAGGTGGTTCCTTCTCTTCTTGTAGACTGTATTCAGTATCCTCAGCTGGTATGCTGTAGCAATGTCTTGTACCCCTAATCCGTGTCCTCCGTGTACGTCATTATATCCTGTCCGATCTCTTCCGACATGTCCATTTAGGTCTCCTGCCACCACCATTCTCTCGCAACTTGGTACAGCTTGCATCTCACCATCTATGTGCTCCCAGAATTCCTCGTTTTCCTCTTCTGTGCATCCAGTTTATGGTGCATAGCAACTGATAACATTCCACACTTCTCCTTCGATCTCTAGTTTCACTCTCATCACTCTATCGCACGGTCGCTCCACTGCTAGTACTCTGTCTTTCAGATCTTCACTGAGTACAATTCCTACCCCATTCTTCGTCCCATCTTCTCCACGGTAGTACAGTTTGTATCCGACACCGATCTCCCTTGCTTTGCTCCCCTTCCATTTTGTTTCCTGTACGCACAATACTCGCAGGTTCTTCTTTATCATCAATTGTACTACTTCTCCACTTCTCCCTGTCATGCTCCCAACATTCAGTGTTGCGAGTTTAATCTTCCTCATTCTCCTTCCTGTTTGGATTAACTTCTTTAGTCGCCTTCGTCCTTCAGACGATAGCCCTTGTCCATTTATCGCTGAGCTCGGGCGGGGTTCTCGCGCGTCGCTTACAGGGTACGCCCTAGCACGGGCATTCGCTCTATTTAATCCAGCCATATTTAAGGGTTTGACTTAGGTTTTTATAGCCGGATGCCCTTCCTGCCGCCAACCGTAGTTATAAGCAGTGGGCCTAGCCTCTAGCACCAATGTACCATCAACCTGTGAGACAGCAGGTGGTTTGAGATCGGAGTTGTTCTTCTCCTAGATCAACTACCTGACGAGGTTAATGAGCTGGGTCTGCCCGGATTTAAAATCACAGTTGTCCTTCTCCTATGGTAAGTCTCGTCCACGGCACCTTCTTTTGTTTTATCCGGTGCAACCCCTCATACTAAGGGCTTCCCCCATCCGCCACCCAGGTGCAATAGATCACTTCTATTGCACCTAAATCCTTGGAAACCAAGCTCAGCGGCGCACTAAAACAAAAGGATTTAGTCAATCTCAAAATCTTTAAGCAGTATTCCAGTTTTCAACAGATGGGTCAAGGCGCTAGGGAGATATATGTTAGATAAGCAAAGTTGTAAAGATAAGTTTTTAAATGACGACGGAATTTTGTAATATTTTTAACTGATCTAACACTAAGACGGAGTATATTCCAAAGAGTTGTTGAAGCAACAGAAAAAGTTCCAATGTTAGTGTTGACTCTAGGAACCAAAAAATAGGTTAGAACTAGATAATCGAAGCTGGATAGGGTTTCTTACAGGAGTAAGCTGTGAATGCAAATAAGATGGATGCTCACTGGACAGTGCCTGGTATGTAATGGCACAGATCTTGAATATTATACAACATCGTACAGGAAGCCAATGCAAAGACTTCAAAAGTGGTACAGAGCGAGAAAATCGAGGAGATCTTGTAACTACCCTTGCCAGACAATTTGGGACACGTTGAAGTTTTGTAATATCCTTGCTAGCGATATGATGAAGGAGGGAATTGGAATAGTCAAGTCTGCTGCTGACAAGCTCTGTTGCAATAGTTTTAGCAACAGAAAATGACATATACCGACGAATACGGCGACAATCACGAATATGATAAAAACAGCAGCGGCACGTTTGAGATATTTGTTGTCGGAAATTGAAGTTACTATCAAAGAGCACTATTAGATTCTGCACCGAGGTTGCTGGCGTGATATGCTCATTCAAAATACGCTTAGGGATAAAACATCAAGTTTACTACGCTGCATTGGAGTACCAATAATGATCAGTTCAGTTTTAATTGCATTTAATTTCAATTTGCTGTCAGTCATCCAGTGGTAGATATCTTGGAGGCAATCACTAAGTTGGTTAAGGGAGCGATTTGTACCCGGGGTATCCTGAGTATCGTCAGTGTAAAGATGATGATCCAAGTTAGGTATTTGTATAACAATAGTTTTGTGGCGTGGTGTAAAGAGTAAAAAGCAAACGCCCAAGAACAGAACCCTGGGGAACACCAAATAAAGTTGCAAGTGCAGCCGAAAAGCAGTTCCCAATCTATATGGTTTGGTATATATCAGTTAGGTATGAAGAAAACCAGTTTAGAGCTGTGCCAGATTTGCCGTACCACTTTAATAAGCATTCAATGAGAATGTTGTGATCAATCGTGTCAAAAGCGGCAGAGAGATCTAGTAAGGTAAGTGCAGTCACTTTACCATTATTAATGTTCAAGTTAATGTCATTGTGAACCTTTAAAAGGGCAGTCTCTATTGAATAAAACTGTCTATGCGCTGACTGGAACACATAAGACATTTGTGCTAATGTGAGACCTTAGACGACTTGCTATAACCTTTTCTAGTATTTTGGAAATAAAGCTGAGGTTAGAAATAGGTATATAACTGTTTAGGTAATGCTTAGGCAGAGATGACGTCTTAAGAAGTGGTATGACATGGGCGTATTTGAAATCATAAGGAAAACAGCCAGAGCAAAGTGATGCATTTATAATATTTGTTCAATTTGGTCCAATTAGTGTATTGAGACATGCTTTTAGCGGTATTGTTGGAAATGGATCACGTTCACAAGACTTATTTGGGGAGGACATAATTATTTTCCTAACTTGATCAACTGCTGCAGGTTCAAATGATACAAATAGATAATTTACTTGTGGAATGTCTATATTGACATTACTTAAAGTATGACGTGGGAAAGCAGAACGAATAATATTTATTTTATTCTTAAAGTGACTAGAGAACGAATTACATAGATACTTAACTGACACATGATCAGGTAGCGATGGAGCAGGCCGTCTATGTAGAATGTTATAAATGCAGTTCCATATTTTAGCGCGCTTTTTGGGATGCCGAGATGTGACGTCACATATGACATAAACTCGCATCAGGCCGACCCTTTCCGTGCATTCAGAGCATGTTTATTCAGACAAATCACAATTTGTTTTCACATATATATTTACTTCGTAAAAACATAAACAAAAAAGTGTCGAGAAAATCAATGGTTCGGTCTGGCTTGAACCGGCGTCGCCCGATTGTAACACAAATAACACAAAACCAACGGTGCTACCGCTTGAGCTACCGAGAACGGAACTTCTTTGACTGATTTAAGTTGTTATGATAAACTGTATAACTCCTTCATATATCGATATTCTAGTGATATTATGAGATTATACACGTTACTTTCTGTAGATGGATACAACGTATGTTTATTGGTGTAGATTATCTCCCGTGGGTTGCAATCGATATAATTATTCTGAAAACGAGCCGAAGGTCAGCGAAAACCGAAACCTCGCCGGATTGTAGGCCCATTCGCATTCATTGTTTTGAATAAAATTGGATTCACGTTGAACCGTAAGATAACTGCTTGTTTCTCTATGATGACTAGTGTTTGTACTATATCGGAATATCGCACAATAACTCATTCTGACGCTCGTTTCGACCCAAAAGCATCCTTGTAAACATGCCCTGAATGCATTGAAAGAGTCGGCCTGATGCGAGTATCTGTCAAGTTTGACGACACGATAGCACGTGATCGCCTAGCTCATTACATTTCTATTTTCTTCGGAATCGCTACACAGACGGGCTTAAAATCGAATTTATGTTACAAATGCATTGTTCTGTATTCTTTTAATGTTCTCAAATGTTGCATGTTAAACTTTGTGTACACATTGTAAACGGATTTTAGCTTCTTTTTTAGTTCCTTTAACAAACCAAACTAAAAAGAGTGCGAAATAATGGATGAATAAAAAGGTCTGGATGACAGATTGCGTGTTACCCTGTCTGCCTAATAGCACCGGAAGCGATATAATGATGCATATTTCCTTAGAATCATAAACCTATGTTTGACATAGTGTGATCGTTAGATCCAATTACTGGATTATGTGAATAACATTATGTCATAACATAAATGTACATGTGCACCACTCTTGCACCTGTGTCGCCGAATTATGACTAGGATCAATAAAACAAACGTAACAGTTGGTGCATCGATTTATCAAAACTGAATATGATATTTGTAACAACTAGTTAGCATGTTGCCGTGGATAAGTTTCATTTTCGCGAAATTGTTAAAAAGGAGACGCGAGAAGAATGAACAGAGAAGGAACATTTTGACAGGCGCACTAGCGTAGTAGTAGGACATCCGTCCTGCGCAGTAGCGTAGTAGTAGGACATCCGTCCTGCATGCCATGGTTCTGAGTTCAAGATTAGGAATAGGCACCGTACCTTTGGAGTAAAAACATGATTCAACATCGGGGATTGTGCATCCTCGTTACTGAAATGTGGGCATCGTTTCGTTAACTGAGGGGGGGGATAAAATTACCCCCTTTAGAGGCAGCACTACGGACGGCTTGGTGATAATGTTATGAAAAGGCCGACTGGTTGAATGAGACCTCACAAGACCATAACCGTTTAATAACCACAGCGTATTACACACATTAGTCGGTTAATATAAATTTGCCAAGTGTTGGGAAATAATTAGAACTAGAACATGTGTAGCCAATTTGACTCTGCCGATGGATTTATAATTATTTCTCGTTCGTAATCTTATTCACAATTAATTGTTTTGGTTATAAATTTTTGTTGCGATATTGTGTACGAATAGTCTTAGCTACAAATAATGCGTGTGTCAATCGTATGATTATTAGTAACCCAGACCCAGATCCAGCGGTGTCTCAAACGTGTTTTCGACACGTGTGCGCGACGACGAGGCGTCAACGGCGGCAAGACAATCATCTGCCACATCTTCCTTCAGAGGCCGTGTCTCGACGCAGACTGAGTCGACTCTCGCACTGGCGTTGGTGGTGATGGTCTTCCTACATCTGACGGTCTCCCAGCAGTCACGCGGTATGGTGGCACACCTCCCACGTGATACAGCAGTCACGAGATGTGGAACCGCCCATGAACGTCGCATCTGAGTACCGGGAGGCGGGGAAACGCCCACAGATCTCGCCTGTCGCTCTCCTCCAACAAAACAATTATCATATCGATCCGGACTGACGCGATGCTTCGTTGTCAGATGTTTTCACCTATAAAAGCCTCGCGGTGTACCTGCAGTGCATGAGAGCTTCTTACGGTGCACGAACGCAGTGACAGGGTCGTTTGGTTGTATTGACGCAACGAGTTCTTTGACTGTACTAACGTTACAACAAGTCGGGCTTTATTCACACACATATCGAACAAAGGTAGGCGTTTGTATACTATTTGTCAACTTTGATCGTTGCTTTATCAAATACTACTGTCGTGCAACAACGAAGTAATAACTGTTTCAACTATCATCTGAAAATTAGAGGTTATATTGTAAGAAATTATTTATTACAAACTTAACTCTGATGGAAAATGTCCAAAAGTTAAATTACTCATCGGTACAAATGGATACCTGACTTAAACTACAGTCCAACTTTACTGTTTGGTTATTGTGGTTGGGCGCAGAAAAAACAGTTGCTAATGTGAATGAACTTGATAAATGAAACTATATTGCCTATTGACTAATCTGTAGGCAAACTAGCTTGTGACACAAACCCCTTCCACACTAGAAGCAGTGTTTTCTACTCCAATCCAAAATGAACCAAATGCAGTTGGAGCAATGTTGAAGTCAAACAAACCAAGTTACTGACTGTTAAGCAGGGTGCGGTTTAATTACTTGTATTCGCGTTAGGACGCGCCGTAGAGTTCGCGGAAGCCAAAGTTCGACCGCTGCGTTCACAACAGTCTAACAGGAAGCGCGGCCAATGTTCTGCGAATTGATCCCCGCAAACGAAACCTGAGTCTCCGACTATCCTCTTTTAGAGTGTCTTCTTTTTCATGACCGTGCGTTGGAGACCGCACCGCCTCGCGTTACCCAAATCTTGACTGGGACATAGGCGACAAATCCTGGAAATGTGTAGATGATTCCGCGCGCGTACGTGCCTGATATTGCGTGGTTAATTCTTTCCCCGGTGCGTGCTGCACGTGCTCGCCAGATCGTGATAACCGTGATGCGTTGCCGACGACATCATTGTTGGAGACCATAACAAAAGCGACCGGCAAATGTTGGCGATCATTGCCGCGCTATCTTATCGAATCGTACAAATAGATTATCTGCGAGCACGCACACCAAGATGAACTGCCTCCTCACAGATGCAGTCGAAACGGATATCTTCATTTAACGGAGTAAACATCGCCGTTTAGATTGATTGCAACGTCTCGATTACATTTTTGATTAAAGAATCCTGGACCTCTTGGAACACGATTACAATATCAAACAATGCACGGCTACGATTATAGAAATACGGTTAAGTTTAAATCATCTTCGATGTCTGGCAGCAAAACAACAAAGCGCTTAATGGACGGACATATGACATGTTTTAAAGGGAAAAAAAGCACATTTTGGTGTTATGAGCATAAACGTGTTAATACAAACCAACCATATGCAACTACAATCTACACCGGACATTACAATGAGGTGTAAGAAGGTAGTTAAAAGTGTGCAATGTAATTTTAAATATATTATTCAAATGACTGCAATCAATTGGAGGCGTCAATTTTAATAAATAAAATATAAAATTACGCTTATATAAATTGTTCGATTTGGCGATATTGTAGACGTAATGCGTACAATTAGTTACAATTATTACGATTACACGCTGACGTTTTGTTCCATTATACTTTTTCAAGTATTGTAAGATAATACCACATTTTTATACTTATGCTTGTAATCGAGTCCAACCATATTGCACATAGGCCTACTAAACCCCCTGATCGGAACTCAAAGCCAGACAAACGTTCCGAAATAAATTCGCGGTGAGCTAATAGGTTGAATGTATATCTCCCGTCAAATTGCGTTTCATAAGTCCGAAATAGTGTTAGCAATTAAATTCTTATACCGCGAAAAGTAAACAAAGCAGTCAGATTATAAACAACGTTTAAACCGCAAAGCTCTTTGGGGTTCAGCGATGTCGCGACGTTCCATCATTCAAGACAACCGAGTCAGCGAAGTAACTGTTACAAATTACCACCCTGGCTGATTACGGGTTCCGGAACAGACAACCAAACTCTAATTGCAACGATTATGGAAATATTTCATAACCACTCGTTGCGTGATTATAGTAAATAACGCAATGAATGGATGATCGCGTCATCTGTACTATGGCTTCTAAACGTGCGTGTCTGCGGGGTAGGACGCAATGCGTGCACCAACATCAATTTAGGTTTTAATTGTTGTCGCGTTAGCTAGACAATACACATCTACGTGTGAATCGAGATGACACAATAATGCTTGTTCTATTTAATGATCCAGTTAGTAGCACACATTAAGGCATTCTCTTTTGTTTGAATGAATGTAGTAGTGAGCGTTCTTTCTTGTCTTTAACCATATGCATACGCTTACGTGTGTTCCATACACATTTGATAGACTTTAATATAACCATAGAAACATAACGTGTGCTTACTGCGCAATGTATGCAACATACCTTTATGGAATATAACTATAATATATTATTATTAAATATGCTCAACGAAAAAAGAACAACATTGTAACTTTACAAAGGTTGCAATTTGGTGATGACGCCATTGTCTAATCTACGTTCTGTTTTACATCGCTAGTTCAAAGAACAAAGAAGTATCTATCGATTGTGTAAATGCTAGTAATTGTCTTATGAGGGTTGTCTAATGAGTGCTAGCCACACACATATGAGAATTTGACGCGTCGATGACAATTACATACAAAGGTAACAATGGACTCCCGATTGATAAGTAAATGGTTTCTACGTCCTCTTGCCACCTGATGCCAGATATTTTGTTTGTCAACCAGATTTCGTTGAATCTTGTTAAACAAATTGCTGCGTGACATGTGTACGGAGAACTTTTCGACGGGATTAGAGGATGTCCGTGCACACGCGAACTATTTCCGTTGTATTTCCAATAACATTGGATGCATATTATCGAGCTTTGTGGAGTTTTTAGTACTGTGCTTTGTGGACACTGGAAGGCATTGGTGTATATTATTGTGCTCAGTTTTGTCGACATTCGTTTTAACATAGGAACGATGACACAACCACAATACATCTGCAAATAATATTGCGTCTGTATAGAAGAGTACATCAGCAGACCACCATTGGTGTCCGTTCGTCAGTCCTTACGTGTGTACGAGGAAATCTTACATCATTCCTAGTGTCAACGGTATGGTCATAATTAAATAGGAAAATAAGGGCTGCAAATATGCCAACCATAAGTGGTAGCAACAAACAGTAAGATCGTACCCGATTATCTACATCCGGTGAGTTGATGCGCCTGCTCAAAAGGAGTCTACCATGCAATGTTAGATACACGGAATAAATCGCGAAACATCTACACTTTTCGCGAGAGTCCTTCTTCGGGCGTGTTTTCATACCATGCCTTATTATTTGAATGTCTTATGATAAACGCCAGTACAAAATAAGCTTTATTTAGATGTTCGAAACCACAAGGAACGCCGTCTGGGTTGCTTTAAAAATCCACTAGACTTACAGACACCTCAAAGGAGTTGGCACCTTTTGGAGTACAGCGAATTCAGTTGCTCAGTTGACCACACGTGATGAAAGGCCGTTTTGTTGCTTAGGCAATGGAGAAGACCGGCAGCCAAAACAATGGCAGCAGCAGAGCATTAGTCAGGACATTGGGCTACTTTGTGTTCTCATTTGTATCTGAGAAGTACAGTGGTTAATGCATAAAAGAACTCTGCATTGTCCGCGGATGCTGGAGGTTGTCACGCAGAAAGACCGACTAATACATATTGTATTGTGTTATTTGACACATGGTGACCAATATCCACACACAGTTACACACAGATCTTTATATATATAGAGAACTTACACTGACATCTAGTCACCAACTACGATGTCGATGTCACACACACGGTCGGCATATCGAGTGTTGCTGGACAGATTCAGTTCTTTGAACTCGTTGGCAATGGAGAAAAAAACACAAATGTGCTTTGCATAATTCTGACTACGCATTTCCATTGAAACAAAGTTGTTTTTTATTGGATTATAGCGAAACTGGAGCGTACATCCAGCATAGTAAGTCGACAGACGGAAGGCCACACAGCGCGTTTCTCTTGTTAACTGCAAGTAGAACACGACGAGCATGCTTTGTTACAGAAACCAGAGTGCTGTATGGGTTTAATGGACCTGTGTGTTCTATTTGCTGTTAAGAAATAACGAAGTTACAACCGTCTTCTTTAGTGAACAAGTCAGCCACTAAATCGCCTTCTTCTGCTTGCTTCTCTTCGTCCTCTCACCTTCTCTTCCATTCTTCTTCATTTTATTCTCTTCTTCTTCTTCTTTTTTCTACTTCTTCTTCTTGTGCATCATCCGGTCTCGGTGCTATTTCGTAATCACACAAAACTATCTGTTGTCTGGAAATTGTAATCTTATTTCTTCACCCCCTCTACATGACAGCGCGGTGCCAGTTTATTTTTCCTCCATGTTGGAGACACACTGCATTCGAATAGAATTAATACGAAATTGAACCACGCCATGTGATTGAACATTACGCCGGTTAACACCCCGACCGATCAAAATATTGTGCTCTGACTATTCCCGAACACAGACGGGTGTAAACGATACGTCGCTAGAAAGGTTCAAGGCCCTTTCCGATCTCACGCGACGTCGCTTCAAAATAAGATCATTTCTATTTCAAGCGACGTCTTCGCGATGCAATGTGGTCGAATGAGACAACTCGTCTAAGCGCTTCCCCGCTAGCAAAACTCTTTGGACAAATGAAGTAACAGTGACAATAACAAGTCTCCATCACTAACCCAATCAAGTCTTGCCAACTGGGACGCGCGACGGTGTGGCATAGAGTATTCCCAGCTTAACACATAGAGAACACAAATGTCATAATATTGCAAATCGTAATCTACCTGCGAAAAACATCGAATCCATCTAAGTTGTAAAATAGCTAGCGTCGCTAGTGATGGCTTATAATTATGCAATACTAATTATTACAACCACCTGTGAAGTTTATATTTTGTAGTAAACGGTGCCTATACCACAACCTATATAAATATGTGGGCATGTTCACACACACACACACACAGTACGGTGGAAGTACAGTGACGACTGTGAAGGTAAAGCGAAGATTGTAGACGGTAGCAAAATTGAAATTATGACAATAGGTGTAGTCCGATGATGCTAGATGTTATAGCGACGATAACGGAGAAGAACAACGGTGTTAGATGTTGGAGGAACGACAATGGACGCGAAATGATGACGCTATATGTTAGAGCAATGATACGGTGGTACGACGGTTTTATACGTTAAGAACAATGATAACGGAAATGGAACGGTGACGCTAGATTTTAGAGCGATAATAATGGACGTGGAGCAATGATGCTAAATGTTTAAGCGATGATAACGGATGTGAAACGGTGGTGTTAGATGTTGGGACAGTGACAACGATGATGCTAGATGTTATAGCGATGACGTTAGGCGTAGAACGATGATGCTAGATGTCGTAGCGATGACAGTATATGTAGAACGCAGACGACAACAGGTGTAGAACGAAGAACGAAGATGTCAGATGCCATAACGGCGACACTAGCAACCGAACGATGATGCTAGATGCCGTAGTGATGAGAATATGTTGTAGAACAATGATGCATATATACCTATAACGGTGGTGTTAGATTCTTAAGCGATGGCAATAAATCTAGAACTGATATACTAAATCGTGCAAGCAGCACTGTTGAATGGTTCATCGATCACTCTTACAGAAAAACTTCATTAAACAAACCTAACACGATTAATCTGTGTTCATCCATATAGTGATTATTGCATCATTTGATGGCACACAGATATCGATAACGTTCACAAAAAAATGATTAATTAAATACAGCAAATAAGATTAATCCGGTTCAAGCTCATAATGATTCGATCGGTTAATTATATATTATATAATTATATAGTTTTTGTTTGTATTATTATTATTATTATTATTATAGATTATCAATACTGTTCACTATTTCAAAATCGCGCACGTGTTTGCTAGTTAAATATGCGTACACGTAAACATGCAGTGTTTATGTGTGAATACTGTACTGAGGTAGAGATTAATGTAATATAGTATGGGAAAGACAACGGATATAAAACCGGTCTTAGATGGACTAAAGTAGTGATGCTTTCTTCTTCTACTATACTACTATTACTACTACTTCTACTACTACTACTACTACTACTACTACTACTACTACTACTACTACTACTACTACTATTACTACTACTAGTATTATGACTACCCAGTTGTTGTTATCAATGGAACTCCAATTGTTACATCTGCAGTCGATACAAAAATGCTCACAAACTGGACGACGTTTTCTCCGAATCTAACAGTGGGCGTCTAGCGAACTTGATTTCGTGGGACTGATTGCATTCTCGAAATTTGATCGCCATATCGCGTTTGCATCAAGCTACAATCTAGATAAATAAATGTGCAATGCCCTTCTCGAGTCGATATTAATTCTGCGTTTCGCGGAACGTGTACGTTAACTGGCCATCCACATATGTCAACGTGATCTGTAAAATGGTGAGCAGCCAAGAGTCCTTGGTATAATATTATAGAAGGCTACTTGACGTGCTTGTTTTGAAACACTATCACGACGTTAATCAACCATCACCAGTTTTAAAATTTACATTAATATGTCCGGCTTTAATCGTCACATTACATTAAATATTTGCCATTCACGTAATGTAATTCTGCTGTCTTCTATCTGTAAGGTATGGTCGTTTTTCTTCATTGTGAAATCATGCTACACAGTAGAAACTCTATGCCGAGTATTTGACCGGTTTTAGTGAATCGGACGTTCTAAATATCAGTTGATTGTTATTTGTTGATAAATATATAATATTTGTATTACATATGGTAACGTAATTTTAGTATAAGAAAGATCAAACGCTTTGCTTTTAAAGACAATGCGGATCTACGATTCCCCTGCATTATAACTAAAAACAGGTTTATTGATAGTTATCTATGGGTAAACACGGTGTATTTCTAAATAATTCCACACGTAACAATGTCATTCCTTGTGCCAAGTCAAAACGACTGCCATTTCGCGCCAACCGGAAACGGAGGAAGAGACAGTGAGTCTGCGCAGTATATATATATATATATATATATATATATATATATATATATTAAACGATTTATACTAACATTCGTGTTCTGTAGTAAAGGTCTTGGCCAATACACTATATTGCACCTAGCAGTAATTTAACAAGGTTGAACGAGATTGCTACCCAAAAGATTAAGTTGGCAAGTGGCCAAAGATTAGTTTATCGAATGTCCAACTTGTTTTTATGTATAGCCTGTCCATATTAAATTGTATTTGTAAAAATACTTATAATGTCACAATACATATAGTACACAGTTTGGTCTATTCAAGTATCGTCCTCTGAGTCCAAGCTACACTGTTCGTTTACTAAGTTGTGGAATCTTGTTCGACCCATTTACATTTGATGAACATGTTTTGATCAATATCTCCATAGCAACTCAATATCTTTGAAACATTTATTTGATTTCCTCGTTTCTGTAGAGTTATTAAATCACATTGCACCAGGCGTTTTTTACTTGCAAATGAATACATCCATGGTTGCAAGAGCACTTTATTTTTCTATTACGATTTATATGCATCATTTGCGGGTCTATGAGTTCGTGTCAGGTTTGCAAAAGGGCCAGCAGTAACTGAATAGTCCTCCACTTTGACGTCGGAGTTATTGTAGCTAGTTAATAGATTGTTTGGTCAGTAACTCTATTCTTAACTAATAAGTGTATACGAGATGAAATTACTACGTCTTAGAAAGGATTTTTCAAGATTGGATGATGTTATATTATGAGGTCTTGAAGAAATCTAACTATGCACATGACGTAGGTTTATACGTCCTAGTCACAGAGACACACAACATAATCCCCGGTTTAGTGACTGTTAGTTTATAGTTCTCTTCAGTTTGAGCATTTTAAACAGTCGTCATTTATGGATGAATTTGAACCCGCTTATACAGTCATACAATCACTAATTCACTTCTGTAGTCACTAAGTCACTTACACACTCTCTCAATCACTCACGCTAAACCGCGTTCGATCAATTCTTAAACGAATAGAGAATTATACTAGCTCCAGACAGTGACCTATTTAGTGACAAGAGAGATGCGAAGATTGGTCACCCATTAGATTTCCATGCTAGACTGTAGTGGCACAACGTGGTATGTGGGATTTGTTATAACTGCCAAGTAGGGGTTATAGCCTATTGTCCCACAGACACTCCACTGCTCCCAGAAATAACGAAATGTTGAGAGAGCTGGTTAATTGCTAACCAAAGCATGGACAGAATGAGACCATGCCTCACGTATCCAGAACATTCGTTCGGGATAACGGTTCCCGAATCTGACAATTTTATGCAGGTCAGACATCCATGGTGAAGAATCGTGATCAATTTTCACAGGACCTGTCCAAAAGACGAACAACTGTAGAATAAACAGAATAATAATAATAATAATGATAGTAATAATAATAAGAAGAAGAAGGAGAAAGAGAAGAAGAAGAAGAAGAAAAGGAAGATGAAGACGAGAAGGAGGAGAAGAAAACGAAGAATAAGCTGAACAATAAAATGAAGAAGAAACAGAGTAATAATGATAACAATAACGATGACAAGAATACACAAAGATGAAGAAGAAGAAAAGGAGAAGGAGAAGGAGAAGGAGAAGAAGAAGAAGTCGTAGTAGTAGTAGTAGTAGTAATAGTAGTAGTAGTAGTAGTAGTAGTAGTAGTAGTAGTAGTAGTAGTAGTAATAATATTAGTAATAGTAGTAGTATTTTAGTAATAATAGTAATAGTAATAATATAAATAGTAGTAATAGGAGTAGTAATAGTAGTAATAGACGTAGTAGTAGTAATAGTAGTAGTAGTAGTAGTAACAATAGTAGTACTAGTAGTAGTAGTAGTAATAGTAGTAGTAGTAGTAGTAGTAGTAATTGTAGTAGTAGTAGTAATAGTAATAGTAGTAATAATAGTAGTAGTTATAATACTAGTAGTAGTAATAGTAATAGTAGTAGTAGTAGTAATAGTAGTAGTAGTAGTAATAGTAGTAGTAGTAGTAGTAGTAGTAGCAGTAGTAGTAGTAGTAGTAGTAGTAGTAGTAGTAGTAATAGTACTAGTAGTAGTAGTAGTAGTATAGTAGAAGAAGAAAGCATCACTACTTTACTCCATCTAAGGCCCCCCGAAGACATTCTGAACACACTTAAGAAACCACCAGTGGTTCGAAGAAGTGATCCGTTCGACAGGCTTTAATATAGTCAATATGACTATCTGACATCGATGCGAACTGACGTGGATGTTGTTTTGTCAGGCGCAGCGAAACAGCGTTGCTTCTAAACCCAGCGTACGAGGAGTCAGGCAGTACACCTGCATGACGTCACCAGACGAGGAATCTGCCGAATTTTGTTTACTGTGAGCCGTTTGTTCGCGACCCCGACGCTTTCGACAGCGAGCTATCGGGACGCGAAACATCCAGGCGGCGTGTGCCGTTCACACTTTGTGGAGCCGACACGTCACCGGCGCGAACAGGTAAACAGCTTCCTAGTTCGTTGTCGACTCGCAAACACTTTTGCCTGGACATTCCGCGCCACCCCGCAGCCGCCCGCCACCCCTTGTTGTGGTCCGTTCCGCAACCATCCGGGGATAGATTATTGTTGTACTTCCGAGTTCAAGGTGGACGAATACAGTGCAAGTTAACTTGAGACGGTGCCATCTTTCCAGGATTTGTCGCACTGTGTAACATGTAGTTGTGTGTCAGAAGAGCTGCTGGTTTTGTGTGTGGGCGGGGGTGGGTGTAGGGTGGAGAGAATGTACATACACGTTTATATTTTATGTGCCTATCATTTAATTCATTGCTTTAGTGTGCATGTACCAAGCATTATTTACGTCGTTCTTATCATTGTATTTTTTGACAATCAGGTACTGTAGTACTAGTGTCCTTAAGTGATGGTCTGTGATAAGCGTGGACTTGATCATGTGTAGACCCCTTTATATGCCCGATTTAGATTTAGCCAAAGTCTCTGTTTATGTTACATAGCTAGATTTTTAACGTATTCTTGTGTGCTATTTATAGATGTTTATAGTGTAAACTTTATAACATGTGTATTGTGATTGTGTTTTATTTTTTATATAAATAATATAATGAATTAATTTAATCAATGTATAAGTTTGAATATTGTTTTAATATAATGTTTAAGTCAGACAATAAAGTATCATTGATTTGAATTGATTGGATTTATGAGCATTGACACGAATTTAAGGAGTAGGCGCCTATTTTTGGTCATGATGATCGGAAACTAACATTTCTGGTGACAGACTCACACCTTGTAGGGGTGTCGGTGAGGGAAAGTTCCCCGCGTATGAAGACAACATCTTGTTTTGGTAACATCTGACGGAGAGCACTTCTCATATTGATTTTCCCCAAAACAACTGTGGTACAGTGAATTCTCACTACTAATCTTAGTCACCGTAGAGACTGGAATAACCTGAATGGCGAGAATACCCTATTAGTGACATTAACTTACTATAATGTTACAAAAATAATTTGGGACTATTCTAGGGTGACCTTAATTGCGAGGTGGCTGTATTACCGAGATGACAATAAGCGTTGTTCGACCGTATTTGACAACTCAATAACAGGTCAATGCCAAGGCACGTGTGCGCTTTTGTGATATATCTGAATCGTTATTTTGCACATAGAACTAAAGAATGTAATGCGGCACCTATATAATGATCTGTCCTGATCTGATGCACTGATCCGCCTGTGCCTACGCGACGACTACGACACGATGTTTAGGCAAATCTCTTTTAATTAAATTAACAACAAATGAAAATGTGTTAATACAAAAAAAACTAATTTGCAAGATGAGTCATATTAGTATCGTCTGGATGCGGTTATACATTTGGTCTTATCGGAAAGAAGCCAGCGGTGTTGCATTGTTTTTCCAGAAACGACTTCGAAATTCGATGAGTCAACGCCGAGCCTGGGGACGACGTAATTACGTCCGGAGAAAAAACGAAAATCTTTTCCCGGAAAACAAATTCGCCAGAATTTGCCACGTTTTGACGGATGTTTTTCTTTATGGTTTCGTGTAAAATTGCACAAGCGCTCATGTTCACGCCCGCAGCTTCAAAACAGGTCACATTGCAATGCATTTTTTAAATACACTGTCGTTCTATAAAGTCACGTGTACGACGACATTTAATCTGCGCAGCGGTTCGTAAACTACGAGTGCATGTATAGTCTAATTCCGAGGAAAACACTTTGTCTTCTTTGTTATTATATAATAACTTTAAAAGTGTCCTGGAATGACGTGGGTGTACCTCTGAACTTTTATAATGACCTCTCTCTGTTATAAACTTACCTAAAGTGCATACCATCCTGGAATTGCTTGGATTGTCGAGACAGCTCGCAGAAACTTCTGGAATTCTTCTGATGGTCAGAAAAGGAAGTGGTACATGCAGTGCATTTGTTCTCGCGACAGTCTTGAGAACAGCAAACACCAGAATGAAACAAATAATTGTAACTGACACTAACGGTGTTTAACCTTCCAGAATTGTGGGTTTATCGAGACAGTTCGAAGAAAT
Organism: Escarpia spicata; assembly: GCA_963995525.1. Lineage (NCBI taxonomy): Eukaryota > Metazoa > Annelida > Polychaeta > Sabellida > Siboglinidae > Escarpia > Escarpia spicata. The sequence goes on from OZ023212.1 coordinate 7,362,367, forward strand.
CCTGGAATTCTTGTGTTTATCAGAAATGGAAAGGGTAAATACATTGCATTTGCGCTCGTGGCACATCGAAAACAACAAAGAGGGAATAGACATACAAATAAAAAACCACTTCCATCACGAAAATGGCCATAGACAAGATGATAGGCCATGCATTACCACCATCACAGCGACCCCACGGCGGAAGTTGCAGAGTACAAAACAAATATAGTGTCTGATCTCTTCACTGACTGCAAACAGTCTTTGCAGACGTCCCTGCAGACGACAATTGCTTCAATTCAAATGTTTTTGATACATGTGTATTGTGCTGTTTGAAAGAAAGCGGTATATATATATATATATATATATATATATATATATATATATATATATAAAAGGTTTAGTTATCACTACTCAAAATATAGGGGCCTCTTATTTACACATTGCTACATAATATAGCTTACTCTAAAACATCGACAATTCGCGCTTGCGTCCTGCTTGTTGAGGCGTATTTCAAGTAATGAGGCAAGTGATGAAATGAAGATATTCATTTCACGTTTTTTCAAATTTACAGACGTTGTTAATGTAGTCTGGTAGTTTTTTTGTTTTAAACCGAAAGTTGCACTCAATAGTCGCCATATAATGCTCGCCCCTGAAGTCATTTCTGTTCCGCATGAGCTGGCTAAGCGACGACCATAATCATGTTATATCTCCTTGAAGTCTGCAAACCACACACATTGGAAGAAACGCTGATTCACATGCGGGTTTACCCTGAAAGAAAACCCGCACAATCAGAAGACGACAACCTTTCGTTTCGAAGAAAAAATTAAGCACCCCGTCAGTTGGGGTGAAATTGGCGGAGAATGTGCATTGCCCGCATCCCGTCACCCCGCGCTATCTGCTTATCACCGCGCGCTCGGTCAGGCCGGCCGCCGGCGTTGCACAAATGGCGCCGATCACCCACCGTGCCGCAGCATGTTTCCCGTTCCCTTCCGCTTGCCGTTAGCAATCACTGTTTGATAAAAACGATTCGGCGCAGATGCCACGCGTCCAGCTGCCGCAGTCGCTGCTATCAGCTATCGGCCGTGATAAGGGAACGCGGCCAGCTCGCCCCGCGCCGTAGACGGGCGGCCGCGGTGGAGGGCAAGCCGAGAGCGCGCCGCCATGCAACACCTGTTGTTGGTCCGCACTCACGCCCGCAAACTCCGTCGACGCATCGCCCACTGCGAGCCTCGCTGCCCCGGCAACTTATATTCGCGTCTATTTCCAGTAACAGTGCGCGGTGAAGTTTCCAGTTCTGCAGCTTCGATTTCCGCCTTCGAATCGAAGCGGGCTTCGGTTACACGCGTCGATGCCCGTCGCAGTCCGGGTCGATAACTAGAGAAAACAATCATGCGTTCATTTCTCCATGTTCTGCACCCACAGTTGGTGCTACATCTGGTCGCCATGTCTAGGGAGAAGTTACGAAGTGCACACGTCGCCTACGTATTTGCACTGGGGTTATTAAACTCTAATTTACGACGTGTTCATCGAGAATGCTTGGCCCTGAACCTGGTTGCATTTGTTCAACGGAAAGTGAAAACTATCTAACATTCACATGCTATTGGACAAGTGCGTGCGCAACAAACATATATGCAGTGTTCCCGTATTGTTTTTTTTATAGAATGGCTGAATACTTTCCAGAAAGGTCGACGCCAGAACATTCGAAGAACAAGTCGTGCTCTTACACTTTCATGTCAACGTGGTCGCGACATAGGGAACACCTCAGCTTACGTAGATAAAATTGCGTGCGTATGCACTAAAATTTCAAATGACAAAGCATTTTTTAATGGGATATGGGCCTACTCATCACGTTCACAATGAGGATCATCATTATGAATGTGGTGGACATCATATAGTTGTTTCATTTTTAGTCACACATGGACATGTGTTATTTGAAACTGTATTAGTTACATATGTTATTGCATACAGTTGACGGCATTGAGAGTTTCAGGACTATGCGTTGTCTTGAAGCACCAATGCCTACAACACGCAGCAACTGTCATAGATTCATAACCTTTGCAATACGTGAACATAATACAACTCATTGAAGACTCACCAAGTAAACACACCTAAAATTATGTAAACTTGGTTGCGAAGTCGATACCTGTTTCACGCGGTGATTGGTTGTTTGTAGTCAATTTGCTGTAGATGTAACACTAATATATTCCGACGTACTGTGTACACGCTACGACATCAAGTAGATCACGCAAATGGACATGGAATTCATTGATAGTGAGAACAATGTGTGATAACCAGGAAACAATTATGCTATTATACTTTACTAAAGAATGTAATGCGGTACCTATATAATGATCTGTCCTTATCTGATGCACTGATCCGCCTCTGCCTGCCCGACTACGACACGATGTTTCGGCAAATCTCCTTTAATTAAATGAACAATTTATTTAAAGGAAACCACAGCTTCAGTGCGGCAATTAATCTGAATGAACTTCGTGACAAACTAAGATATCACTGGTTAAATCTGTTGGATGCCGTGGCTGTTTTCTCCTCGTGTGTCAATCTGTGTCGCATGTTTTGCTATGACTTTCTTGAACGGTGTCGCTATTCGTGGAAACGTCACCTTCGGGAACTTCGTCCTGATCCTTATGTGACAGGCTTCACAGGTAACGGAAATCTCAAAGGATTGTTCTAATGACCAGTTAACATAATCAGTTATCTTTTGTCACAGGATGACATGTTTGATGTGATATTAGAAAGATAATAAAGCTGGATCTACATTAAGTGTGTGCAACTGTAATAGATAGTTGGCTCGTTGTGCTAAAACAAACATGTGGGCGGACACGAAGGACATTGTACAATTATGTTATCAGGCTTTGATGTTTTTATCTCTGATAAATTGTGTTTCTTTACATCTGAACTCCCAACAAGTGCGGAAGAAGCCTCTTCAGAAATCATACCATACACGAAGAAAAAAAACACCTAACAAATTGGTGGGTATTCCAGTTTAATAGAAGCAATATTGAGTCAAGACAACATCATATTTTGCGTCGATACGAGCGATAAATATATAAATGATTAAAGGCATTGCATATCAAAATGAATGTGCTCGGCTACTGATAGACCTATAAAGAGTATTCAGGTAGGTTTGATTCACGAACGAAGTATGTTGTTGGCTGACTATTTTTCGTGAATCATGGCAGCGTTAAAGGCGGACGTTGTTTTGCAAGCAGCGGTTAATAAGTATGCTTTGGGTTAACAATAGCGACACTTCCTACAATGTCGGTCTAAATACCTTTCATCGCGGAGTTGGAGACGGAATGCTTGGGAAAGGAATGCGCAAGAAAAGTCTCGCGTGCAAACAATCCGAGTGAGGCAAGCGATAGGTGGGCGTTGCACGATGAGACACTACGCTGTAGGGGCGCGTTAGATAAGAGTGCGCTTTTTAAACGGTGTGACAACGGATATTCCAACATTTGGAATCTATCATTTCCGGTTACATCAGCCGACAGGAGGGATCCTTCGTTAATCTGCGCGCTGGCACGGCTCCAGATCGCCCGGAACCTCTGTCCAAGTAGCATCCAGTTCAGGGCGGTACCTACTGCATACGCTGCCCAGGTTGGGCGGGTAGAACCAATTAGACGCCGGGGTACCTGTTATCGCCGGCGCGGCGCTTGTGTTGACCCACAAAGAACAGGCGGTGGTTGTTTGTGATAACCCCGATGACCCACTTCACCGCCGCCGCGGCAGCAATGCGTAAGAAACGCAGAAAATGTTCCTTGTCAAGCGGCCAAGCACTTCCGCCCAAGCAACCAATGGGCGCGCTCGCCAGAACAGCCCGAATATGGGCGGGTGGAGATTACTTAAGTTGATAGCGCGCTCGATTGTCCCCAGTACGAAATCATCGTGTCGAGGGAGACTGATGTCGGAGATTGTTATCGCGACTAGCTCGCTGTGACCGAGGCGCTGTTTCATTCGGAGCAGTTACACAGGATCGGAGATCAGTCCCATTTGTTGGATTACGCGCAATGGCATCATCGATGAGCTTTGGATGTGAACAGAAAGTAAGCATTTACTTAGCATTTTTGACCTACAGGTGTATTTTCATCGTTGTGTGTGGCAAAACAGTCGATTCATCTTTTTTTTAAATCTTTTTCAGAATGTGGTAGACCTAATATATGTGCGTTTAATATATATATATATATATATATATATATAAAATATATATAAAATATCGTTGCATTTTGAGCAAAGTTGCAAGCACAAGTGTTGCAAGGACGACAGGAATGCGTTGATAAGATAACGCAAACTTATGCAATCTTATTGCCACGTGTTGTTGTTTTCGCCAGTTTCGCGCCGTTTTAGTCGCACATGACGCAACTACTTTCGGCTTTCATTATGCAGACTGTGTTGTGCAGAAAGCATCGATAGCACGACATAATACTCTATCTATATTGGTGCGTTTTTATCTTCCTTCAGATGAAGTTAGCGCCGGCAATCTTCTTGCTTGTTCTCGTCGCGTTGGACTGTGTCGTCTGCCTACCGCCAGATTTCTTCAGAAATGGGTGAGTGTCTTTGCATTGTACCATGATTAACATTGTCCCTAATTATCTACTTTCTCCTGTTTTTCTTCTGGTTTTTTAAATAAATTTATTGCCGGATGCATTTCGCATAAACAGTTTCCGGTATGTTGGAGTGCCATCAACCACCGAGGCCTGATTGTGTTACAGCTTCGGTCACGATTCTTTGTTAATACGGCGCTAATGTTCATGGCGCATCATCGTAATGTCTCCACTCACTCTCCAGCACCACGTGGCTCCAAACTGTAACACGTCACAGGTGACTCTGACTAAACTTGGACAATATTGGCACCGCAAACGCAACGTAAACGTGTTCTTCACTCGTCGCCAACCGATAACGTAATACTTTCTTCGAGACATCTACCCAATTGTCGACACAGAGTGTTTGACTCAGTATCGAGTTCTCTGGCGTCTAACACAGCCCACGTTGTGAATAAATATTGATCTTGATCAGGTTGCAAAACTTTATGTGTTCGTGGCGTCGATTGCAGTGGGTGCATGTATGTCGGTGCACGTACGTCAGTGCAAGTCTCCTGCGGGGTGTCTTGTTAAATCATGTGATTAATCGTGTAGGCGTTTGCAGTCATTCGAGTAATATTTTTTCCTGTAAAGTCTGTGAGTTGGGGTGCAGCGTTAGTGTGGGTTTTTAGGGATATGAAAACGTAAGTCAAATTTACACGTTTGTTTCAAATGTATTCCCACTGTTTGAAGACATACTTATTAAGATAGCACGTGTGAAGATTGGAAGATATCAGTTTGAAATTGAAGATATATATATATATATGAAGATATGAAGATATGAATATTCTATGTCTGAAGATGTGATGATATAATCTTAAGATATGAATGTATACGTGTCAGAATATAAGACATATAAACCCTTATATGTGACGAGTATAAATATGAGAAGTTAGGAAGATATACGTCTGAAAATATGACGACATAAATATAAAGATATGAAGATTATAAGTATGAGAAGGTATAAGTTGTATAACAATCTATAAGAATATCAATTTTAAGTAGGAGAAAATATAAAGATACACAATCTGAAGATCTGAAGATCTGAAGATACCAATGATGGGTACAAAAAATCGAAAATATATACTGGCACGTGCACATAGCCGTAGTACCCCGTCTTAATGGGAGTGCCCCGAACAATTATTGTACGTGCTGCGACTTTGTCCTCGGGCCCTCTAACAGCCGTGGCGATGCCGAGGAAACGTTCCCACACCTGCAATCCCCACCCATACCGCTGCGACGGTGCTGTTTTTGTCGACTTCGGTGCCAATGCTAGTCTACTTTGAAGAATGTTTCTAATTGTTCTAATCTGAAAGTCCAGGTGTGCCTTTAAAACGGAATACAACAATTTCGCGGTAATCTGTTTGATAAATTCAGGGACATGCCACTGCATTTTATATCTTGTTCATTATTTTTAATTTAAATATTTACTTAGTAAGTCGTATTATTATGTTGTCATCGGTTTTCGTTCTATATTAAACAAGTGCGTCATTGTTGTTGTTTTACTGTTATTGCCGTACGCTGTCAGAAAAAGTCAGGAACCCGTGTAAACGATAGGGGAAAAGTAATCATACCATAGCGCTAGTGTACTCTATATCAATTCTCTTTACGCTATCGTCTTCTCTGTAACATTTACATGGTACAAAAAATAACCGTGCGGCGTGCGTTGGCAACAATCATTGGTGTCCACGCAAACAGGCTTGCTGTCTCATTCCATGCACTCAATTGATATTCTATTGTCGACAAAATTGTGCCGGTTTGCGGTAACCACATCTGGCGCTACACGAACATTCGCTCTATGTTTTCTTTAGCGTAATGCTTTTTTTTAAAGACCTGCTTCCGTAGCCGGTGTACCAAGCACGCCCAACCCACCGGCAACGGATGTTTGCACTCATTGATTTGACTTATGATACTGAAATGGCTACTTGTTTTACTGGTATACTATTCGGTTGCAGGCGTACAGAGCCGGTGCCACCTAGCAAGCGCACCTCCGCCAAACTGCAGATCATCTTCAAGGCGTGTCGATTCTGCTCGTTCTTCAGTCCAGCTTTCGGCCTCGATTGCCGCAGGAACAAAAACGAAAACCGGAAGTTGTGCATACGTGCCTACGGCTTCTACGTGCAGAACACGACCCAGCGGACGCGGTGGTGATCGCTGTTCGCCATCTGTGTCGTGGTCGTCGTCGCCCTTTGAACTACTGCGCCACCGCGAGAAATCGCGTCACACTATTGGGACACTATTGGGACTGCAGCACCCAGTGAATAGCATCGAATTGCTCACCGACACACCGGCGCATCTGTAGACGCTCGTCCATTGCCACGGCGCCGGTTTTGTCTTCACGCCCGATCGCCCGACCATCAAAGCAACATTCACTGGGGTATCATGGAAACGTGATGGCTGATTTCACCAGACGTTGCCGGTCATTGTTGACTTACAAAGTGACACTGTATGTTTGTTAAAGGCAACAGCGCAAATCCTCTTACTTTCACATAGACGATCGATTGTATTCTCAAGGCAATGTCAAACAAATTATCTTCCTAAAACATCTTCTATTTACCTTGGCTTGGCCTTTAGTGCACCGATTTAAAGAAATCAGAGCCGCCGGGTGCATAACCGAACATCCACACCGAAGTGAGAAACGCTATTATTAATAACCCAGATCTTGTCGCATCCATTCTCCGTGATCCCAGCAAATCAACTTCGAGCAGCGAACCAGAAAAATCATTTCTATGGGCAGTTTACGCGAACGGATTTATTTGTTATCATGAAGACGATTATATACGCGTCGAATGGACGTGTATTGGCCGTTGTACATATTATTTCTATTGTTGTTTGTATATTGGATGATGTTTATATTTTAAAGAGGTATAATTATTTTGAAGAAGCTATGTGTTACACTATGCTGGTATATGATGGAAGCGCCATCCAGCGGTTAGGAGAGGAACTTGCCAACCGCAGACTGTATATGATTCTGTCTTTAGGCAAAATGTATTCAGGGGTTCAAAATGCCAATTAATAGCTTAATTATATTTGATCAACTTAAGCTCTTCCCGTTTTGACTTGTTTATAATGCACCAAAATCGGCTGAAACGGCTCCGAAACTTGAATTTCATGCCCCAAATGCGGTTCTTCCTTTAAAGCCCCTGGCGCGGAAATGTCGTGGCTAGGTTTCACCACATCTAGGACTAGTGCTTACCACAAAGTTTCCATTAAGGCCACCTTTATTATTTATATCATTTGTAGTGGAATATTTGCCTTCGTACCAGGTAGTCGAAACACATACTACGGTGTACGAGTTTACAAAGTTACTATTATATTATCATAAATGCCGGCACAGATCTATTTTAACATTTACAAGCGCACTCACGCACACACGCACACAATTTAATATAAATACACACGCACACACGCAAACACTTGTTACACACCGTTTGAATAATGTTACAAGCGTATTGTTGATGGATATGGAAAAGATGTAAGAAATTACAATAGTCCTACCTCTATTTTAGGCGGTTGTTTAGAAGGCTGAGCTGTATGTATATTTGGTTTAAATCGAACCTGTATTATAATTTATAATTTATTTTGTTTGCGACTTTGAGTCACATATGAGTCGGATTAGATATATATGATATGATGTACACGACTAGTTGCTTGCATGAGGGTATTATAATAGTTCGAATGAACTGTTTAAATGAACGAGCGGATGAACGAAAGAACGAACGACATAAATGAAAGAACGAGTGATTGAATGATTGATTTAATGAGTGAATGCATGCTAAGAAAAAAGTTGAATGAAATACCGCAGTGATGATTTAAATTATTTTCTTCTGTGCAAATCTCATTGTTTATGTTATGTTGGGCCGCCTGTTTTTGTGCTTTTCTGATATCCACGGAGGCACTTTTAGCAAATGACACATGATATTACATGTTCCTTCAGAAACGAAACAAAATCCAATATATGTGATACTGATTCAATAAAGTCTATGTTCGTTGACAGCTGCCGCACGACTTGTCTTAGTAAAGCAACTTGTTCACCGCATTTCATCCCACTTTCAGTCAATCTTACCCACAATCTAATCGTCCAATATCTACCACTGTCTGTTTCGCTGCCCCTATAGCACGGATTACCGGTGTCGTACTGCACAAAGAGAATAGTATTCTGATTGTTAAATGACACAGTGCAAGCTGTCTCACTCTGGATGGATAATAGCATTACAAGAACAAGAAGACCATCACTATCACCACCACCACCACCACCAACAACAACAACAACAACAACATGCATTTTAACACAATCATTAGTTGCCCAATCACTCCGGTAGCAAATTGTCGTGGTCCATTCGTCTTAACAACATACAACTCCCCTTATCCATTCATCCGTGCAACAAACACACGTTGTCCATTTATGCAACAACATACTTTCTATATCCATTTATCCAGACAACAAACTATCGTTGTCCATTCGTCCAAGCAACATACTCTCCTCAACCATTCATCCAGGCAAGAAACACACGTTGTCCATTCGTTCAAGCAGCATACTATCCTCGTCCTTTCATCCAGGCTACAAACACAGTTTGTTCATTCATCCAAGCTACAAACATGCCATTAATTGGCATTTTGAACCCCTCACGAGTTCATTCTGCCCAAAAAGTCTCCTCGTCCATTCTTCCAAGCAACAAGCTATCGTTGTCTACTCGTCCAAATAACACACTCTCCTTGTTTATTCATCGAGACAGCAGATTCCAATTGTCAATTCATTCGTCAAAACAACCCTTCTATATATTCATCTCAGCAACACTCACATTGAAGACAAAAATGCATTAAAAATAGTATTATACTTCAACAGTGCATTCTACAGTTATTACTATGTATTCAACAACAAATATTGTGGCATTGTATGCATTGTAGTATGATCTTTGCTTCCTCAATTTGGAATTGTCTGGATGAAATACATCTAAGACAAACACTGTCACAATAATTACTAGGACTTTTATATATTTTGTAGGCGTGCGTGCGTGCGTGCGTGCGTGCGTGTGCATGTGTGTGTGTGAGTGTGTAATTTTGTAGAAACATGCACACACACACACACATACACACACACACACACACACACACACACACACACACATGCACACATTATAATACTATATATTATAATAATTATAATAATTAACACCCCAATGTTTTATGTTTTTGGACATTCTTTCTGGAGATAATAACCGTTAATGGGATAACACACACTATGCAAACAATGCACTGTTGGGACAAATCAGAATCTAAGGGACAAGTAAAAACCGGAGAACCGATCCTTACATCTATATTTAACATAACCGTAGTTAAACCACGATACTAATAGACATCACAGATATCATATGTAGTGCAAAATCGACCGTTCGCAATATGGTCGGTGCACCGACCTCCAGTAACCTTGGCGTTCGGCAGCATTTCGACGGTTCTTGGCCGCCGTAAAGCACCGTTCCTCGAAATGCAACGAACGCAGCCTTGTTGTGCTGGAGGGAACGAATTTTTTCTCGCCACCTTGTGAAGCCGTTGTTCTAGGCGGTCTGTTTCCCAAGCCGGGTGGCCGCGAAAGAAATCTCTACAGTTGGCGCAGGAATGTTCCCAGCAGGTGTTGAATACTTTGACATTTATGTTAACAAATGTATATGCGAAAAGAAGTGGGCCTGTACTTAACAATGGTAGAGCGTGTGCGTGCGTATTTGCGTGCGTTCGTGCATGTTTGTATGTGTGTGAGTCTGCGCGCGCGTATGTGTGTTGTGTTGTGTTGTGTTGTATTGTGTGTATGTATGTGTGTGTGTGTGTGTGTGTGTGTGTGTGTGTGTGTGTGTGTGTGTGTGTGTGTGTGTGTGTGTGTGTGTGTGTGTGTGTGTGTGTGTGTGTGTGTGTGTATGTGTGTGTGTGTGTGTGTGTGTGCATGTGAGTGCGTGTGCACGTATGTTTGTTTGTGTGCGGGCGTGTATATGTACGTGTCTGAGTGTAGTTGTATACACAATGCGCACGCGCGTGTGTGTATGTGAAATGCGTTCACATAATATACCTAACAACATTACAGTTTCCTGTTACCAGTGTTGGAATTGCCCGAATATTTTTATAATAACGAGCACAATAATTGGAACATCGTTTTATTTATGTTAGCATTAACATAGAAAAGTGATGTATCTTGATGCAATTACTGGAAATTGTTAATGTAAGCTGTTGAACCAATTATTTTTGAACGGCAATTATATTAACGGGTAAATATAATCTAAAATGGCACTTTGCTTAATATAACTTAAAGATTGTCTAACGCCTCGCAACAACAACACAGCGACAAGCAACACCAAACACACCGTCAAATAATCTAGCAACGCGATTCACGCTATTTATTTTTGTTCTGTTGAAACGCGAGCAGCAGCGGTTAGCGACGTTTACCTTTATAAAAAAAACCTAGAACAGTTGGATAAACTGGAGAAGGAATGCCGGCATTGTAGGGTTAAACAGTTCAGTGCGCAAAAACCGAAGCAGTTGCGTAGTGTTGGCATTGAGACCAGTTTGCTGGCAGTCGATCAGCTGTCACCGTCATAACACGAGTTTGTTCTCACTATTTCGTGTCCTTGGTGTATTGTAATAACCAGAGAGTTGTATTAACAAAACCACATGTTGGAGAAAACAGAACCACAGAGCACCGCAACAATATACGTCAAACTGACGCCCGCTTGAAACACAAACCGCCCTCTCAATGAGCAGTAGTATCTGCGTACCCTACACGCAAGTCAAGAAACAATTTTAGCTGGACATAATGATTTAGGTTATCAAAGACAATATTATCAGATGTCACGTTTGAACTTAACATCGTATTGCATCGCTATATACCGTTTTACTTGGCAATAACGTCGACTGGTGTATCCAATCAGAATGTATGAAAGTTTGCAATGCATACGACGAAGTATGTCAACGCATCTGGGTACCATTTCGTGGAAGGCAACTACGACTACGTGTGCAAGTATTTCGACGCGCATTATTTGTTCTGACAGCGGAAAAACATCCGCTGTCAATCCGATTTTTTCGTGTCGCGGCGGACACAGTGATTGACCTTCTGTGTGGTATTAATGTCGCCCGACTAGAGGCGCTCAAGAAATCTACCCGCAACGTGACTAATACCAACTATACGCCGTGAGAACGCCTAAATGTCACAAGAAACCGACGAAACGTTCCCACTACGGTGATGCAAAGCAGCCATGCAACGCGGACACGACAAATTAGTTCTGATACCGTAACCAGAGCGTTGCTTTAGGGACATTACTTTTTTAATAAGGTGATAGGTGTAAACAAATATCACGCGTGTTCATTTATACTGCATTAACGTAGTATAATGTTCCACAGAAAAACGTGGAGTACCATGAATAGCCTCTGCACGCCATTCACGAAATATACCTAGCACTTATGTTATATTGTATAAATTAAACGAAATAAAAATAAGGCATTAGCTAAAATCCTTTTTTTCCCATGTGTACACAAAGTTTAACCTTGTATGTAACATTTGACAACATTAAAAAAATACAGAAAAATACATTTGTAGCATAAATTCGATTTTAAACCCGTCTGTGTAGCGATTCCCACGGAAAATATAAATTTAATGAGCTAGGCGATCACGTGGGATCGGGACGTCACTTATGACCCACACTCGCATCAGGCCGACCCTTTCCATGCATTCAGAGCATGTTTACAAGTATAGCTTTTGGGTCGAAACGAGCGTCAGAATGAGTTATTGTGCAATATTCCGATGAAATACAAACGCTAGTCATCATAGAGGAACAAGCAGTTATCTTACCGTTCCACATGAATCCAATTTTATTCAAAACAATGAATGCGAATGGGCCTCCAAGTCGACTAGGTTTCGCCGAGCTTGGGCTCGTTTTCAAAATAATTATATCGAATGCAACCAACGAACCAACGAGAGACACCAATAAACATACATAGCAAACATATATCGTATCCAGCTACAGAAAGTAATGTGTATAATCTCATAATATCACTAGAATATCCATGTATGAAGGAGGAGTTGTACAATTTATCATAACAACTTAAATCAGTCAGTGAATTTCTATCGGTCCTGTTAGCTCTGTTGGTAAAGGCGTTGGTTCCTTAGCATTTATTTTGCAATCGGGCGACGCCGGTTCAATCCCCACACCAAACCATTGATTTTGTTTACACTTGTTGGGTTTATGTTTTCACGAAGTAATATTAACCAAATCATTTTTATACTATGATGCACTGTTTGTAAGTACTTTTTTTTATTTTTGTAGTAATTATTTATTCGCCACAAAAATGAAAATATGGGAATTATATAACTATGTTTCTAAATTTTATTTATCCAAACAAATATAATGTAATGGATATATAATTTATTAATTGTATATATATATATATATATATATTGTAAGGTAATATATTGTAATTATATATGTGAAAACAAATGTTGATCTGTCTGGATAAATAAAATTTAGAAACATCGCGTTATATATTTTTATAATTACCATATTTTCATTTTTGTGTCGAATAAATAATTACTACCAAAATATTGACAAACAGTGCATCATAGTATAACAACGATTTGGTTTATATTACTTCATGAAAACATGAACCAAAAAAAGTGTAAAAAAATCATTGGTTTGGTGTGGGGATTGAACCGGCGTCAGCCGATTGCAAAATAAATGCCAAGGAACCAACGCCTTTACTAACTGAGCTAGCAGGACCGACTGAAATGCATTGACTGATTTAAGTTGTTATGATAAATTGTACAACTCCTCCTTCATACACCTATATTCTAGTGATATTATGAGATTATGCACGTTACTTTCTGTAGCTGGATACGATATATGTTTGCTATGTATGTATATTGGTGTACATCATCTCCCGTTGGCTGCATTCGATATAATTATTCTGAAAACGAGCCCAACCTCGGCGATACCTAGTCGACTTGGAAGCCCATTCGCATTCAGTGTTTTGAATAAAATTGAATCCATGTGGAACCGTAAGATAACTGCTTGTTCCTCTATGATGACTAGTGTTTGTATTTCATCGGGATATTGCACAATAACTCATTCTGACGCTCGTTTCGACCCAAAAGCTATACTTGTAAACATGCTCTGAATGCATAGAAAGGGTCGGCCTGATGCAAGTGTGGGTCATAAGTGACGTCACATCTTGGCATCCCGAAACGCGCGCCAAAATATGCATATTCGAAAATGTCCGGATGCACAGCATTAAATGTGGAATTTCTAATTCATTGATTTTTTTTTTTTTTTTGGGTTTGGTGGACATGGAAATAGATAGCAGGATGTAATATAAGATGAATTCAAGCCATATGTGTTTTATTCCCTTTAAATGCGAAGTGGTGTTGTTGAAATGTAAGATCCGGCAATACAAAATGTTGACAGCAATACAATAGCATTCACAACGGCTACTTCGTGCAATTTAGCTCGTTTTCTCAAGTGTCAAAAGATACAGTAGTTATCTAACAGTTCAGCATAAAACCACAATCAATTAGACTCCACATATCTAACTTTAATAATGGATTAACGACAAAGTAGTACAGATTAACGCCTCTACATTGTGGTCAATACAACCGAAGTGTCGAAGTAGGTCACACGCGTTCGATACGTCAACGAGCATTTGTTGAAATTGCCACGCGTACGTTATTAATCTCACAAGAAAGTGTTGAAATGCCACCTCTAACGATGACCTCTCGCTTCATTCTCGCGTTCGTTTGCCCGCCCACCAGAGAACCGCAAGACGCGCTTCGGCATAGGTCAACGGAGGTAGTTGTACGCACTGCATTGAAAGCGAGGACATCAATCAGTTGTAACCACTCTCCGCTTTATTAAACAACTTTGTCTGACGTACTGCTGACTGGAATTGCCGGCGATGAGTGTTTAGTAAATCGTGGAAATTGAGCACTGTAATATAAGGGTAGTGATTCTTAATCAAAGACATACATCAACATGTTGGTATTGTGCGTTCTTTCTCGTACAACCTATTAATCGGATAAGGTTACCGATGTCAGATTGCTAGTATGTTTTGTGGCAGGTTTCTCCCCTTTCACTCTCTTCTTCCGATTTACGGTAATTTATTAATAATTT